>CM044433.1:135781201-135798813 GCA_024363595.1 Xenopus borealis | reverse complement strand
GGTTTGAACCTCACCTTTATTTTATGACTGAGATGATGCAGCAGGCATATGTTTAGGATGCTTCGCTCTACACACAGCCCACATACCGTATATTTAAAATTACATATACAGTCCTTGTTCTCTGTTAATTACATTCTTCTACTGTTCTACTTTCACTCTGCTTGCCAGTTTTCCCATTTCTTAATTCAGTCCTTATCTTTTCAGGACTTGATATTATTTCCCAGTAAACTTTTACTAGCTGCTGTGTGCAATTAACAATCATACACTCTCCCTTCCATTTTCAGAATATAGATCGTAGACTAGCAATATTCCTTCTAATCTCTTTTTGGCGGTGTGCTCAATTATGTTCACACTTTTGGAAACTATAGTATAGCCTTTCAAAAAAAGTGGATGGGCCAAAATAATTATAGGGAACATTGCGCCTAGCACCCTGCTTTTTTCTTGCCTTTATTTTTTTAAAGGAGAAGGAAAGTTTACTCCATATTCTTTGCAGGAATAAAAGTTCACTTTATAGTGTGCTGAATCAGTAAAGTTATTTTTTGTGATAGGCTTTTGTATAGTTAAGCTCTACCTTTCTAAGTCTCTTAGTTCCATTCATCAGGATGGAGTGTAAAGACTTTGGTGACGTCACCCTAGTGCAGCCAGCAGGTTTTCAACAGAGCAGCATATGGAGTGAAGGGAAGCACTAAGAGGAGAAACAGTTTGTGTTCTAAAAGCAGTTAGAATGTACGTTTCCTTGTCCTTTAAACTTTTATGCAGCTACCAATTCTTCTCTAACTTCTAAAAGGTTGTGGCACAATATTACAGCAAAATAAGGAAACTACACCGTTAATAAATTATTTAATTATGATATAACATACTGCAAATTTGTTGTAGTTATGACTATTAAACTGGTTGGATGACTTCCAATGAAAAATTTGGTTTCAATTTGGTAACTATTGGCAAGGCAAGTGCTGCACCCAAAACCCGCCTCCATAATAGGGCCAGCTGAATTAATTGCAGAAAGCTACAAAGCGGCCGAAAGGTAAGAAGATCCTCCATGTAGTGTGTATCCTGGGCGGGACAGACTCAGATTTTGCACCCAGGCCCATGGCCCCCTAGTTACATCACAGTTTGGTTAGTACAATGCCATTTATGTGTTTCTTCATACAAGATTTTGGATAAGCTATTATTAAAATATATAATTATATACTGCAGCATAGTAAAGGAAGTCTGTTTGTGAAAGGGTCACTACAACCCTAGTATGTCTGGGTCATATTTGAAAATGAAACACACAAAACCCAGTATTTATATTTTCAATACTGAGACAGTGTGGGATAGTTCTATAGCAGCAATTAAAGAAGAGCATTTACTGCCAATCACTTAATGCATTATAAGTAAATACATATGATTGGGTCAATAACTGATGCACACTCATTACTAAAGCATAGTAACCATACTAAAACACAGAAGAAAATGGCGGAGCGTTGCTCAAGAGTAAAATACCCCAGGCTTGTGCATTTGTTTGAAGAAGAGGAGCACAATTCTGGGGGTACTAGGTAGCAACTTGGTACCCCCAGTGGATCTACCTTCCCTACTGTTTCATATAAATAAATAATTTTTATTAAAAATATATCTAATGATATTTCATGATGTAACAATGCTGTACAAAAGTACTGAACTCTGTCCTTCTGGATTGTATGGCTCATAACATCAGCCAATATATGGACAATACTGTGTCTTTTACTTCCACACTGCTTCCTTTTACAATTAAAAACTAACTTTATATCATGATGAGGAGATCAGCGAGAGCAGTGGTGTAATTAGTAAGGGCCGGCTAGCCTGTGAAGAAAGCTTTGGGAAGTCTGCTGCACATGGTTCTTCTAACTCCTTACCTCCACTCTTGTAGAAGTGTTGGAGAATGAAAAATGGGGTCAAGCTCAGTTGTGTTTATACAAATTTCCATGCAGTTTGTTACAGGTAAAACCCCATTGCATGTGCAAAAACACACTCCTTGCAATTCCATAAAGTTGCACTTGCATCCTATGTGTAACACCCGCCACTGGTTTTGAGCCCTGGCGCATAAGCGCAGGCGCACATCAACTTAGGCGCCGGCGTCGAAACGCCCACGCACGTCAAATTGGACGCTCGCCAAAATACTTAGGTGCAATGACCTCTAATTTTGGCTCCCAGCTTCATATTGGTCCCTGATGTATCTGTCTTCCTCAGCCTGCTCCTGATTGGTTCCTGTTCCCTTTAATACCTTCCTCTTCCTCCTCACATTGCCCAAGCTGCTTTCAGTTCCTACTGTTCCTGCTAAAGCCCTGTTTGTCTGAGTTTCCTGGTTTTGACCCTCTGCCTGTTTTCCTGACTTCCGACCATCGTTGCCTGAAACCGACCTCTGCCTGCATTTGACTACACCTTAGCCTGACCCTTGGTACTTCTCTTCTCTGTAACCCGTCTTCTGGAACCGACCTTTGCCTGCACTTGACTACGCCTTGCCTGATTCCTTGATACTTTGCTCCTGGTAACTCGCCTGACTTCTCTACTACCTCCGCAGCAGAAAGCCCGGGGCCCCAAAAGGGCGTCGTGAATAGCCGTAGAGAGGTTCCTGTTACCATCAGTTCTCCTGGATCAGCTACCTTCCTTCGGGATCCAACGTAAACATATCATTATACTCTGCCTTCCTCCTATTCCAAATCAAGCACTGCTACACCTATTGGTGCAATGGAACCCTGGAGCTTCTCCAGCCTCAGAAACAGGTCAAACTGTGGGTGCAATCACGTTCATTTTGACCAATCTCCTGTAATTGCAAAAGGTACTGCTCCCCCTGGTGAATGCTGAAAAAATATTGTGATTGTGTTTGAATTTCAAACTTCGCTCGATGCACTTCTGGTTGTAAATTACTCCTAAAACCTATCCCTGCTGAAAAAAAAACCTATAAAACTCCAGCTTGATTTTAAGATTTGTCCAAAAACCATAAATCTGTATTCATGAGTTAAGACTTAACTCACCTAATGGTAACACCCCTTGGCTATTTTCTCTAAAAGCAAGAGTCCTAGGTTTATAAATGAGACTGTGACAGTGGTGATTGGGCATATATGAAAGAACCTGTTATTAACAAAAATATTCTGAAAATATGCCTATTGGCTGTATAGACTGTATACCCTGACTGAATGCATGTATAGTTACTTCATTATTTGTGCCCGGAGAAACAAGATCTGTCATTACTGCAATTAACATAGAGTCAGAAACTTCAAGATTGGAGAAATAGATTCTGTCACAGGAGACACTTGCCTGGGGCCTTGCACAGAAAGGCACGAACACTGGGGTATATATATGAGGGTGACCAGAATGTTACCATTATCTACATAAAAACATCTAAATATAGTATGGTATATTTGCAAATCTTTCAAAGTAAATTGAATTAGTTGTTGGCCCTTTATGGATAGAAACAAATTCAAAGACTATCTCTTGTATTCCCCTGCCAATAGCACTCGTGCACAAACCAAATTCCTAGTAGAATACTGTTGCTGCCCATCTGTGCCATTGTTATCTGATAACAAGAACTTTTTTTTATTGTATTTATTTTTAGGATTTTTATAGGTCTCATGCACACCTGTGTTATGCCTCTTACAGAAAATGGTTTCATTTAAAATTGCATGCAACTTGAATGTGACTGACAATGGCATTATGAGATCCAATATTGTTTTTCGTGCAATATGTGGCCAGATATTTTTTTAAATTAGAAATAACAGAAAGTATGATAAATAGGCTCACCTATCAAATGGCATGGCACCCAGGCAAGAAAAATGAGAACATACACAAACTAATAAAGAAAATGAAAGTTACAAGTGCGGGTGTTGTAATAAAGGGGTGAATCTTTAATTTATATTAACATTCATTAAAATATTAAATAAAATATGCAGGCCCAAAAATTAAACCTTTTGATATAGTGCTAGTGAGAAATAACTTACACACAAATATTAAAATTTAAAGACATAAAATGTTAGGGCTAGTCTCCATTTGGAATGGTGTTATGTGACAGTAGCCTTTGTACTACCATATTCCTGGCACTCATTCAGGAGACCAAGATAACGCTCCTGACCCAAAGTGGAGGCCTTATTTGGGCCGATTTCTGTTGTGTGACTAAATGCAAATCAATTTAGATGTGGTAAGAAGCAGTTCTGCTTCTCTCAGTCTGAAAAAAACATATGCAGGCTGAGAGAAGCAGAGCCAACGTTCTGTCTGCTTTTGGCCTTAGGAAACCCCAAGTTCTGACTGACAATATTATTTCAATACACAAACTCTTATCATCAGCAAATAGTCAGCAATTGTAACTATTTAGTGTATAAACATTGTACCTCTTCAACCAGGTCTCATTCAAATTGGTTGCACACAATTCTTTTGTTTGTCTATTTGTGTATTCTTGAGTATATTTTCCGGATAACAATGCCTATTTTTACTGTGTAACAAGACAATGCCTGTATAACTATATGCTGTTTACCCAGCCAAAGCTGTAAACTATTGACACTAAACTTTCCTTATCTTCACAATAGCTGTCTAAACTGTACTGAATTTACGTCATTGACTAACCAAAAGCATATACCAAAGCGGAAATATTTACTGTAAATCATAAAAAGAATTTTAAAATAACCCCTGTACTACAGATGGGGTGGTTATATATGATTACTTAACATGTTCCAAGGGTTATCTTGAGTTAGGACATGGATACATGGTCCCCAACTTTTTCTAAATGTTTCCAGATCATCCGTAATACATATTTTTAAATAACAAGAAAAAAATACTAGAATGCTGTGCTTTAAATATATAGTAGAATTATTTTGACCCATCTGGTTCTACTGATTTCACATTATGATTCATGAAGAAAGTGCAGGTGTGCAAGAGGCCATGTGCATAAGGAAATAATCGTATTGTCACCTTAGAACTGTCCCATTTTCATTCTTTTTATTAAAGATTTTTTTCCTACAGAATTTGTTCTGAAAATGTCCAATATTTTTTAAGTTGGATCTTTATAGTGTAGGGTGCGTAAACTAACCCAGGGCCATTAATGACTAATAAGGTTTTTTCTTGGACAGCCAGACAGACCTATGGTTAGGCTAATGTTAGGCTAATCGGTAGTCAAAATACACTTTTGGATGTGTGCTCACTACCACTTCCCATAATGATCTAAAACACACATAGTTGTGACAGGTGAATCTCTACTACTACTACTGTGCTCATATAGGTAGTTTTGACTACTGATGATATCTGTCAATGAAAAGCTCCATGTCTGAAGACTGGTGACAAGTGTACCTCTGCAAAAAATTGCTTTAGCCTGCATTCTTGTGTGGATATGCCATTTGTGGGACAAGGTATTTTAATGTATTAATATTACAGGTGGAGACAGGAGGGCAGTGAAACTGTGACCCTCCCTGTTCTCTGCCAGAGGGCAACTGCAGTCAAAACACCCTGTGTGCCATTGGCCTTAGAGGCAAACAAAAATATGTGAATTGTAATTGAAGAGAGAGAGAGTGTGTATCATCTGACCCCAAACATCACATCACTTTATGCAAGCACATAATTAAAATAATAACATAGCCTACGAGCACACAGGTCCAGTTAAATTAAGCTGGTCATACTACAGAGATCTGCTTGTTTCGCCAAACTAGTGGATCTCGCCCCAATATTCCCACCTTGAGGTGGGTGATATCGGTAGGGTTGCCACCTTTTTATAAAATTTCCACCAGTTGGTGTTGGGGGCGGGAACAAAAGGGGTAAGCCGTGACGTCAAAGGGGCAGGCTGTGATGTTAAAGGAAGTGGAGCCACAGCATGCGATGGCCAGAAGGCAGTGAAAAGGTAAGTTTTGATCGGATTGGGTGGGCCAGGAGCTTTTGTCAGGGGTATTACAAATTTTTCAGCAACTACATTGCGTGTAAAATTGTAAAACAGGAGTTTTATCGGCTAGGCCGGCAAAATTCAGCTGGCAGGCAACCCTTTATATCGGCCTTATCAAATTGTGGGCCCTAGGGCCCAATGACTGGATCACAACAAAGAGAATCCGGGCCCAATAAACTGCCAATTTAATCTGTCTGCAGCCTATATCTGCCTGTGTATGGGGACCTTAAAGCTGACCATACATACACAGATCCGCTGATTTGGTGAGGTTGCCATACAAGCGAATTTCTCCCCAATATGCCCACCTTGACATGGGAGATATTGGGCTGATCCGATGTGAGGTAGGGTCCAACAATGGGATAATATTAACTAACCCATTCAGTCCTCAATTTAACCTTTCTGGATTGACATCTGTCTGACAGGGGAGAAGCCAGTAGGAAGGCCCCATACACTGCCCAATAAACTGCAAACTTAATCTATTGACAGTTTATATCCACCCGTGTTACCGTGTATTGTGACCTTAGTGTTTCTGGAGATGATCGGTTGATTATAATCCCAGCACATACGGCTGCTGAGAAGCAGACAAAGCGATACTAGAGAAGACAAAAGCACAGCAGCTTTTCTGCAGGGAGTGACGGTGGGGTGGTACGGAGTCATTTGCCTGTAAGTACAGCCCATGCCTTTCATTTTCCGTTTCCCAGTAGGGGAAGGCTTTTCTCCTCCTCCCCTTGCTGCTTTTGTTTATGAGTGGATCTTGCTCGTGTCTCCCTGAGCCGGCACACACAGCACTGAGCGCTTTGGCTTCTCCGTTGTTTCTGTGCCAGCAGGCTGCTCCCAGGCTCCCCACCACGGGGCGTCAGTCTGCAGCATTTGCAGCTTTCAGGGACCGGGACGAACGCCTTTCTTCAGGCTCGGAGACGAGAGCACGGGACTGACACACAGGTAGGGCTTGGCAGCAGCATCCCACTATCCGGCTGTCCTTGCTCCCCCGCCCTGGTCAGACTGGGATTTGCAGATGGAGCTGGATAACAAGGTGCCTGCTCCTCCTCCCGTTTCACCTCCAGCATCATCCCAGATGCTGCTGCTGCTCCAGCTGTCACATCGGCAGCCTCTTTGCTCCTCTCTCTGCTCTCTTTCCTTCCAGGGCAGGGAATGGGACAAAGTTTCCAGAGAGAAAGATAGAGAGAACTGTGCCTCTAGATTCCCAGAGAGTGAGCCATTGTCTCTCTTACTTTCTTCCACTTGCAAGTGGCAGTTTTGTGCCCAGCTGTCCTCCTGCTCCTGTTGCCTAATGCTTCATATCTTGCCCTCCCATGTCACTTCTTTGTGCTTCATTCCCTGGAGGCTCTTTATTTCCCATTCATGTAGATCCTTAGGTGTGTGTGTGTATAGGGGTTGTATTGTGCCATGCTGTTCTGCCATTTACACTATGTAACCATGCTCACACTCATTCATCTCTTTAAGGACTAAAGGGTTTGATGAGGAGATTGCAGTGGGTATCTGTGCCACTGATCGTAACAAGTCATAATCTTACCCTTTAATGTTTGTGTTCTCATATCAACATCATGAGAATGATTGGAAGTGATGTATCTAATGGGAATGTGAGAGAGGGGTTTCAGTTAGTTGATGGGCTGACAGTCATAGGTGCTGCTATTAACATACAGTTATTATGCAGCTGTACAACTGCCCAGTTAGTTTGTGCCCTGGCAAATTGCACAACTGTTAGTGTTTCCAGCAAGGATACATGATTGACATATATGGCAATTTTTTTATCTTATTCCTGCATTGTTTGCCCCTGCTGAGAACCTGTGGCTGCAGCTATTTTTAAATGCTCCTTATAACCTATCCATAACCTGCCCAGCAAGTGCTTGGACTCCTACAGAGCCAGTCAGTCATCTGCTTTAATACAATCACAATCACTTCTTCTTGCCTCTATCACTCCACAAGCATCAGGTTTCCCATTTCCAGCAGCAGTAAAACTTGAGCAGGATCTGGGACAGGAAGACTTCTCCAAAGTGAAATATGTGCTTATGGCAGGGATTGCAATCAGCCGATAAACGGCACTTGCTTAGTATTTAGTTGGTTAAAAGAGATTACAGTATTTTTTAAACAATTGAGTAAAATCGGTACATAGTGATGCAAACATGTTGGCGGTACATACATTGTAGAATAAGCATGCACATTAAACAATTTTACAGGTTCTAGCACTGATATAATTATTAAAAATTATAAATACAAATAATCATAATTTGACCTGGGAGGGGTTGGTATTAGTGTGCAGTCTTAATAGAACAAAATGCACAGAAAGTAGTCCTTTTCCATTAACCCCCCCCCCCATATTATTTAAAAGACAATCCTGTTTCTGAACTATGTTTAGTTCAGAATACGGAAATATATTCTAGTTCAGAATAGAAATACTGAATCGCAGTTGCAAGCAAGCATTCTGCCTTCTTCAAGATGATCTGGCCACTTGAGGGCACTGTTAAATTAGAGTGTTTTCATAAGATCTTCTCATCAGAGCGACAGTAGTTGCTTAAACTTCAATGCACAGATAAGTAAGTTTTCAGTAAAAAAAATATTTTTTGGGGAGTAGAAAAATTATGCTAAAAAGTTACATATTATACTTTGTTACAGGTTTTTAAAATATTTTTGACATTTATGTTTAGGATGGGTTTGATTGGGGTTTAACTGGGTGGGCCAGGGTCATTACTAGGCAGATCAGGGAAGTAACCGTGCAAGCAAGGGACAGAGTAAAAAGGGTACTTAATTTTATTGGCAAAAATGTATATCATGTTGGATATCATTTTACCAGGGTATTGGGATCTACCAGTATGTCGTGGGCTGGGGACAAGTAGATCTGCAGCTCAGTGATGCTCGTAATTAAATCTGTTATATAAATTCTCTGCCTATTTTGCATTGATAATTTTAAAACAATGGCTGAACAAATGGGTATTGTATAGTTAAATGCAAAAGCAACAGTTTTCTCTCAGGGCAATGCACTTAAGATGGCAGACCCTGATGCTGTGAAGCTGACCCTTTGTCGGTAAATCTGGGCACCCCTTCCCTGGGGCAGAGTTACTTGGGAGAATTTCATAAGTCGTGTTGTCATTTTGGACTAAACACATTAAACAGTGCCTCCCTCTGCCAAATCACTGGTACCATCTTTATACAGTGCCAGAGCTTCCTTTGTACACAACATTACACTTTGGGCTGAGGTACAATGCTCCAATAGGCTTGATTATAGATGTGAAAAATTCTCCAGCCTATGAAAAGCTCTACCTTAGGGGCTCAGCTCAGCAGTAGTCTGATTGCTAAAGGTAATCCTTTGATACTTGTTTCACCTGTCAGATTTATACATGTACATTCATCATCACTGACTATGTACAAGGATTTCAGGTGTTAGCGTGTCACAAAGCGATAACTGGCTAGTATTTTTATTTTCCAAAAAAAAGTGCTAGCCCTGTATATAAGTGGCTGTGGAATACTGTACCCTGCACCCACTCCACTTTCTGCCTATAAGCTGCCCACCCTTTGTTTAAATTTGCACAAAGCCTGCAGCAGCCTAAAGAAGAAGAGGGAACTTTGTTTTAGGATGAAGACACACATAGCAACTAGTAGCAGCATCTTGTCATGGCTACAAAAGTAGACAATGTCTTTACCCTTAACATTTGTGATACTAAAACATGTAATATTTAGTTATTGCTGTTTTCTCATTAGCTATACTGTAGCAATAAAGTGTCTTCTGTGGAGCTACACGTTCAGCAACTTGATACTGCAATTAGCATTATCAGCCAATCTGTATAATGCCAGTGTGGCAGGCATGCCTTGGCGACACACTTCAGATCTTTATGACTTGGTAATCCATGAGGCCTCTAGCATTTCTCAAAACATACTTCTGCAGAACTCTTTCTTACTTTGATTAATTAGCAAGGCTGACTCTGATATACTGTTGTTCAGAGCGCACTGAGAGGTGTTGATAAGGTCTGTGGATACTAACATTTTTATCATTGTGCATTTACTATGATCTGTTGGACAGAGTATACTTTTACATTCTGTTCAACACACGTATTATTTTTTGAGTGTGTACTGTATATGTTGTGAAATGCATTCAAAATTATTACAATTCAGAACTCTTTTACTGGCAGTATGAATGATTGTGGGTGGTATTGCAGTGAATGAAAAAGATATGACTTTAGTAAAAGAGGTGGTGAAAGCTAGAATTGTATAGAATTCTATATGATAAAACTATGAAGGCTACACCAGAAATAGTATACAGGTATAGTAAGTTTTCTCAGATAATGGATCTATTCATACATTAAGGTTTAATCAATGGTCGAATTGAAAAATCGAAATTGCAAATTTGAATTTTTTTAGTTTTTTTATGGCCAAAACTGTCAAATTCGATAAGGAAATTGTTAAAATTGAGTTTTTTAAAAGAATTTGAATTTTATTTTCAAAATTTATCATACTCTCAAAGAACTCGAATTCGACTATTCGCCACCTAAAACCTGCTGAATTGCTGTTTTACTCAATGGGAGATGTCCTGGGATCAGTTTGGAGTTGTTTGCTCCCTTCCTGACATTTGAGTTTGGGTCAATCTTATTTACCCGAGTTTTCAAAATGTGTTTTTTTTTCATAAATTTTCGATTGGTCGAATTTTGAGTTCTTGGGAGTTTTTAACTCACATGAATTCGAAATTTTACCTTTGATAAATGTGCTGCTTAGTCTACTGAAAATTTTACTGTATCTTAGTTGGGATCAAGTACAAGGTACCGTTTATTTATTACAGAGAAAAAAGAAATTGTTAAAAAAATTCAAATTATATGATTATAATGGAGTCTATGGGAGATAGCCTTCCTGTAATTTGGAGCTTTCTGGATAATGGGTTACCAGATAACGGGTCCTATACCTGTAATTCAAATTATTGGCAGAATCCATCCATTTGTGAAAATTTAACCACCAGAGGTCACTATTTCAGTACTGTTTTTGGTATAGGTTAAAGCAATTCTGGGATCCCATGCATAAATAAGCTCCATGTAAGAATAAGCTATAAATATAAATTTTACGGAATATTTGTTGAAATTGTATTGCAGTTTAAACAGCAGGAGGCCAGCCAAACCAGTGGGTAGTGAGAGATTGCATAACAAATCTGAGACACAGGGTTGCCACCTGTCTGGTTTTGACCCGGATAGCCTGATTTATTCAAGGGTTGCCTGGGTCAGATCTAAAACCGGGTAGAATTTTACTTCAATAATCATGTTATAGACCTGCCTCTGACATCACAACCTGCCCCTGACATCACAACCGCCCCTGACATTACAACCTGCCCTCTGCAACATCACAGCCCTGCCCCCAATTGCATCACAGTGCCACCCCTGCCAAGATTCAACAGGGCCAAAAGGTGGCAACCCTAGTAAGGGTGATGGTGGGCCAAACCTAAACAAGCATGATGTCTTCTGCCTGACATAAAGACTGCCTTTGCTGTGTTATTCCTTTGGCCCTTCCTCCATCAGTGACATCATTGGCATATTCAGGACTCAGTCGCAAAGGGCCCAGAAGTCAAGTCTCAGTTAGGTACAAGTTAGGAATGTCTGCACTAATTATTGCTAGCGGGCGCTCATGGGCAGTGCTCAAAAAATTGGATATTGCGCAAGGGAGAGAGGGGACCGGATGTGGGGTTGCTGATGGAACAGGTACGTGCCAGGCGCAACCAGTGTCGGACTGGGATGCCAGGGGCCCACCAGAAAACCTTAGACCAGGGGCCCACCAGAAAACCTTAGACCAGGGGCCCACCAGAAAACTTTAGACCAGGGGCCCAACTTTCCAAAGTATTATTCCTTCTCTCCACACTTAACCTCTTTATTCTCCTATTCTCCATTATTAAGCTTCTTTTTTCACATAAAGAAATAGGGAATGAACATGAAATAGGCTAAATTGTTAGAAGCAAGAGGGCCCACTGACACCTGGGCCCACCGGGAGTTTTCCTGGTATCCCTGTGGGCCAGTCCGACACTGGGCGCAACCCCAGCTTTTGCAAAAGGCTGAAAAAATCTGATTAAAATACTGAAACTTTTTAGCTATAAATAATATACTGAGTGCTTAGAATTATTATCTAGGTTTTCACCTGAATGGCCCGTCTGATGCCCTTTCTGCCCTGCCTATACAATACATTCCTGCAGAAGAGCTTAGGCAGAGCTCCGCGAGCAGATACGGCATGGCCAGTATAACATATCAGTCACATACAACTGGCCACCTAATTAAGTCCCTGTGTGGGTTTTCTGTGCTGCAACAGATCTATACAAGGAGCAACCTGAATATATTTAGCAAGCGTTTCTTGGAAACCACGGTGGGCTTCCATCAGAAATTCTCATTAGCAGTTGGCACTTGCGTTAAAAGCCTCCATAACTCTTTGAGAAAAAAAAGCATTCCAGTGTAGTAATAAAAATGTTGCATACTCTCATCTCCTTTATGTTATATGAGTATTGATGCTGAAAGACTCATGCTGTTCCCACATACTGTTTAATCAACAAGAACGGAGTGAAATGCCATGTTTATATGTTTTATATTTTTCCTCAAATTTCTCCTTTTTCTCTTTGGATAGTGTATATATATATATATATATATATATATATATATATATATATATATATATATTTGTTTTTATGTTTCTCTTTAAATCAGTGAAAGCCCAGAGACATGTTATACACACGTTCCTTATGTTGTACGTTAAGCGTGGTTGCAGATGTGTCATATTTGTTGACAGTGTTGGCTAGAAAGGTGTGGGGCTGGTTGCCAGGCTCGGATATAGCTCTGGTTTCTTAGCAACTGTTTAGACTGTTAGAAAGTAAAAAAGCAACAGCTTTTATATCATCATTCTAAAAATGATCACGTCAGCTCTCATCCTAGGACAAATCTCCTAAAGAAAATGAAGTTTGCCAGGTGAGTAATAGAATTCCTACCCAAGCCCACATTACAGGCCCTGCAGTGCTGGGTGAACTGTGGAAAATAAACCTGATTGCACCTAATAAGATATGATTTGCACTTTACACAGGAAATCACACTTTCCCTCTTATTGTGTTGCAGACTCATCACAATGATCATATCTCACAGCTGGGTGACAAGCACAGTGATATTGGGCCCATTATCCTCTCTATCACTAGAGAGAGGGGGTAAAACTGCTCTACCAGTTGCTTAGGTATGCTTTATACAGATATATGATCTGTTATCTTCAAACCTGTTATATAGAAAGTTCTGAATTATGGCACTGTCATCTCTCATAGACTCAATTTTAAGCAAATAATTCAAATGGTTAAAAAAGACCTTCCTTTTCCCATAGTAATACAACAGTATCTTGCACTTGATCCCAACTAAAATATAATTAATCCTTAATGGGGGCAAATGAATCCTATCGGGCCTTCTTCCATAGCCTCCATTTTATCTAAATAATCCAGATTTTTAAAAACGATTTTCTTTTGCTCTGTGATAAAATATTACCTTGTACTTGGTCCAAACTAAGATATAATTAATCCTTAGTGGATTTTGTCTCCCAGAAGAAGAGGCGATTAGTCGCCAGGCGACTAAATCTCCCCAAATCTGCCCTTGTGACCTTACCCTTATAGTTATTTGCCTTTTTCTTCTGACTCTTTGCAACTTTCAAATGGGCGTCGCTGGCCCCTCCTAAAAAAAACAAATGCTCTGTAAGCCTACAAATATATTGCTATTGTTACATTTTATTAATGATACTTCTATATAAGCCCTCTCTGGTCTCTTATTCAAATAAGTGCATGGTTGCTAAGATATTTTGGACACTAGTTACCAGATTGCTTAGAATGCAAATTGAAGAGCTGCTGAATAAAAAGCTAAATAACGCAAAAACCGTCAATAATAAAAAATGAAAACTAATTGCAAATTGTCTCAGAATCAGGCCCAGATTTGTGGAGAGGCCACCTAGGCCTGGGCCTAGGGCAGTCGGATTTTAGGTGGCGGTATGCTGCCGAACCACACCCACACTGGTTGAGAAATTTCAATTTCTGTGTGCCAACTCCCATTGTTCCATCCCGATAATGAAAATTTTAAAAAATAAAAGGGAGGGGATAGGGCTGAAAACGACAGTGGGCCTAGGCACGCCCGCTAGGTAAATCAGGCCCTGCTCAGAATATCACCCTCTATATCAAACTAAATGTTATCTCAAAGGTGAGAAACCCCTTTAACTCAAAGGTTAACAATCCCTTTAAGGTATGGAGATCCAAGTTATAGAAATGATTAGTTTGGAAAAAGTTATGGATCCCTTACCCAGAAACCCCCAGATCCCAAGCATTCTATAAAGCATTATTTTCCAGAATTTCTGTGCGATTGCACACCCTCAAACTTATGGTATATCTACCAATCCAGGAGCAAACAGGTTAAGTTTAAGCAACAATAACATGGGCAGTCTGGAGCAGGCAACTTTAAAAATGCTGTTTGTGTGCAATCTGTAGCTGGTTGAAATATAGGTGCAATGCAACACACAAAATAGAGCCCAGTACTTACCTACATCTTACTAGCTGATGAGATTGTTTGCTAATCTTGATTCTGCAAAAGGCTCTGAGAACTTGCTGATGTGTTTGGTTAGTACAGACATGGTCTCTGTGATTTACGCTGTTTTAAAATTACACAAAGATGTTCTTATTAAACTCATCCTCATGAGACTGAAAATGACTACTCAGAGGATTATGCCAAGTCAGCCTTTTTCAGTGCCTGTTCTGTTTTAATGTAAGCAGAAAACAGATTGTGTCATAATCCAGGTTAGTGGAGAAAAGCTTTGGGGCTTTGGGGTTTTTGAGCTGCAATGCTACTGAGGGTTCCATGTGGAAGGGGCAGCGGATTAATAGTCTTGCTGCTGTAAATTATTAGCAAACCGGATATGATTATGCATGCAAATCGCGTACATTTTAAACATTGAAGTCTGTTTAATTTTCAAGGTGTGCCACTGTAATACAGGGTGCTTTGTACCCTACGGCTTCACGTATAAATCTATTTTATATGCAAGTGGAATGACAGCTTGCCTATCATTTTGCACTCAAAGCCAAAATTGCATCCATTCTCTTGTTATAAAGTCACATGCAGTTTCTGATAGAGGGTAGTGGTATTGTGCTGTCCCTAATGCTTTGTTGGTGGTGGGAAAATGTTATAGAAAATTAAACCATAAATGAAAAAGAAAACTAAAGCCTGGGTAACCCATGGTCCTGCACCCATTTTGTTTACATTGCTTACCTTGTTTGTAGGGACTTCCTAGATTAACCCTTACCTGCTGGCACAGTCATTGCACTCTGGAGCAATTGCCATAGACTTTTCTGAAACCACAAATGTACAATCTATATTTCTTAACTTTTGTGCCAGCAAGCATTAGGGTTAATGGGCAGATCATCATATTAACATCACTCCTCCCCCCCCATTGGCTCTGACATGGGCAGGTCCATGGGTTACCCTGGCAACTCTGTAACCTTCTTTGTAAGATCTGTCACAGTAAAGGATGGGGGCATTAAAAACAGCAACAACAACAACAGCTAATGGTTTTCAAATACATAACAATTGCTACTTGATACTTTTCCAGCGGGTTATTAATGTTTTGCTTTTGATCTTTCGTCTTTAATGAAAGGAATGCTCTTGTTTTCATTCCTAAATGGTATTTTTGGGGTCTTTATAGAAAACAAATTATATATGAATGAGACTAGCATACTTAAAGCAGAAGGAATGCTACCAAAACAGTTTATTGCCAATAGATTAGCCACAATAGTGCAAGCTGTAAGACTATATTTATTCTGCAGAATGCTTTACCATACCTGAGTAAACAGCTCTAGAAGCTCTCTCTTTTTCTTTAAGATAGCAGCTGCCATATTAGCTTGGCGTGACATCACTTTCAGCCTGAGTCTCTCCCTGATCAGGCATAGCTCTGGGCTCAGATTACAACAGGGAGGGGAGGAAGGAGGGGGAGAGGAGCAAACTGAGCATGCTCAAGCCCTAGCCCTGGAGGTTTATTCGGAAAACAGGTCTGATACAGAAGCCAATGTGTACACAATAGAAAGAAAGAAATGCCGTGTTTCTTTTGACAGAGAATTCAGAACAGCATTACTTTGAGGGTTTGCTGGTGTATTTATATAGACCTTTCTGATAAAGCTTACTTAGTTTTAACCTTTCATTCTCCTTTAAAGAATACATGTTAGCCCTTATGAAGTCACATTGGATAGTGCAATTCAAACATTGTGTTTCAATTGAGAACATATAACCCACTTAATGAAATACAGCTATACTCCTAATATAACCCTTACAATGCTCTTACAATATAATGCCGGCAGAGATAATTGCTGAAGTCTGTAATGAATCAAAAAGACACCTATGTCGATACATAACACATACAGATACATATCTGTACTCAGAACACCTGCTCATCCCATTAAGACAGGGATATGTGCTATGTATGCTGTGTAAGTCATGCAGAGGCTGAACATTTCTGGAATCAAGCAGTGACAAGAGAAGCGATTTCTTTCCTCGTTTGTCTCCCTTGCCTAGTCTCACGCAGTCCGCTCCACCTGTCCCTGGCCATTACGGCTAACTAAATACAACGATTGTCACCAATGTCTTCTTTTCATGTTTTGAGCTATTGCATATTCATTTATTTCCCAGTAACTCAACAGAAAGTTTGCTGCTAAAACAGGATTTTTTTACATATGTTCTTGGCAAGTGCCTGGAGAAGCATGGCATAGCATATTTTTTCCATGTACTAACTACCTAAGAAAAAACAGGATAGAAGTCAAGTAATCTTACTTAAAAAAGCACAACACATACAACACATTGTATTTTCTTTTAGAATATTGTGTTGGTTTGGCATCAGGGTTAGAGGCTTATCATTAATCAAAGATTACATTTATAATTTCTTTGAATGTTCGGTTGAAATGAAAAAAAAAATTGAATTTGTCAGTGGTCTCAAAGTAATTTGTAATTGCAGTTGAAAGCAGGATATGATTATCTCATTTTGTTCCTGTATTGCTGATGTCACTTGGCATATATTGCTGGTACCATTGTGTCATGAAATGCTGAGGTCTCTGTTTCACTGAGACCATTGTGTTATATAGTATTGAGCAGTTGGATTGTGAAAGTTTGGGGGTCATGTTTGATTGAAAACGGACGTATTTGATTGAATAAAAAATCGTTCGATCGCATCGTTGGGATCGAACAATTATAAGGATTTTGTGCAAAATCCTTCAAATTCCTAGGATTTAGAAACATCAGGACAGGTTCTAGGAGTTCCCCATAGGCTAAAATGGCAATTCCTCAGCTTTCAAGTGGCGAATAGTCGAATTTTTTTTTTTAAAGGGCCAGTACTTCAAAAATCGAATTTTGGGCTATTTGATAGTCAAAGTAGCCAAAATTAGAATTTTTGAAATTCGAATTTTATTCGAATATTCACTTCAACCCTTAGTAAATGTGCCCCAAAGTGTTTTGCCACTGAAAAAATCTTTATGATTGTATGTATTGTTGGAGGCAAAAAAATGCTATTAGTAGACATAGTGCTTCGCATTAATAAAAGACCCTTTATATGGAAAACCCCTGGTCCTAAGCACCCAATTTAACAGATCCCTCCTAATTCTTATAAATCTTCCTTTTAAGTGATTTCCCTATTAAATAGAAAATAATGCATTTACTGTTCTAGTGATTGTGCTTTTCCATAAGAAAGTGCTTGCAGTATAATCCTAAAC
>CM044433.1:135744906-135764795 GCA_024363595.1 Xenopus borealis | reverse complement strand
CTTTACCCTTCAATATTAGAAAAACGGTTATAAATAGAAAATAGACACTGGAAAAAAATGTTATTTCTTGTGATCTATCTGAAAACAACTAGTTGTTTTTTTAAAAGAAAAAAATCCCATGGCAGTATGCCTTTAAATAATTATATACAAATTAATAATTCAAAATAAGAACAATGTCCAAATCTGGCCAACCTTTAGTAAGAATATTGGTGGAAGCTGGCCTGATACATGGGCACATAACCAAAGTTCTGAAGGGCTGTAATGCTTCCTTTTTTAATTCCACATTGAGTGGCTCTGCTATAGGTATATCATAATTGTGTGATGACCCTTTAGAAAATAAAATCTAAATTGGTTAAAAAAAGAAGGCAATTACACATTATAAATCAGTTTCTATTTAAATTGCTTTTAAAAATGCTTTTCCTTCGTTTATTGCTGTATCTTAAAACAGCAGTCCGCCCCTCTATAGTGTTTGTCCTCCCACATAAGTAGATTGCATGCTGACCCTTTGTATTTGCAATGACTAATGGAAGACCAGCCATTACCTCTTATACTGATTGCTATACAGTTGAAAAGCATTTCTAACTGAGTGTCCTTAGTGTTTGCCAAGGTTACACACAATTTACTACTGTATACCATGAATATAAAATCGTCATGACTAGGTCAAATGGATTTTTCTAAATAAAATATATTTCTGCTAAAAAAAATCCAATTGTGCTTTTCAGTATTTTATAAGCGATACTGACAAAAAATGGCAGTAATACGCTGCTGATTTAAAATATACTTTACTTTATACCGATTTACTTGTTCTATGTTTTTATTAACAGCACCATTATTGTAAAAAATGTATTCTGGGTGAAAAATAGTTGTCTAAACTGTTAATCCTCAAATACTATTTGCATTGAGGATTAACAATTTGGATCAATATTTGTGCTCAGAACTGTACCTGAGATGCTCTGACCAGCAATTTTGCTAAATGTTAAAAAAAATGTTAAAAAAGATCAAGCCACTAGGAATCCTTCTAGATTCTCTAGTTCTGTCTGTCACAGATTTGTTCCTTAGGGGATTTGCAATAATAAAGCAAAGTCTTAAAAGTTCACCACATATCTGATACTTCTCTGCTGACGCTTCAGTGCATTCTGTTCTCACTCTATACAGATGACTGTGCAAACAGAGAATTCAGACTCTCAATCCCAGTAATACACCTGCACCTCAGGTGTAGTGCATAAGCAATCAAGCATTTGGATTTACCGAGAGAAAGCCACAGAGGCAGTAGTAGCTGCTGCAATCTGGTGAGGTTGCGGATCAGATTAGGTAGTAAGTCTGACCAACTGCAGGCTGCAGAGCACTGTGCTGTTTGTAGGTTAGCAGATATGGTTTGGCTTCTGGCCTACGCATTTAGACCATTGTAGGTCTATACCACAGACACGCCACAGAGCAGAAACCACAGTGCATTGAGAACTACCATCTTTGCTGATTTAAAAAAAAAAAAACAGCTTGCGCTGGCCAGAATAAATGCAATATGTTGTGTTTTCTCACAAAACTGTTTGCACATGCCACAATTTGTTGCACTGGCCTCAAACTTTGCAAGCGCACAAGTGCACATCTTAAAGGGAACACTGCTTACAATATACCAATAAGGGTAAGCCTGTGCAGGTTGCAATGCAATTCGTGCATGGCATTAGCATGATTCTCTAGGTGGAGGTTAGTTGTGTATGTTGGTGCAGTACAATAAAGCAGTGATCCCCAACCAGGGGCCCGTGACCAACATGTTGCTCTTCCTTGGATGTTGTTCCCAGTGGCCTCAAAATTTAAATTTCTGGTTTGGGGGCCCATTTTCAATAAAAACCAGGTGTACTTCCAAACAGAGCTTCCTATAGGCTGCCAGTCCACATAGGGGCTACCAAATAGTCAAGCACAGCCCTTATTTGCCACTCCCAGAAACATTTTTAATGCTTGCATTGCTCCTTAATGCTTTTTACATTTGAATGTGGCTCACCGTTAAAAAAAAGTTGGATATCCCAACGCTAAGGGAACCCTAAAAATAACACCTGCTTCATAATGTGAACACATAATGGATATTTGAAGGTGATCTATAAAGATGGAATCTTCTGTAATTCCTGCAAGGGCTAACTGACCAGGGAAATAAGCTGAGCTAGCAGAAAATTCATTGCTGTATCTTGTCCATATGTTTTATTATGTGGATTTCTAGTGCATTTTTTTTATACTGTGCAACAAAAAAAGTAATAAAATCTGAGATAACATGGTGCATATGCATCAGGTTTTTATTCATGGTCATTGACTGACCTTGAACAGTATAGGCCAGGACATTTATGATCGTACCTTATGGATTCTGTCCCAAATAGTGTACAATCCAGTTGGTTAGTCTGCCAATTCTGTGTACCTGCATTCTTTTAATTCCCATCCCAACACATCTTGGTGTTCCAGTGCACTACATCTGGTCAGACATTCTTATATAGTGCTGCTCCAGAAAAATTCTGCACTGAAATCCATTTCTCAAAAGAGCAAACAGATTTTTTTATATTTCATTTTTAAATCTGACATGGGGCTAAACATTTTGTCAATTTCCCAGCTGCCCCAAGTCATGTGACTTGTGCTCTGATAAACTTCAATCGATGCTTTACTGCAAGTTGGAGTGATATCACCCCCTCCCTTTCCCCCACCCAGCAGCCTAACAACAGAACAATGGGAAGGTAACCAGGTAACCAGATAACAGCTCCCTATCACAAGATAGCAGCTGCCTAGTAGATCTAAGAACAGCACTTAAAGGAAAAGTAAATGTTTTTCTTTTTCTTTCTGTAAATTTGCTCTAAACAGCCCCCCAGATTAATGTACCTTAGTCCCTGCTGCAAGTCTGCTCTGGTTTCTGTGTTATCAGCAGCTTGTTTCCCCTTCTTCCTGGTGCAGAGTGAAGCCCAGCCCCTTAGTTTACTGAGCTGTCCATTTGCTGCTGTTCCACAATAGAGAGGAAGAGGGAGCCAGTGTTTCATTAGTAAGCTAGTTAACCCAAGCAAAAGGTGCTAAACACACTGCTCTCTGCTATGTCATAGTATGCAAATGATCTTCTGGACTAGTCCAAGAGATAAGGTCAGCTCAGAAAGCTAAGGGGCTGGGCTTCACTCTGCACCAGGAAGAAGGTGAAACAAGCTGCTGATAACACAGAAACCAGAGCAGACTTGCAGCAGGGACTAAGGTACATTAATTTGAGGGGCTGTTTAGAGCAAATTTAGAGATAGAAAAAAAAAACGCTTACTTGTTCTTTAATAACTGTTGTGTGTTCGGGACTACAAAAAGTTGAAGACAGTCTGGGAATGTAAAATTGAGGTGTGACTGTACACTATATGGAGAGATCTCATTACACCATGTGTGGGAGTTACAAGCATTGTGCTTTTGTCTGTGCTGTACATTATAGAACAAAGGGGGTTTCTGCTCACTAATATATTTAATTATCATAGATACAGGAAGCAGAGTTTAAAAGAAGGGTGATAGGGACTTTAAGCTGGCCATAGACACAAAGAATACTCGATTTTCAGATCGTCCGTGGAGTGTCCTGACATTTGTCTTGCCATGCCGATCAGATTCAGTCATTTGGACAGGTTAAAAGATTTTGGTCGGCTGCGGATTATATCGCTGCATGTATTGCTGATCTGACGATCAGTGGTGTAACTAGACCCCTAAAGGCCCTGGTATGTAAATTTACAACTGGGCCCCCCCACGTGATACCGACCCCCCCATGCATTAGACTGGCACAACCCCATCGACTCCATTATAATCAAATAATTTAAACCTTTTTTAATAATAAAACAGTAAGACAAGTGATTCAATGATTCAGATAATTAATCCTTACTGGAAGCAAAACCAGCCTATTGGATTTATTTAATGTTTATTGATTTTCTAGTAGACTTAAGATATAAAAATCCAAATTACGGAAAGATCCATTATCTGGAAACCCCCAGGTTCTGAGCATTCTGGATAACAGTCCCATACCTGTACTCAAAGGATGTAAGCACATAAATAAACTTTTTATTGTGTAAAGGGCAATGGTTAATCATTGCAGCATTGTTCACCTTCAGATTAACTTTAATATGGAGCACAGAGGGATTTTCTTAGAAACTTTGCAATTGATTTTTTTTTTTTTGCAGTTTGCGTTATTCAGCAGCTTTCCAGTTTGCAGTTTCAGCAACCTGGTTGCTAGTGACCAAATTACCCTAGCAACTATGAATTGAATGAAATATCATTCAATTAAATCTCTCTGTACAGACTATGAGCAAATTTAGGTGCTGTTCCTGCTGAATTGTGCTTAGTACAGGGAATACTTATGTTGCCATAGTTTTATGGGATCTCTCTGTACAGACTATGAGCAAACCTAGGTACTGTTCCTGCTGAATTGTGCTTAGTACAGGGAATACAGTACCTATGCTGCCATAGTTTTATGGGAATTCTCTGTACAGACTATGAGCAAACATAGGGGCTGTGCCTTCTGAAATGTGCTTAGTACAGGGGAATACCTATGCTGCTATAGTTTTATGGGATCTCTCTGTACAGACTATGCGCAAACTTAGGGACTGTTCCTGCTGAACTGTGCTTAGTACAGGAAATACTTATGCTGCCATAGTTTTATGGGATCTCTCTGTACAGACTATGAGCTAACTTAGGGACTGTTCCTGCTGAACTGTGCTTAGTACAGGGAATACTTATGCTGCCATAGTTTTATGGCATGTCTCTGTACAGACTTTGAGCAAACTTAGAGGCTGTTCCTGCTGAATTGTGCTCAGTACAGAGGAATACCTATGCTGTCATAGTTCTATGGGATCTCTATGTACAGGCTATGAGCAAACTTAGGGGCTGTTACAGCAGAAGTTAGGCCATGCCCACTTTGCATATATAGATAGCTAAGCATCTATTTTAGCTCTTTCTAAAGTATGTGTTCTGAAAAAGCCACTGATGCAATTTCATTTATAATGCTCATACAACACTTAGCAGAATGAATGCAGTAGCAATTCCATGTATAAATACCCCCAGAACTCATAGCAAAATAGCATGGTAGCAATTCCATGAATAAAACCCCCAGAACTTATATCAAGATGGCACGTGGCAATTCCATGTAATAATACCCCAGAACTTATATCAAGATGGCATGTGGCAATTTCATGTATTAATACCCCAGAACTTATATCAAGATGGCACGTGGCAATTCCATGTATAACTACCCCCAGAACTCATAGCAAGATAGTACGGTGGCAATTCCATGTATTAATACCCCAGAACTTATATCAAAATGGCACAATTCCATGTATTAATACCCCAGAACTTATATCAAGATGTCATGTGGCAATTCCATATATAAATACCCCCAGAATTTATATCAAGATGGCACGGTGGCAAAATCCATGTATTAATACCCCCAGAAATTATGTCAAGATTGCATGTGTCAGATTCATATCTAGTAAGCACTTGGCTCGTCTTCTGCTTCTCTGTTCCTAACCCCCCTCTCCCTGATGCGGCCAGACCAGAGCTGCCAGAGAGGGTGGTAGGGCCTGCCAAATCCTGTATGCAAATTGGTGCCGCAAGCGTGCACCTCCAGTGACATCATGCACAGGGCCCGCTATGGATGTCTCTGAGTTCTCTGCTGGGTTGCTGGCCACATCGGTGGTGCAGGGGCACGAACCCTGCTTCCGCTGCACCCTTTACACTCCCGGTAGTTCCGCCACTGCTGACGATCTTTAGTGGGAGACTGGCACTAGCTTTTTTCGGACATAAACCTCTGTATGATTACTGTAGGGGCAAAACATTAGCTAATCTTTTCTTTTACTACTTTATTTAATCTGAAGGTTAGTGGCAGGTCGGGAGATGGGGATGTCTGATCATACGAAGATTCATAGATCGGATCTTTGCGTCTATGGCCAGCTTAAGACTGTAAGCTCTAGTGGTGCAGGAATTCATGTGAATGATATGGAGACCACTTGAGGTAAAAAGATAAAGTCAGAACCCCAAACAAAGAAATCATAGAGTTTTTTAAAACTTGGCATAAAAAAGACGTTATCACTTCAGAGCACTGAAAAACAAAGAACTATCCAAATAACCAGTGATATGGTTCTCCCTCAGTGTCAAGGCACTATTACCAAGGCTATCTTGAGAACAGAATCCATCCAAGTCAGGGGAATCTGCATACACAGAATTTTATTCTTTCTCAGTGTATATAACATAACTGTAATTTGTTCACTTTTGCAGAACAGAGGGCCATGATACATAAACTGGACAAGTTATTCTTTGTACAGATGTTATTGATATAGCTCCTAAACCAGTTTTTATAATAAACTGGAAAAACTCACATATTACTGACAAATGTAGCATGTACAAAAATGTGCTTGGGCTAACATGTAAACTGCATGCTACAAATGTACTGCAACACCCAGCATGCCATGTTGTAAGCCAAGGACACTGTAAGTAAATCAGCAACAGTTACACTGTAATAAAATGCTTGTGTTGCACAAATACACTGATTGCATGAATTTTATTTGACAGTAAATCCATCTAGGGGGATTTTGCAGTAGATCCATAAGGAGCTTACTTTGTAGGTGGATGCTCTTTTTAATATTTGTTGTATTAACAGGGACTTTCTTAGCAAGCTCCTCTAGGGGCTGGCTGCACTGACCATAGATCTAAAAACACACAAAAAAAAACGCTTGCAGGCATTTAGTGTCCATGGAGGAGCCCCACAAATAGCCCACAGTAACAAGACTTGCCTATTTGTCTTTCTTTAAAAGCACAGCATGCTTCTTTTCATGCTGTGTCGGAGCTCACTGAATAGAGAGATGATGCTTTTCTCTTCTTCTGTGCATGAGAAATGATAAGCCAGAATCTCCCTTGCTTAATTTAACCTGTGCTTTGGAAACTAGACTGATGGATATCTGGAAATGTCTGGGAGGTATTTTCCACCTCTGTGTGTGAGAAGAGGGCACATCTGAGCAGCAGCAATTATAGGTAATGCACAGTAATCATTGATTCATTTGTCATGAAACATGTCTCTAATTGCATGCCATTGCATTAAATGTGCTGCTGTGTTATTAGCAGTTGGTGGAACACTCAAATAAAATGAAAAACTGGAAGTTGCTAGAGAGGAATCACTACTGATGCCCCTACAGCAGGGTTATTTAAACTTTTCTGGGACACAGATAAAATCAGAGATACTATCTTGAGATCCAAGATATAATTATCCCCCCCAAACCATACCTGTTTGTGATTGGCTTCTCACAGAATAACTGACTGCCAATTTTGTCCAATAGTTCTGTGCCATCACAGGCATGGTGTAGGTTAAATCATCTTTTTTGCAAGGTAAATATTTCTTGCCCCACTTTTGCTGCAGCTTCTTTACCACTGGATAACAATGCACTATATAAAAGGAAGCAAGATAACCATTAAGATTTTCCAGAGGGATTTCTGCTTCAGATTCACATTACACCCCTTTAAATATTTCACAGGTTGCTTAGATAGCTGAAAATCTGCTCCTTAACTCAGAACGTTTTATGAGATGTGTCTGTACCTTTATTATTCCTAGTACCAATCTGCTGAGAAACAAAAAAAAAAAAATCACCATTTGTCTACGTCAGCCAAGATTTTTATTGGCCGTATTGACTTGCTGTTTAATTGGTCTATCTATCTATATCTGATGCATTCTGCACTGTACAGCAGGTCCAGTGAGCTAGCAGGAGCAGTGTATTAAAGCAATCCATACAGTAAAAGAACTAATGTTGGCAATAGCGTTCCTCTAAGATAAGCACACATAAAGAAGGAGTAATGGTAAAAGCTTCAGGACTGCTCATTTTCACTGGTCAGAAAAATCCTGGCAAGGAATAGATACTGGAAATAAATATTGTTTTGAGGATAGGCTGTAAGTGTGTGGAAGCCAAGAAAAATAAAGACTTACATTAGAGAAAGAGCATTGACCTTACTATGCAGCTTTCCTCCTTGGCCTGCCCTACAGTCTTGATTCTGTGTCTGAATCTGAACAATGGTTTTTATGAATATATATATATATATATATATATATATATATATATATATATATATATAAACTTTATCCAGCGCATGCACTCTTACCGGACTTCATATGATGCGGGTGCGTGGGTCAATGTCTCAGTTATATTAGTAGAAGGACTTGCACTCCAATTTCTCTTGAAACATAGTGATATTTATTTCTTTAATGCATATGCATTAAAGAAATAAATATCACTATGTTTCAAGAGAAATTGGAGTGCGAGTCCTTCTACTATATATATATATTCATTCATTATATAATCATTATATATTGCATGTCCAGTTGAGGCACTGCTCACAGAACAGATATATCCAGCACTATGTAATTATAACCACTCGATGGTGCTTTTCTGCTGTCTTTGAAGAAAACTCAGTGGAGGCAATTAATGTGGCAGCTCCTGTTCCTGTGCAGGCATGCAGGAATACATGATACACCCTTATACTTTATTATTGAACCATGGCACCTTCCTGCTTCCTGTCACTCTTTAGCAGAGGGACTGGCATGTGCAATCTTTCTGCAGAATTTACACTTACATAACTCCTGCAGCTAAGGATCACCAGGACATGCCGTTACCCTGTTAAGATGTGCCCCCTGCTGAATTATTTATTTATTTTTAAGCTGGCAGAGTTTTGGGAGGAGGAATGCTGGGAGTTTTAGTTCTACAGTAATGGGCAAATTGCTATTTGCTATTTCGGCAGCTCATCTAACATAAGTAATCTTGTTTATTAAATAAAATGCCCAAAGCCCTTAATGACCATGGGTCAGGCAAATAAAAATAAATATGCTATAGAAACAAACTTTGCTTATCCCTACTTGAAATATCTTCAGCTTCAGTTTCACTGCAGCTCGGTATTCTGCCTAAGCAGCAGATGAGCAATTTAATACATCTCATATAATAAATGCCAAGCACAACAAACAACCTTGGGATGCCTCACTTAGTTGAAGCCCATGGGTGTGAGGATGAGCACTTTTAAGATTGTACATGTCTCCTGTGCCAGTTTGGCCTGCAGCGTAGCCAAGACACATGTTTCCCGAAACTTTGGTGTGCTGAGGCTATGAAATGAACTTGGAAAACCTTCTTTTGGCTCATTACTTTCAAACCTTTTACATGCTCCGCTATTTAAATAAATAATATAAATGTATCATTATTATGCTAACCATTAAAATAATTACAGTTACTCATTCTTGCAATTAGTAGGAAAGGCCAATGCAGTTATCTATATCCTGTCTCTTAAGATAACTTGGCATTTCCTTTCATTAGCATTTATTTGTCTTAAATAACAATATAAAAATACACTAGGAGCTTTCATTATAGCACTGCATGCTCATTTCACAATAAGGTATAAATATTATTGATTCCATAGGAAAAACTTTCCCCTGTCCGCTTAATACATTACTAAAGCATTTTTAAGATATTCAGCTCAATCCAGTTGTAATATTGATATAAAGTTATTTTCTCATTCCACTATATTAATTCTTATAAATAATAGAGAGTTCTTTCAATTTTTTTTATTTACAGTTTTTCTTTGCTTTACCCAATGTGGGCGATAGAGATATATTGTATATGTATTCAACGTTATTCAAAACTTTAAAATGGACAAATGCAAAGGAATGGTTCTCATTATGAATCATGGTCCAGCCAGGATGGAGTGGTTCTAATCTATTCTAGCTCCCTGTAGCCAATAGTGAGGTCATGTCTTTGAGGTTCCCTCAACCTAAATTATCTTAGCAGGAGAAAGCGGAATGTACACAGAGTCTTTTTACTTAGTGGGAGTTAGCAGTGATTCAGCCCCTCTGCTGGATTAGTTTTTAGATTCTTTCCACTTTACTAAAAACTAGATTGATAGCCTTGGGGCTTCTGAGCAGCTGTATCGTACAGTGTGAATGAAGGACAGCTATGGTGTATGCTGTCTGTAAATCAGGTTACCCAGTACTGTTGGGAAACAATGTCAGTTGACAGCTCATATAGTTACAATGTAAAAAAAATGTTTGCCTCTCGTATGGTATAATAATCACAGGTCATGGAAAAATCCTGGGAAGTGTCCTGTAAAAGGTGGTATTAATATAGTCTCATTGACATAAGTGTATGTGTATGCGGTTAAAACAAATAATTCAACAGCAACAGTTCAGATTTATTTTGAAACCGCCTTTAATTATGGAAAAAGTCTTATTTGTGTGACAACCAACTATGATGTATCAGAAGATGATAATATCAACAAGGACCGGTTAGGCACCAGCTGGGAAGTTGCATGTTATGATAGAGATCGAAAAGGATCTTACAGGAAAGGAACATTTGCAAGGAGGTAGAAGTAGTATGATGCAAAATGGGCAAACCCCCAAACACATCTGGCAATCTGGCAAAGCACACTTTTTTCATATTTTTTTGTAGCCACAGGTTTGACCAATGAATAACATCAACTAATGGGGCACGGATAATAACCCTATTTATCTCTTATTATTAAGAGTCAAGCAAATCACCTAATAATGAATTACCATGAAAATTTACACACATGTAAATTATGATTTAAAACTCTTTTCTTAGTCAATTTATGAAGAGGAGGATTAGTAAATAATAGCAAACCATGACAGTCATACTAGTTTTCTTTAGTAAGCTGCCAGTAGTTGAGAAAAAAGATTTTTTATATGGACATAATCATGGCAGCCACTTTGCTGGCAATTGTTAGACTATACAACTATCAAGTGTATCGTACAGTGTGAGGAAAGTGATCATTTGATTGGATGGAATATGAACATGAAAATATGATGCTTCTGGGTGCTTAGTGATTGTGATGGATCATCCTACCCCTGTGCCTGTACCTGAATACAATTGTATTGGCCTGACTGCAGGCACACAGAGTGGATTTTGGTGTTGCCGTAGTTGAAGAGAGCCATTGATTGCATTTGGCCCCTGTTTATCTTCCTGTGTAAAGGTGGCCATAGATGCATTGAAGTGAACGATATCGGGCTGAGCTTATTGATATAAATGTTGTTTCTAAAGAAAATATGCAGTTTTTTTGGTCCTTTAAAGAGAATCTGAGATCTGGTTTGACCTTCATTCAGAACCTTCCAACGGGCTGCAGCTGTTGAGGCTTTCTTATCTTTCTTTAGTAGAAAAAGAAGATGAATTTTTGCCCCAGCCACTTTGTGGCTGATTTCCATTGGAAGCATTTACAGGGAATGAATGATTGCTGTAAAAACATTGGCAAGACTGGAAACAAAGTGGGCAATAATATGCACTGTAATACAATAAATCATCTTTAAATAATTTCATCTAAATATTGTTTTCTTTATACTGGTAGAATATTAGTGTTTGCTCTGCAGATAATATATCCTCCATTAATGTGGTACAAACCTATATGGTACAAATACATTTAGTTCTCCAGTATTTTCACCAGATTCTTTTTCCTCTCTTCAAGATGCATTCAAAGTTGTGTCACCTTTAGAAGCTGCAGGACTGTAAATGATTTAACTAGATGCTGGTTCTGAGAGCCCGAGATTCACTTAGGGAATTGTGGTCTATTGTTAAATTGCCGGCTGAAGGAATGAACGTGAAGGCTGTGATGTTGTTTGACCCTTGGCCAGCAGCAGGTGCTCATAAAGCTGTCACAGTGGAACTGCTAAGTCCAAGAGAGGTCATCAGGATGAAGCCAGTGTAACATTTATTTCAGAGTACCAACTTAAAATATCTCACATTTCCCCCTTCTTTCTTTTATATTGCCACCACTGGGAGCTTGCAATCAGCAGAACAGTCAATTAAAAACTAGTTTTCCTTTTCTTCCCCTACCTTTGACTATCAAGTCAAATTGCATTGCAGCCCCCCTCAAGCAGCAAAGAGGCAATTACTAACGTAAGCTATTTTAGTCTCAGCACCCCTCCAAATAAAGTGAACACTTGGTAATTTGCACACAGGAGGCAGTGACATTTTTTGCAGCAGCTTATATCAAGGTAGTGATTATGTAGAACAGGCTTTCGCCTTGTCAGGTGATTGAAGGGTAGCTATAATATTTTAGCTTCTATTTATTTGCTAGATATATCCTTCCAACAGCCTGCTTTAGAGTTTGGCCAAGGTTGCTGTATTGTTCCTTTTACCTTGGTAAACTGGCATTGCAGCTCGAGTGCCGATAAGAAATCTGGGAAATCTAGGCCAAGCACTTTATTGTCTTTTCTCACACTAAGCCTTAATGATCAATAAAATCATAAATATATGCAAGGTTCTACAGAGTAAAATGGCAAAAGATGTGATTATTGCACTCCATGAACACTGACATTTCTAATATAAGAATGAACCAACAAAACCAACTTGCATTTTTATTCAGAATTATATATCTATACATCAGTTTCTTGAGAAGTAACAATTAGGCAACCACTCTAGCAGATAGCAGATTATGCAAGGTAATTAATGTGATACATAGTAACCTAAAGCATACACTTCTAAATACAGGAACAACACAACTACATTTTCCTCATTTAATGAGACTCTATTTGTTTACAGGTTAAATCGCTGAAGACTATTGCCAAGGAAAACAGAAGCTGAAACAGGTGAGTTGGTGCAGAGATGGGTTTAATGAACTAAGAGCAACTGAACATGGGGCATTTTTCTTTTTTCCCATTATATGTTCCCCCTTTGCACAAAGCATGAAAAAAACAAAAAGCTGCCCAAATATTCCTGTCTGTATGACTCACATTTAAAAGTCAGTACAGTCAATTTTCACCGAATTCCCCCCTGAAAACACTGCTGTCAAGTTTACAGTAGAAGTGAGAGTTGTTAGAAGGTTGTCTGTACAAATGTATTCCCATAGGAAGCAACTCTTACTGCGTCTTCTTTGGCATATAGTAGATGAAATGCTTTTTCAGCCAAATTAGTCCAGATACTTACAGGCAGGACTCCCATCAGAAATTACAGGAAATCGCAACAATAATATCAGCCCCCAAACACGCATTGGTGGCCAAAGGTCCTAAGGTCCCAGGTTCTCCTTTAAAAAGAAATCTATTTCCAATATACATTGATTACAAAAATCTCAATCCCTTGCATTCAATTCTCCCATTCACTCCGCTTGCCCTGATTACTGACCACGCAAATCTTTATACAGACTACTTCCAAACCATGAGTGCTGCATTAGTAATGTCGATGACAGATAGACTGAATGGGTGAACTTAATAGACAGGGGTCTTTTTTTTTTTTTAATTCAGACTAACAATGTTACCAGTGAGCCAGGCGAAATGTATGTTATGGTTAGATCACCATGATACTGCCTTGAGATCTGATTGCATTCTCCAGAGATGTACTTAGGACAAACCTAAAACTTGTTTAACTAATAACTGATTGTGATGTACAGTAAAATATTGTTGGAACTGGATAGTTTTTCACGTATACATTTTAAAAAACTGAAATCATCAATTGATTAACCCAACATTTTTACTGAATATATGTGATCATTTAAGTGTAAGTTATGATGTGATAATATTATTCTGTATTTGGTCCTGACATATATATGGATCCCTTCTAGTACTATTAGAAAAGAGCTTTTATGCCCTTTTGGGACAGGCACTGATGAAGTAAAATCTCCTGACTTTATGTGCTCCCTCGTTGCAGGTACTGGTTGGGCCAAATAGGTTCAATTGGCCTAATGACACACTCAAAGTAACTGCAGCACAGCCGAGCCCCTCTTAATGGAGAACCAAACCCTTTATATTAAAATCCCCTATCCCACTACCCTACATAGACCTCCCTCCCTGCTCCCCCCCAGCCTAGGTGTTACCCTCAGTAATTGCCCCTAACTCTTTACTTACCTCTTGTTACAGATTCAGCGCATCGGAATTCATGGGCGCCATCTTCTTCTCTTTGGTAATCTTCGTGAAGTGAGGGGCGTATCGGTGCATGCACAGTTGGAGCAGTCTTCCAGTTTTTTACAACTACGCATGCACAGAAAGTGCCGGAAATTTCTGAAGCACCAGAAGAATAATACAAAGATTACCAAAGAAAAGAAGATGGCACCAGTGAACTCCCCTGTGCTAAATCTGCAAAAAGGGGTAAGTAAGTAAAGAGTTAGGGGCAATTTACGAGGGTAAAACCTAGGCTGGGGGGGCAGGGAGGGAGTCTATGTAGGTTATGGGGATAGGGGATTTTGATATAAATGGTTTGTTCTCCTTTAAGGTCTGAAACCCACCGTGCCTGGGACGTTTGTCCCCCTGTTCAGATCTGGAGTTGGACTCAAAATAGGCCTTGGCTTTTCAAGTAGACAGAGACCCACCATCTTACTCCACCTGTACTGTCTATTGCATTTTACAGCAGCCCCTCTGGCATTTGCCAGAACTCACAGATTACCAGTCCAGATAATGTAGTTTAGCAGGCACTCACAGAACCATGCCTACACACAGCCGTGATAAAATTAAGGTATATATATTTGGTTCTATCTATGCATCGCCTTACGTGTTTCGTATCTCAGCAGATACTTAATCATAGCAGATATATATGTATATATACTCATGAGACTTTTCTGGGTCAGTTCTCCCTTTGAGACCCAACCTCTAAACAGGGTACCATTAGCTGAATTTTATATATATATAAATATATATATATAAATTGAAGATAGTATCTGCACTCAGACTCCAATTGTCATCTGTGGGTGCTGGATCAAAATGATTCCATATATAATAAAGATGGATCCGCACTCCAAAATTCTGTGTTTCAAGAGTGTTTATTCAATCACCGTTGCATCCAACGTTTCGGCCCTCCTTGGGGCCTTTATCAAGGTTGAAACACAGAATTTTGGAGTGCCGATCCATCTTTATTAAATATATATATATATATTAGACTGTGGAGGAGTTGGCAATCTCGTCACAAGGTTCAAAAAATGCCTGGATGCAGTGTCCAAAATTTTAGAATATCTATCCACAAAAAAAGCCAGCACTCTCAGGTCTTAAATATATAAATATAGTTCACAATATGAAGCCAGCACTCACGATTAAGGGTTTGATGTGCCTGGGTGCAGTATCAAAAATTCAAAAAGTAGCCAACAAAGAAGATCCGCACTCTCAGGACTTATGTAAAACTAAAACATGTATTTTATTTTAAAAGAGAGACTAACGTTTCGGCCTCCTCCTCCTTTAAAGGCCGAAACTTTAGTCTGTCATTTAAAATAAAATACATGTTTTAGTTTTACGTAAGTCCTGAGAGTGCGGATCTTCTTTGTTGGATATATATATATATATATATATATATATATATATAAAACTGCATCAGCCATTCAGGCTAAGAATATGAAGGGCAGCAAATAAATGTTCACCCTTCTTCACTTGATCATCAAGCTTGTCTTCCAGGAGTACCTAGTAGTTGGTTTCCCAAATCTCTCATAATTGGCCTTTGTTCTGTCAGCCCCAACAAGCCTCTAGATGGAGAAAAAGCTCAAACTGGACATCCCTGTATTGAGTTTTAAAAATACATTACAAAATGCAGAAATAAAAAGAAATACCCGCTTGATTCAACTCTGAAATTATCTTTAGCTGAGGCAATGCTGCAGTAGCAAGGTGCCTGTCTGGGATCTACAGGCATCAGAGCAGCAGATCTGAGTATTCATCCTCTTCTCTCCTACCAGCACTACCACTAATCTGCTTTATAGTTTGTTAGTTTTTTTTCTTAACAAAAGACATATAATAGCACTTAGACTGACTTAGTGCACCATTTTCCCTTAGAGAAATTACCCTTCGAAAATTTACCTAAGGTCTTTTGGGAGAAATAGACTATAGTGCAGTGCCGTAATATCTTTCATAATTTTTTTCCATTTTTATGTTATAATTTGAGTATATTTCCAGACTGCATAATTAGTTGGCCGTTTCCTACCGCTGCCATGCGTGACGTTCCTTGCTAAATTACCACTTGTGGAAATGGTGCCGTTCTTTAATCACTGACACAGGTTGATGTTTCTGGCAAGTACTTGGCTTGCACAGTGGGCTGCAGGGCTCAGCAGAATGGTAGTAGGTAGGCATGTGTAATAGTTCTGTGGGCAGAGCAAGGATTAAGGTACTGTGCAAGTTGGCAGCTAGCTTGAAGTGTTAGAAGTGCTGAATCCAGCGTGGGGGTAGTATATCTGGCTGGCTTTGTGTATAAATCTGCAATGCTAATTAAATCATAAAATTTAAGATCACTCCCTCAGTGATTTATGAAAAGCCTGACAGGTTTGAGATTAAATTAAACTCCACTCAAATAAACCCAAGTACTACTCTAACCGGTATTTATTAAGAGATGAATGCGAGTCGGTGTGTGTGACAGTCCTTGTAACTCCCAGCAGTAAACAAGCAAACGAGAGAATCTGATTGAGAGCAGCAGTAATGTTCCTTTGTGCCAGTTATGCAATGGTGTGTCAGTTCCAATGCCTTGCAGTTTCACTGCTTTCATTTCCCACTTTACCAGCACCGTTTCAGGGCTAATAATCACGGCTCCTGCTGCGGTACCTCCGCAAATCACAGTTGTCTTTTCTTGTGTTTATTAAAAGAAAATGCATTTATAATACTTACGGAGGGTGTGGGGGGGGGGGAGAAAACTTTTGTTAGAATAATGCTTGGAGTTTGTTTCTTCAGCATCTTTGCAATGAATTTCAGCAGCCCATTAGTTATCCATTCCTGGCACAGGCTGGTGCAGAAGAGCTCATGATTGGCACAGGAATATTATAACAGCTGCCTGGCTGAAATATCCCAGATTGCACTTGTTTCATTTGGCCTCACTGCGTATCTTTTATGTATTTATGCTTGCACATACTGTAGGAGCAAGGCTTTTGTGACCGGAATAGTTGTTTTTTTTTCATATCTAACTGAAATTTAGCATACTGGAGCTGTTATGCAAACCTGACCATCAAGTCAACAGTGTATGGGATGGAATTGTATTTTTTGACCATTAGTTGAATGTTCCTGTCTCTGGTCTTTCAGCCTGGTAGTTTAGTAATTCAGGTGCTGATTCTGAAGTGTTACAATTTTTTGTTACAATACCTGATGCATTTCTCAGCAGCAGCTGTTGAATATTAGCAACTATTTTATCAAATATAACTCAGGGATCTTGCTCTGCACTGCCAAAGATATTAATCAACTCATGTATCAATTTAGAATATTTGGTGACCCCCTCCTACAAAAACTGCTTAAGAAATAAGGTGAAAAATTAAACTGTGCTCTTCAATATTAGAAAAACGGTCACAAATAGACAATAGAAAATATTTGAAAAACTTTATTTTCTGGTGAAAACCACAAGTGAACTGAAAAAAAGTGTTGAAAGGTGAGCAACCCCTTTAACACACATTGGCATTAGCATTGGCAGGTCATTTAATAAAAGTTTTCAATATTGCACCAGGTCTAGTAACCCATAACAACCCATACCAGTTTTCTGAATGGTTGCTATGGGTATCAAGATGATATAGACTTTGCAACTTACATTACCAAATGACCACATAATAAGCAACAATGTTGTTTGATTTGCAACATTTTTCAGCATGTGTGGGTGTTTTACTGTGCCATTAAGCCTTTAGTGCAGTGGTCCTCAAACTTGGCCCTCCAGCTGTTAAGGAACTACAAGTCCCACAATGCAATGATGGAGTCTGACAGCCACAGTCAGGCAAATGCATTGTGGGACTTGTAGTTCCTTAACAGCTGGAGGGCCAAGTTTGAGGACCACTGCTTTAGTGCCTTTAGTTGTTACATAAAACATAATGGTGCATGCAGCTCCATATATGTCTTTATATACATTTATAAGCAAGTTATACAGGGAATAGCAATTCATTTGCAAAAAGTTTATTTTTGTTATGCCATTGCCTGCAATAAAATAATTGTTTTCCTGTGTCTTTCTGCAGAGCTACTTATGCCTGCCAGTGTTACATACAGGAGGAGTGTTGCATGCTCTTTCCTTGTGTATCATTTATGGAGCACATGGAGGGAACACCAGGGGGCTTAAGGTGCTCGGGAGCTCTTTTAATTAACCCCTACTCTGGCCTTTTAACTGTGACAAAGATGTGTGTATGGAGTGTAAAAGTGATGCTGTGGAAGTCAGACACATATTTTCTCTAGGTAATTGGTTGAAGGGTATTGTGGATCCAATGAGAAACAGCACAACACATGGTAAAGGGGAAATTGCATTACATTTATATCAGGGTATGAGTGATATGGCCAATTTTTATAATTATGTTTATAATTATTATTATTATGACATTATTATTAATAAATAATATTAAGATAATTTTTTTAACACTTACAAACACATGCCTATGGATTCTGAAAATAAAATTTTAAATATTTTATTTGTAACTGCTTATGTGTAGGTGATATTTGCAGTTAGACCAATTTGCTTGAATATCCTATCTTTCTATATCCCTTCCCGGGGAACGGGAAACTCTGTATAAATTTAGAGCTGTGAGAGCTTCTGAGGAAATTTATGGAAACCATACTAAATAGTCCTTCACATGTGAGAAATGTCCTCTGCAGCTATGCGTTTTCTTTCTGATTTGCTTTGCAGGAATGCTGCTGAGCCAACTGCATTTCATAATAGGGAATGCTTGTTGTACAACAATTATTTTCCATGGCTGATCTGTACAGTAGCCTTGAGAATGCATTACAGAATAAAGATGGACATGGGTGTGTTTGTGTGTAGGTGGGAATATGTAATAGTTCATGTGTTTTTGCTATGTAGTTCATGGGGCTGTGGGAATGCTGTATTTTATTCATATTTTATCTAGAGAGATCAAGATACAGACCCCTGGCCTGGGACTTATAATAATAGGTGCAACACAACAAGCTAGCGTAGCGTTATAATTATTATCATTATTATTAACATGTAATTGTTAAGCACCAAGCATATTCCCCGGTGCTTCACAATAGGCAGGCATATAAATCAAATGAAAAAATACAGATTAATACAGGAGGTACTTCCTGCTAACCATCCTCCTCTTCTTGGTATAATGACCTGACACAATTTACAGCAGATATATGTACATATATACAATATTTCAAGTAAATGAATTTGATATTCTTTATTGTAGTCATTCATACACTGTCCCAGCTGTCCAGGAAGGCTGTGTTTTCTGCGTCTTTCAGTATTGTTAAATGCAGTAGTCACAACATCACCTCGGGCTGCAGGCTGGACATCTCTTATCTACACTGTAGGAAACTGTACGCTGGATTATTTGGGATTGTTTCCCTTCAGCAATGTTGTGTTGTACCAGACATGTTGCTTATCTCTTTTAGTCTTCCCATGATTATCGCTGGGTTGTCTGGAAGGACATATCTGATCAAACCAAATTTCCATCCAAGCTAAGGCTGCCTGTGCTATTACAATTACGCTGCAAGCCACTACAAGCCATCCACATTCACCTTGGTGTCAAATCTATCAGCCTCTAATCTTCTATTATCACATTTTTCTACCCTGAATTTGAAGAAAGCCAATCTCCCAACTCTCCTTATCGTTTCCCTTGATTGCTAGTGAATTCATTAAAGATACAGGGGCTTTGTAAAGTTTTAAATCTAAATTTAGAATGTTATTTTTCAGCTTACAGGTTTTTTTCAGGGCCAACCTAATGTTTCAGGCTCTGACTGTTACACTGCTGCTCCTTCCAATTAGGTTTTTCATTTTCTTGTCCAGTTATCTGTGTCTGTGTATTTCTCATCTATTATGTATAAATGTAAGCTGCTTATCATTTTCTGCTCTCTATTAGCCTAAAGCACCTCCCAGATGCTCAATTTTTCTCTGTTCTCTAAGAGCTTTTACCTAATTGTCTTATACGTTCAGCTTCCATGTGCCATGCACTTACTCTGTTGTATGTGTGCTTGCTGGAATATACAGGGTTGGATTAGGCTGGTG
>CM044433.1:135720880-135741448 GCA_024363595.1 Xenopus borealis | reverse complement strand
ATATTATTATTTTATAATTAACTCAAAATCTGCCTGACAATTAATATAGTTCACATCACACAATTTTAAAGGACCAGGGTACTACAGCATATTGCTGCTCTGCTGTAGTCCTCCAGTGCCCACATGTCACCTGCATTTGCTCTTGTTCAGAAATCAGCAAAGAGTTTCTGTACTTTGCCTGCACTGACCCAGGGAGCAGTGGAGAGTATTTTGGGGCACTGCACTGACCCAGGGAGCAGTGCAGAGAATTTTGGGGCACTGCAAGATGCACTGCGCGGTGGTGCTAAGAAGAGTGAGTCTATCTTTCCTTATCCATTAAGGTCACAATTATAGGGTAATAATAGTAGTCTTTATTTAATAGTTGTGATATCACTCATCAGTATAAGCAATGGGCATAAAAAGGACCTCACTAAAAAAATCCCAGTATTTTGTACCTTATGCTACCTGTCTCTTATGTATAATGATATAAAGACAGAGCATTGTTAGTATTGATATACTGTGATTTTTTTTCCTATCCCAGTATAATCAAACAGACCAATGATGACACCAGGACGCTCTTATTGCTTTGTGGACTACCGTATAATACTACTCCCTGATGTTAGAGTACTGGGAAGGCATTTTGGGGAGATTTGTTGCCCATGGTAGCTCAGATTTATATGGGGGGGGGGCAACAAGTCTCCTCACCTGCTAGTATCCTTAGGCAGTACTGTGCCCTGTATAATGCACCTGTCAGGGGAAAGCAAAACCTGTCCTTTCAGAATGATGATACTTTACTGTTGTTTATGACTTATAGGAGCTGTTTTGTACCTGTTGTTTTAAGGCATCTACTTCTGAGGGTAATGTTTTAGGTACACGTGAGTAAGTCAGTTTGCTGGTTATGTTTTAGTCTACATCCCTTGATTTCGGAGCCCTCGGGGGGCATGCTTAAAGCTAGTTGGAATCTGGGACAGAGACAATTACATATGGAGGAATTAAATGTTTTATATATACTTGCTTCTTGGTGTGCATTATCTTTCCATGACTATTACACAACAGCTTGTTTTAATGTATGTGTGGCATGCACTATTAAGGCATGTGGAAAAAACAATGGCAGCTGTTTTAAATTCTTATGTAATGGCACCTGTCACCACCACTCACGGCAGACCACCCAAATGTATCTGTTTCTTCAAAGGTGCTCTAGAACTAAATAATGTAATTGTGGAAATTCTCATCTGAAAGATTACTTTGTCCATCGGGAATCATCAGATTACAGTACTGCTTATTATTTCCATCTAGTGTACTCGCTGACTAGGGTAGCATTTCTTCACCTTTTATACAGGATCCCTATGATAACATTACAAAATAATGCAATACTCATGCATTCTACAGATGGCTTGTATTGCATGAGAGGTTAAGGGATCATTGCCACCACCTTACATGTTTTATTTAATTTTAATTTTCTTTTACAAAAACCATAGCTTTTTGTATGATAACATCTTCATATGTATGCTAACAAATCTAGGTCAGAACATTCCTTAATTTTGGCTTTCATTTCTATATATTAGATATTTTAAACAAGTTTCAAGACAAGTACCTTAGACGGAAAACTAAGTACTATGTTAAATATTAAATAAATAATGAATCTGAAAAATATCACTTTAAAAAGTAAATCCAGCCCAGTCATTTTAATAATACATATTCTGTGCTTTTTTTCCCCTAAGAACAGTTTTGTGACCAGATGAAATAATAAAGTACCTAAAGTGTTCATAACATGTCAGTATCATAGTCTGCATCCTTAATTGATGGATCTGTCAAAGGCTGTATTGGCATAGAAATTCTAACAATGGCAACACCTAATTGATGCCCTTGTTTGCTGATCAGAGTTTCCAAAAATACAAAATAAAATGTGCTTATTCCCAAATAGACCGGTTGAAAATCATGTAATTTTGTGTCTATTCATGGACTAGTTTTGATTTGATTCAAAGTAGCTAAACTGCATGACATTTTAGCGTCACTGACAGTCTGATACACGGAAAAGGCTATGTGATGCGCAAAGCATGTTGTGTTGGCTTCAGTAAATGAGTGGTCTTGTCTATCCTGGTACTCCCCTTGCTTTTATAATCTTGTGTGTGTTGAGTTATAATTACCATATATAATGTATATAATTCTCAGTTCTAAAATGCCTTTGGCCTAAACAATGAAGTTAACGGGAAAATATAGCCCCTTTTGACAATCGCTCATTCAGTTATTCTTATGTTGAATGGGAACTTTCTAAAACTCAATAAGGGCAATGACAGACAAAGGTGTTGCAGGAGTGGATATATCTTCTTCCACGTTTTCTTGCAATTACCAAGGATTTTCTTACAATTACCCAGTGTTTTTCATTTGGCTATTCCAATGGATCCAGAGTGACAGGTATTTTCAGATGTCATTTTGACACAGAGCACCATAAATTACCTGACTATACCAATTACAGGCAATTGGCCAAACGTGGATTCACAATTGTGCCCATTTTGGACAGTCGGCCCCAATAGCATCAAATGCATACTCCTCGGGGACACAGTTATCCTTGTATTATGAAGCAAAACACCATTCTGGGTAAAAAAACATTGAAAATTGCAGTCTTTTGTAGGTCCCCAAAATGAGCAATTTCAATAATAAACCTCTGGTGCATTCATAATTGACTGAACCAATCTAGTAATTTACTGACCAGTATGCCCATTCACTGATAGGTCATGCTAGTGCAATTTGACTACCCATGCATCTGACAACATTGCATAAAAAATTGACCTATTTACCCTCTAGCAAGTTGGTATGATATCCAAAGTATTGCTCCTTGTGTGAGCTGCTTTATGAGCACAGAGGTGTCAACAAATATACTAAAAGCTTATAATAAGTAGGAAATAATAATTACACTCTGTTACACTTTTTTACCTGTGCCAAAATCCAATGTACCTGGAGAAGTGCTGACCGTGCGATGACTATTTTTTTTCTCTTTTTAAAGGGGAGATATGATAACTATGTATAAATATATAAGGGGATCGTATAATAACCTCTCTAATGCTTTATTTACCAGCAGGTTTTTCCAGGTGACACAAGGTCACCCATTCCAATTTGGTTCCACCTAAATATTCTAAAGGGTTTTTTTTACACTGAGAGCAGTGAAGATGTGGAATTCTCTCCCTGAATCAGTTGTACAGGCTGATACATTAGATAGGGTTAAAAAAGGGGTTGGATGGGTTTTTAGCAAGTGAGGGAATACAGGGTTATGGAAGTTAGCTCATAGTACAAGTTGATCCAGGGACTAGTCTGGAGTCAAGAAGGAATTTTTTCCCCCTCTGAGGCAAATTAAAGAGGCTTCAGATTGGGTCTTTTGCCTTCCTCTGGATCAACTAGCAGTTAGGCAGGTTTAAACGAAAAAAAAAAAAGGTTAAAAGGTTGAACTTGATGGACGTGTCTTTTTTCAACCTAACTTACTATGTTACTATGTAAGTATTGAAGAAGAGTAAATACTTGTTTAAAGGCAATGTGACCCTCAAGTACTTTCAGAAATAAACTACAACTAAAGGAACATAAAGCAAGCATGTTGTAAATAGTCTATGTCCTTGCAAACACCCACCTTTGGAAGCTTGAAGGAAGAGGTTACTTCACAGCTTAATACATGGTGGTGCTTCATGAACCAGATTATGCCGTAACTGTTAACATTAACGGTTTGGCAGAACCTCACATGCAATATTTGTCATTTACAGCAATCAAACCTAATCTCTTTTAGTAGATTTTTTTTTTCTAAAGTATTAGATTGTATAGGTGTTACTAAAAGCGTACTCCGCTTCAGTTAGCGTAGAATCAAATAATTGTTAGATTTTCAGTTCTTCTCTAATGTAACACTTGAGTCATCAAAAGTATTACAGCATTCTGCTGCTGATTGTAATATTTGGTCTAGCGTATGCTAAATCACAATCCACCTACAAAAGATAAACTTAACTATTACACGATCACAAGTGTTATGTATCCATTCTTAGTAATTCCTTCTAAGGAACTTGTCATTTTTAATTGCTCTATCAGGGATCAAGATGTCCTACAACTCCATTATACACTACCATAGGAAAAAAAAACAGAATAATAATAATGTCATTTGTCTGCTGTTGTTTGGTATAAATTAATACACTTTGTGAGCAATTGATAGGAATTATGAGGCCCAATTATAACACAATTACTGTATATGCATTGTCTTGTTCAGAAATCTGCAAAGGGTAGATTTTCTTTTAATATATAATTGCATTGATTTAAAGAGATACTAAAAATAATAATAGTAGTAATACTATTGCATATTCTGAAAATATATAACTTACACAATGAGAGGCTAATGGCACAGTTGTGGAATGTTGGAAAATTGCAGCTGCTCCATGTTGCTGGGCGTAGGAAACAATGCAACCTGTTTATAGCCAGTTTAAATGTTGCAGCTACCAATCTGCTCATGTGACAGTAACCTAATGGCACAGGTGGAACAATGCCAGGATTAGTCACCCTGCAAAGTCAATTAGCAAAGCACAACTCTTGTTATTAACCTTCATTTGTGAGGTACTATTGTAATCTGCAGAATGTACAGTAGGAAGGCATGTATCAAGCAATGACAGGACATTAATAAGCAATGACAAGGAGAAGAGTTTTAAATTAAAGAGGATGCTGCATGGCTAGTGGCAAGTGCAGCACTCATTATTATAATAGTAATAACAATAAAAATAATAGCCGCCAATGCCACATTATTTTATTTCATCTGCATGGTTTCAGTGGTAACCCCTGTAGTTGAAACTGCATAATGATACCCTACCCTCAAATTTTATTTGCTAGATTTTTGCACTGGTCATGTTTTATGTAGTTTAGGCAGAATACGAGACATGTTGCAAGATGTATCTGCCTTTTTTATTGCAAGGACAACCAGGAGTTGTTGGAGCACACCTAAAGATAATGGGAATCTCTCTGTAATAATTGTATTTCTTTTTTTCTGACCAACCACTAAGCCTTGACCTTGCTATTTGAGGATTACTAAAGGGGCTTCCTTTGATGTACAGAGCCATCTAATGGCAATGTGAGTGTCCTTTGTGCAGTCCAGCTTATTTGCTTGTTTTACAACCCACCTATTGCCCTCAGTATTTTGCTGCTTCTTGTCAGCCTCCATTCATGTGACCTGCAGGCTGGTCAGTCAGATCAATGTTATGAGTAGAACCAGTCCAGCAGAATGAGAGAAAGAGACTCTAGTACAATCAAATTCGGGTGATATTCAACTATAACTCACTGCTTGTAATGCTGGGTGCAAGCTTACTCCAAGAGTACCACTTCGAATCCTGCAACAGTGGTTTATTGTGCCAACAAACTAGGCAACGTTTCAAGCCAACGCCCTTTCTCAAGCCTGAGATTTGAGAAAGGGCATTGGCCCAAAACGTTGCCTAGTTTGTTGGCACAATAAACCACAGTCACAGGATTTGGAGTGCTGCAGCATGTGTTTCTTGGACAAGAGAAAGAGAATTCCAGGGAAAATGAGGTTTTTCACTAGCAAAGTGTGTTATTCGCATTTTATTAAATTGGTGATGGTAATTGTCATTTTGGTGAATTTTCACCAATAAATCACACTTTGCTCTTTAGTCAATCTGCCCCTTAGACTGAAACTAGATCTTTTTTGGAGAGAAGGCACACTGTTCTTTTCTGATTGTATTTTCATTGCTTTACTATTTTCCTTTAATGACTTGTCTTTTCCTTAGAAATTGTTCTCTCTACCGAGGGGCAGCTTCGCATTTGCAGGTCAAAACCTGTTGTTCAGGGAGCGAGAGAGAGATGTTTGTAATTAGCCGACCTGGCTTGACAGCAATCAGGGTATCAGGCCTGCAGTGCAGTGTTTACAATTTGGGAAAGCTGACGCAGTGTGAATGAAGATCAATATGTTGTTTGCAACACAAGGTCAATATTTCTCACAGCATTTCTTTGTGTGTGAATGTGACAGAAAGGAAAGAGAATTGATCTATTGGATTAACTGAAAAGTAACACAAGAATGCTATCCAATTTGTCATACTTTGGTAAAGTAAAACATTGTTAGCATTCAGACTCCTTTGAATATGACTGTTTCGTGCTTACAAACAAACATCTGACATTTTCCTAATTTTATTTTAACTGTAGGCACATCTGGTCAGATTCCACTCGCTTATTCAATTACTGGATCATTTAAAGGTCGACTTGTTTGTATTTTCATTCACTCTGCGCTTGCTGCTGCTGTGTGATTAAAGGCCTGTGACATATGAGGTCTGCTGTCTCTTCATTTTTCCAGAGACATGGACATCTGTACACAGTATGAACATCCTCAAATTGAAAATGCCACTACAATATGTTTCCCATACTTTTTGCTGGGAGGAAGTACTAGGCATTTAGTCTTTACTACCTGTCTCCAGAAAAGTCACAGTGAAAGTCCTTCAAGGCTAGCACATCCAAATATACCTCCAAGACTAAAGTTCTGTCACTCTCTGCAGCCAAACAGAAGCTTCATGGCTCTGGTTTATATCATATTAACTGAAATTAATTCATTTCAGATTGCTTAACAGCTATAACTGAGCCTTTGTTGTTATTAAAGCTATTTCTAGTGTGGTCTCACTGGTCAGCAGTTCAAAGAGTGACAATGTTGCTGGCTTTCCTAATTGCTGCTACTGCATTCCTTTCTTGCTGTTGGCAAAATTCAGTTAGAGAGACAGTGATGCCTGAAATTATTTGGCACCACTAAGCTTTGCAGAGTTGAATGGTATCTCTCTGTAAAGGTTACGAGAATACATACACAGTAGTTCTTGGTAAGGAGAGGTTTGTTTACAGTCCTGATCAGCAATTCATACCCCTAGTGTAGGCATATAATTCCCATACCTCCCCTCCTGTAAAAAATGGTACTATCCTGATTTTGATAGGTCAAACCACAGGCCAACATTGAAATGTCCTGGCTCTCTTTGATCTCCTACACTGAACAGCCAGAAAAAGTTAAATAAGAGGCTTTTGACAGAGAGCCCTGAATATGTGGCAGCTGTACTTAGATACGTTTGTAACAATTTAAGATAAACAGAGAAACAATTGTAACTATTTAAGAAAAGCAGGTCTGTGGGGGAAACTGTGACGTGCAGCTTAAAGGGCAATTCACTTTCTATAGCAAACTGTAATAACACATAAAACCTAAAGAAACAAACTTTCCATATTGAATGTGGTATTTAGGGGTGTGGCCATAAAATGGGGGTGGGCAAAAAAGTTTTGCTGTGTTCAGCATGGCAAATCAAAAGCACAAACACCCTCCCTGTACAGTATATACACAGTAAATATAATCTGGTGCCTTGAAAAAGGCTGCGGTAGTACAATGCATTAAATGTAACCCCTGTACAAAGCTGTACTTTGTTTAGAAAGATCCAATTTAATACATTGGTGTTTAGTTATTTTATAATAAGGATTAATGACTTTGTACTTTGTGTCACTGTGTTAATATTCCAGAATTGTGTATGTGCCTTTTTTCAAATAATTCATTGGTGTTTTGGTCACCAAACTGGTTGCAGATCTTTGTATCATCTATAATCAGGCATGTGTTCCCTTGACAATCAGTAGCAGTATCTCTAATGAGTACATGAAACTGGCCAGGTCCCAGCGCTGGTCCCTGAGGTACAATGATGATGTGAAATTTTCCCTTCCTTGTTGTTATGTTGTTTACTGATGGGCCTGCCTAGACAGGAATCTTTTTGCAGAGCCACCAATTTTATCTCTAATACTGTTATATGTGCAGCAACTGAACTGTTACAGCAGTCTGTATCTTCAGCAGATTAAAGCAAAACCCTTCCCTGCCCAGACCCTTCCATTATACTGTGTTTTTTTTATAGGCAACTTCTCAATTCCAAAGCAAAGTCAGTCTCATTTATATTTTTAAACCAAATTGCCTCATGTCAATGCATTGCTGCTGCTCTACAACTAGCTGGCTGTTAACCTACAACTACCCAGGCCTGGATTTCAAATGCGGGTGCTTCTAGGCAATGCTGTACTCACAAGTGCTCACCCTCCACAACAACCCCCCGCGTGTATGCATGTGCAAATGCGCCATAACATTGGGGATCACAGGAGAGTATAAGAGCTGCGCATCACCAGTGCTCCATAGAATGCATAGGGTTGCTACCTGCCCAGCCGGTATTTTTTATGTTTGATCCCACCCAATGTTATTAATAGGAAAAAAAGATAAACATATAGGAAGGCCAGTATTTGTTTCAAGAAAAGGTGGCAACCCTGAGAATGCAGCCAGCGTGGTAAGACGATATGCCACAAATCCAGGCTTCAACTACCTGCATAAATATTTCAGGGGTATCTAATAGGTGGCTAAGAGCTGTAACAGTCCATTGAGGGTTATACAATAGGTTGGAAACCACTGCCCTGTATGTATCAATTGTTACTTTCTTGCCAATATTGTTATAACTGGCTTCTATAGTGTAGCAAATGTTATAGCCATTAAACATCATGTTATTGTTAGCTAGCCTAGCAGTATCTTAACAGTCATTTGGATTTCTTTTGTTTGTTGAAATTCCAGGCAGAAAAATCCCCTAAGCCTGTCCCCTTGTCCCACCTCTCACACTGAACCGAAACAAATCAGCAGAGTCTGTAATGTCAAGTGTTCTTTTAATATGACTCCCTGGAATGCTAACTTCATACTAAATGCTCAGCCCAAATGCCGGTGCCTAGGCTGTACTGCATAAAGAGAATCCAAACCACTACAAGTCTCATTCAGCTTAGCTGGTGTGTAATAGAAGTTATTATCCCATGCAGGTAATGGGGAACTTGGGAGTTTTATTTACTCTACCACGTTTTCCTCATTAGCAATTATGTAAAGCATCTTTGAAACAACATATTTCATGAATTTCCTGGCTAATACGAAGTTAAAATAAATATACCAATAAAAATATTAACAGAAAATTTTAACTATTATTACAATATTAAAGGTTTTTACAGTTAGGTCTATATATATTTGGACAGAGACAACTTTTTTCTAATTTTGGTTCTGTACATTACCACAATGAATTTTAAATGAAACAACTCAGATGCAGTTGAACTGCAGACTTTCAGCGTTAATTCAGTGGGTTGAATAAAAAGATTGCATAAAAATGTGAGGAACTGAAGTCTTTTTTTAAACATAATCACTTCATTTCATGAACATTTTCATGTTCATGACAGCCTGAAGTCTTGAATTTATGGACATCACCAGATTATGGGTCTGATGTGACTACCTTTATCTGCCTCAGTCCTGTCCTGTGACCTTCTGCCAGGGCCGCCATTAGAAATCACGGGGCCCCGCACAACAAAATTTTCGGGGCCCCTGGGCCCTGCCCACACTGACACCCAAGCCCCACCCCTGGTGGTCACAGCTCCCTTATAAGTAAAAAAAAAAAAAAAGCATTGGTGCCAGGCCCCCTGTTACAAGTTAAAAAAAAATTGGGGCCCCAAAAAAAATAAAAAAAAAAAAAAAAAACATTGGCGCCAGGACCCCCCTAACAAGTTTAAAAAAATTGGTGCCCCAAAGAATATTTAAAAAAAAAAAAAAACATTGGCACCAAAAAATATTTTTAAAAAAAATATTGGTGCAGGGGCCTATAGAGTATTAAAATAAAACATTGGTGGTCAGGGGATTAAAAAAAAACCCACTTTGGTGTCAGTAGAATTGAACTCGTGGCTTCAGGACTTCAGTTATAGTTGTTTTCATGACTTCAGGTCTTTACGCCGCTCCAGGACTTCAATGTCGGCTCCTTTCGTGACATTGGGTATTTTCGCCACTTCAGGACTTCAGTGTCGGCTCTTTCCGTGACTTCGGGTCTTTCCGTCACTTCAGAAGTTTCCTCCCATGGGGTCTTCTTCAACTATTGCCTATTCCTGCACAGCCATGGGCAGATATTGCCATGGATTTTGTGGTGAACTTACCCAAATCCTGCGATTTGGGTTGTGGTAGACAGGTTCTCAAAAATGGCCCATTTTGTTCCTTTGAAGACGTTACCTACAGCTTCCACTCTAGCACAACTCTTCATCAAGGTGATTTTTCGTCTTCATGGTGTCCCTTCTTCTATCGTGTCAGACCATGGAGTTCAGTTTGCTTTAAGATTTTGGAGAGCTTTCTGTAAGCTTTTGTGTATTCAATTAAGTTTCTCCTCTGCTTATCACCCCCAAAGTAATGGGCAGACCAAGAGAACAAATCAAACATTGGACCAATTTCTCAGTTGTTTCATTTTGCAGAATCAGTACAACTGGTCAGAACTACTTCCGTGGGCTGAATTAGCGAATAATAATCGTAAACACGATTCACTGAACATTTTTCTGTCTTTCTCCTCCAGCGTTACTTTCAACCCTCATTAAAGTAGATGTTCTGCTGCTGACTCCTTGCTTCGGGACTTCAAGAGTATTTGGTCTAAAGCTCATCTGGCTCTTTCTAAGGCTTATTCTCGGAGATTCTGTTTAGTTCTCGAGCAGGAACAGTAAACTCAGGCATCCTTCTCGAGCTAGGACCTCGATTTATTGGTCCCTTCAATATAGGGATGCACCAAATCCACTATTTTGGATAGTGGAACCCCCAAATCCTTAGTAAATTTTGCATATGCAAATTAGGCGTGGGAAGGGGAAAATTTTTTTTACTTCCTTGCTTTGTAACAAAAAGTCATGCAATTTCCATCCCCTCCCCTGATTTGCATATGCAAATTAGGATTTGGATTTGGTTCAGCCGGGAAGAAGGCAGAAGGCTGAAAAAGGCAGAATCCTAGCCGAATACCGAACTGAATCCTGGATTCGGTGCATCCCTACTTATCAATATTAATCCAGTATCTGTAAAATTGGACCTTCCTTCCAGCATGAACATTGCTAATTCATTTTATGTTTCTCTCCTCAAACCGTTCATTAAGAATGCATTTTCCACCATTGAAGTGCCTCCTCCTCTCGTTCCCTAGGATGGTCACCAAGAATTTAAGGTACAAGACATTGTTGACGCCCATAAACTCAGAGGAAAATTACAGTAACTTGTCCATTGGAAGGGTTTTGGTCCTGAGGAGAGATCTTGGGTAATTGCTACAGACACTCATGCCCCACAACTACTTAAGAGATTCCACAAGAAATTTCCTGATAAGCCCTGGGAGCCCCAGGAGGGGTCTCCTAAAGGGGGGGTACTGTATCCCTCCCTGCCGGTCAACCAGGGGCGTCATCAGTGTGTGCGCCACGTGTGCGTCAAAATAGACCCGTGCACAATGATGTCATATTTGGGCGTCCTGTTTTCTATTAGTTCCTTATCTGTCCATCATGGCTGAACTCATCCTGATTGGTTCCCTGCCCTTTAAATATCCCTTCCGTTGTTCCCTCCTTGCCCAAGCTGGCTTCTGATTCTACAGTTCCTGCTCAATCCCGTGTTTGTTTTTGAATCCTGTTTTGACCTTTGGCCTGTTTCATCGACTTCTGATTCTTGCTGCCCGATCTTTGCCTGTATCTGACTTCGCTTCTGCTTAATCCTTGCTGGTACTTTGTTTGTGTCCATACAAACACAGCCATCTTCTACCAGGGTCATGTTAATAGATTGTTACACTTACCTCCCAACTTTCCCATTTTCTGTGGGACAGTCCAAATTTTGATGGCACAGCCCGCAGTCCCGGATTTTTATTAAACTATCCCAAGTATATCTTTGATCTCCTGCACTGAGGCAGAGAGCCCAGAATACTCTCTCTCTCTCTTGGGAGAACTGCAGCTTAAAGGGAAATTTCACCTTCATTAGCAAAAGTGTAATAACTCATAAACACACCCTAAATCTCCCAGAAATGTGTTCAAACTTTCCATAACCTGCCAAATTTTGTAAAATGGACATGGAATTTAGGGGGTGTGGTCGACAGGGCCATATTAAGGCTACGAAATATGTTGGCGCTATAGAAATACATGTTAATAATAATAATAATGGTGGGCCCTGGGCAAAGAGCCAACTAGTGGGCCCCCCATAACACTGGCGCACGCTACGCGCCAGAAAAATTTTCAAATCCAATCCTGCCTCCCCTCCCTCCCTCCATCTCCCTCCCTGTGTGCATCCCCTCCCTCCATCATCCTCCCTCCGTGTTCCCCCTCCTTTCGTCTTCCTCCCTGTGTGTGTCCCCTCCCTCCATCTTCTTCCCTCCCTGTTCCCCTCCAGTGGCGTAACTACCAGGGGTGCAGAGGGTGCAATTGCACCAGGGCCCCCACCCCTTTGGGGCCCATCTGAGCCACAGAAATAGTTATGGCATGCAGTTATCTAATGGGAGATTTTACAGCACACATGCGATAAACACTCCAGCATGCGAGGTAAGGGCCCGACAGGGGAGCCCAGGTGCCCATTCTGTACTGGGACCCACCAGGGAGTAGTTACGCCACTGTTCCCCTCCTTCCGTCTTCCTCACTGTGTGTGTCTCCTCCTTCCGTCTCCCACCCTGCATCTCGCCCCCCACCCTGCGCAGTGGGCCCTGGGCAGACACCCCATCATTTGCATTGGTAAAGCGACACTGATGGTTAAAAATGTCATCACTATGTGAATGAAAGTACTTTTTTGGAGGTATGCTTTAGGTATTGTTTCTTTAGCAAAAATGCCAGTATGGAAGAATATGTTTAAAGCATTAGTACTTTCCCATCTGCTCCCACCATATGCAAAGCCAGATGCAGCAGAAGAACAAGCACTTCTTTCCCATGCTTCCTTAATGGTAGGGTGCTTAGAATAGATGAGTATACATGCCAAGAACCCTCAGCTCACAAAATGCCAAAGGTGATATGTCCAATGATATATAATATGCTGTAATAACTGATGTAAAATTTTAGAATGAAATCATGGTTGGAAACATCTTCCCCATGGTACCATTGTTTTTGTCTAAGAGGCTATGTTTATTGGCTCCTAATGGAATAGGTATGCTCTGAATCCAGGATTCAGTTTGATACTTGGCCAGACTCGTACAATTCAGCCAAACTGTTCATTGTAATTGATGTCATGTGACTGGACAACAGAATGTTGTTTCTTCTACTTTGCTCAGATTTTAATAAGAATATGCAAATGAGGGAGAGAATCGGGTTTTTATTCAGCTGCATTCTAGCAGGGAAAATAGATTGCAAGCTGCTCAGGGACTAAAGTGAACAATTGAACTTAATCTGTCAAGAGCCATAAATATGCCATGAATAAATATGTAGAAAGATAAAAATTAGATTATTATTATTATATATTTTCTTACCTGGAAATCTTAAATTACTTTGACAGAATGTAATCTTGTCTCTTTTCCTTTTACATTTGTTTTCTTTTTCAAAGCATAAATCTTTGCTTCCTTCTGTGGAGAGATTGATTACAGAAGAAATAATTAATGTTACAGAATGTTTGCCACAAGACAGGCTTTGTGTGCCTTAATATTGAATGGGGATTGGGTTAATGTGGGTTAAACCGCACCTTCTATGGATTTGCAATCAACATCACTGTTGTTCTTTCTCTGGCATTTTTACTTGTCATAGAAAATGAAGGCAGCTTACTTATCTGCTCTCAATCCTCACTTCATCTCAGAACCATTGCCTGCCTTGTATCAGTCTCCCCACCTGTCTTTGTCTGTGCATATTATTGCTATTGACTGGGCTCTGTTCGATTCTTCTATTTACTGTCTCCTTACTGATAACCTTCTTTGATAAGTTTTGATAACCTTCTTGATTAGGGAAATAACCTTCTCAATTGTAATTGTGATCTTGCAGCAGTCAGTCTGTGCCTTGTTCTCTTTAGCCCTGTCCCCATACTGTGTGTAAGTATTATGGTCTTAACCTTGTCCAGCCTCGTTCCTTTGTTGCATGCTCCACTGGAACAGCAGTCATCAAATCTGCCAGTTTCTTTCACCTTTCCCATTCCCAAGGTGTGTTGTTTCCAACCATCCATTTATCATATGAAAGCTTGTCTGCTCCTTAGAGGATATGGAATATGAAATGAATATTATAAGGTCATTCATAGATCATAATCGCTCAGACACAGGAATAATACTAGGTCATGGGCTTTGCATGTGATTGGATTCTTTTACCCATGTAAAGATCATCTATGTAAGAGAATAGTATGGTGTTTAGAAAAGAAAATATATATTCATGGGATTTACGTTGAAGGCCTCTATTGGCCAATTATGCATTTATTCACATGGATGTTTCAGTGTCAGCATGGATAATTCATAAAGGCATGCTGTCAAGTCTCATGATGATATTCCCTTTCAAGATTCAAAGTTTTGTTGTGAAATTGTATACAGCACACACTACAATTAACAATCAGAGCAACCTGATATGTAAAATAAAGTTCTCTTACTCTAGCTATATACAGTAGAGTTACAAAAAGGTCTACTTTCTTCCAAATACAGTAAAGTTACAAAAAGTCATATCTACTCTACTCACATGTACTATTATGACCATAGCCATAGTGCTAGTGTAAGTCTGACTTCGCCAGGTCAGACCTGGCGAAGTTCAATACAATAGGAGTTTGAAAAAAAAAAAGTCCAAATAAAACACTGGCGTTTTACCTTTTGTAGGGTGATAGTCTGAAAAAAAGCGATTTTTTTGGGGGGGGGGTTACCCTCCTTCCCCCCTACATTTCCTAACATATGGCAACTCAGCTATACAATGGGCACATGTTTAGGGCAATAGGACAACTTTATTTTATTTATTAAAGGTTTTCTTGGGCTTGTGTAGTGTTATGTAGTGGCTGGAGCATATACTTCTATTACACTTTGAAATACACTTCTATTACACTTTGAAATTCGCGCCGTATGCAAATCCATAATGGGTCTTACTACCAGTCGGTCTAAGGCCACTTTGATTTTCTTGGGGACAGGAACAATGGTGGCATTTTTGAAGCAGATGAACAGTTCAGCTCTGCAAAGAGGTGTTAAATATGTCAGTGAAGACAGCAGACAATTGTTCACTGCATGTTTTTAAAACACAACCTGAGATTCCATCAGGCAAATGCCTGGGTGCCGGTTCTAAAACACATCTTAATAATCATCACATAAACAGACTGGACTCTCAAGTCTTTTTCCAAAAAAATGGTGGTTTATGCAACGTTTCAGCCCTTTGATTAGGGCCACCTTGTGTTTCCTGAAGACAGCCCTAGCCTAAGGGCTGAAACGTTGAATAAACCACAGTTTTTTGGAAAAAGACCAGTGAGTGCGGTTTATGTGATGATTATTAAAATCTCAAGATTGCTGTTGGGCTGCTAGGGTTCTATTTAACCTTGCAATGAGGCAGTTGTTTGAAAGAAAGACAAGAATATGAACAGAAGAGGGCCTATATTGTAAGATAAGTAATAAAAAGTAAAAATACAATTGTAGACTCACAGAACAATAGATTCTTGGCTGCTGAAAAAGACTAGAGTCTGGCAAATAATGCAAAAACTATTTTTAAAAGATGAAGACCAATTGAAAATCTGCTAAGAATAGGCCAGTCTATAAAATGCTAAAAGTTAACCTAAAGGTGAACCAACCACCCCTTTAAAATGTCATTATATAAATACACAGGCTGGTATTGCCCTTCTTCCATTTGTCCTATAATTGGCAGACTGCAGTGACATTGAAGCTTCCAGTTTATGCCTGTAGTAGTGTTAGGGGGTAAAGTGTATAAAATTGAAGCAAGCATCCATCTGTTGTGGAGCAGTTCAGAAAAGATAATACTTGAGTCTAGAGAATACAATGTAACATTTTATGCAGTTTGCAAAGTGCCAAATTATTTTTCTCTCCAGCAGTCCGTAGTCTAGAAACTCGAGCATATTAGAAGCAAATTACAATGCTATTATTTTATCGACTGTTTCTGTTTACGGCTGTGAGTTCAGGACACTAGTGGACTGCAAACAAATCTAAATCTGCATGTTTTGCTAAAAAATGTCTTGCTTTTTTAACATAATTGATGCTGTTTGTGCATTCTGCAGATTAAATTCAGCATCATCTTTAAATTGAATAGGTCTGAGCAAAATATAGCATTTGCTACAGGTGAAAGATAATTGATGTAAGCACGACAGGATAATTAGATTTATTTTATATCAAGAGCGGGTCGATTTTGGAGAAGGGGGAGAAGAAAACTAGAAGCGCTATTAGGACAGGAATATAATATTGTTGCATTTAGCAAACATTTCACCTGAGAAAACTGAAGTATTTGGGACAGCTAAACAGGATCCATTCTGCTGTACACATTAAATACTAACAAAAATAAACCAGTAAACTTGTGATATTTAGAGAAACTATACAGGTGGAATATTGTTCTTGATGTGAAATGGAAGGCAAATTTAAACGTGTGGTACGGTGGCTAGTGAGATGTGGCATATCAGTTTGTATTTGGTGGTGATGGCAACATGAATGATGTACAGCAACCCTGATAAGAGTGCAGTGTCCTAGGGAACTCCATAATTTCTTATGTATGTATGTATAACTTTATTTGTAAAGCGCTGTTAAGGAGCCGCAGCACTGTACAGTGCATAAAAGTACAATATATATATATATATATATATATATAAAAGTATACACGGGGGAGACAAATCACATAATAAATATATACAGAATTATAGGACATAGAAGTTAAGTGCTATGTGGTAAGAGACATAGTGGGAAGGAGGTCCCTTCCCCGTAGAGCTTACAATCTAAGTACAGTCTTACGTACAGACATCAGCATGGGGCCGGCCCAGAATATACAGTATAGGTAGAGATGGAGCTATATGGACTGACCACATCACAACCACAGAACCAGAGCATCCAGCTAAGAATTGTTGATGTTGGTCTAATTTCTGCTACTGTCGTTTAAGGCTGTACTCATAATATGTAGGTTTCCTGGCTTGGGACAAGACTGATCTAACATATTAGCAGCAGCTTAGTAAAGGAATTCCAATTATATTGTTTGTGTACATACATGTACAATATACAGTATTTCTAAATAGTGCCAATGTACACATTATGCTACTCATGGAGGTGACAGTGGCACAACCAAAAACATAAAGTGTATGCAAAGCTCATTGTGATCAAGAGCGAAGGGGAGCTTCTGTTCTAAAGAGCTTACATTTTAACCTGGAAGGTGAAGGCATTGAGCTGCTAGGGAGGAAATATTTAATTCTGTTGCATTTAGTTTGCATTTGAATCTAAAACGAAGCAGATAGCAGATACATGCAAGTATTGTAGTGTATGTTTTAAAACCTATGGGGCATGTTTACTAAGATTGGAGATAAATATTTGGAGAGATTTCTGGAGATGTTGCCCATAGCAACCAGATTTAAACAGCCACCTATAAGTTAGCAAAGATCTGATTGGTTGCTATGGGCAACATCTCCAGAAATTTCTCCAGATATTTATCTCAAATCTTAGTAAACATGCCCCTTGGTCACCAAAAGAAAAAGAAAACAATAATTGCCAAATTTAACACATAAATGGTCTGATATTGGAATATTGATTTGGTTTGTGTGAAGAACCAGACAAACACCAACACTACAGGTGAGTAATGTGTCCTTTCATTCCCAGCTGCCTGTTGTTTCTGGCTTTCCCTCAACCTTCTATCTGACTCTGTCTCCTCAGCTTTTATTTCCTTTAAAACCTGAGCAGGTTGAGCAGTGTCTTGCTCCTGCCAAATTGCTTTCTTCTAGTTACAGAGGATTCCTTTGCCTGCCCAACATTTTTAGGCATGATCCACTTCAAGATGGGAAGCTAAATGCTTTATTCACCATGGATTCATACTTTCATGAAATAGCCTGCTTTCAGTACATCAACTTCATTTTCATATTTCATGTCTAAGAGCTGATTGTATGCTTCATTTATTGATTTTCATTCAGCAGAGCTGTATGGGATCCACATGGTCTTGTGGCCTCTGTGGAGCAGCAAGAACTTTCTTGTTTCCAATTATTATCCAGATTTCTTGCTCTTACTCTGTGATTGATTAATATACTACAGAAGTAGTGTGCTTTCTAGTTTCGATCATACATCTACAGCTAAAGCACATATCGGTATGGGAATATATGAATGCCTAAAGGAGTGTTTAATTTTTAGTATGTTCTAGAATGCTTAGCAACTTTTCAATTAGTCTCCATGTTTTTTTTTTTCTAGTTTTTAAATTTAAACTTTCTGATCATTTCCACCTTTCAAATGGGGGTCACTGGCCCCATCTACATATTATTTTTTTTTTAAACTGTTAGGGGCAGATTTACAAAATTCACGTGAATAATTCGAAGTTCGATCGAATTTGTATTAAATTCGAATCTTGAATATGCAAATTAGACAATTTCGACCATCAAATATTCGAATTCGAATGATTCGAATATTGAAATAAAATTTTATTCTAATATCTGAATATTCGATGGTCGAATACTTCCCCTTTAAATTTTAATTCGACCACCTACTTCGACCAGATCAATGCTACCGAATTACGTATCATTATCTTTGATCGAATATAAAAAATTTGATCGATTTTTTTATATTCGATCGTTCAAATTGCGGTAAAATCCTTTGAATTCGATAGTCGAATTCGAAGGATTTTACTTCCCCACTATTCCCATGGATGAATTTTGAATTCTTTTAGCATTCGAAATTTGACCAATAGTAAATCTGCCCCTTAGTGTTTGGAATTGTTTCATAGGAAGATGTCCTCTTTGATTCAGTTTGCTTGTCTAGTTGATTACTTGACTGTCAGGGTCAGAGCTTTTTTTTGTTTGTATCTGATGATCATGTATTCTACATAGATACATAGTTAATTTGTAAAACATATTGTACAATCAAAAGCAATTTCCAAGGCATTTCAACTCATTTAATTGCTCAGCTAATAATATAGTAACTCATTTTGGTTTGTCACTGGTTATTTATTCCATTTTAGCTCACATTTCTAATAGGGCAGTTTCATTGTTAATTTCTTGAATACAGCAGACTATCTTAATTAGCACATACCGTATGTGGCAGTATACACCAATGTTCAAATGTTTGAAAACACTAAGAAATTTGTATGAGCTTTACGACATAACTCTGTAGAATATGTCAGCACAATAAAAATGAAGCATAACAATAATTATAATGAGTAACGTGTGCTCAGAGATAAGGAATTCTTATTTAAAGCCCATAAGTGCCATTTACAACAAGGAATGTAGAGTGTATAAAGTGCAAACAATGTTGCACACCACCTTCCTCCATTGCTGTATTGCTGCAGGTCTTTGCACTTTGTTTCAGAGATCAGAGACCTTAAGCTTCCCCATATATACAGCGCTATCTGCATTTGGCAGTGCTGTATACATGAAGGGGGCTGGTACATAGGTTTCTTCTCTGTATTTTTTCGAATAAATGTTTTTATTGAAATTGTCATATGCTTTTTTTGTGTCTTTGTCATTTTTTAACTTGTTTTGAACTTTTTAAGTATTTATATTTCCCTTTGTGTTTTTTTTCCATTTCAGTATCTAAACCTCTTTGAATATCAAGGCAATATGGCAAATATTTCTGTAGTCGGAGATATTTATAATGAATGATTCCTTTCAGAATGTAAGAGAAGTGCAAAAGCTTTGCTGCAGGCTCCAATCATTTGACTTTCCTGTTTTCCCATGGAGCATATATTCTCTTTGATTTTAAGATGAATTCACATCACATTGCCTAGCGAGGAGACATTTAACACTATTTTATTGAAGCCAAAGTTATTATGGTATAGTTACATGGTGCTGCTATTTATATGCAATGCTATACACGGAATTATTCAGGAACATGAATCCAGGGCCAAGTTTCCAAATCAAAATTCCTATGCCGAAGGTGCAGGAAGATTAGGTCAGTGATGCGTTGTTTATAGTAAATGTTTGAGTAAACTTTAAAAATGTAACTTTAAACAAAATAACACTTATAAATAAAGAGATGTCTTTTGGAACAGGATGTAGGATTTCCCGAGAGTCAGATATTGACTGCCATTACAAATGGATGTAGAACAGGGACCCCCAGATATGTAGAGATGCCAGGAGAAGTAGTTACCTGGGGAACTATCTTAAATATTCCAGACAAGCTTTGGCTGAAGTCAAATATATGTGCACAATAAGAGTCTATTACTGAGCAATGATGCTAGCACTTCTGTCATTTCCTGGACAGTGAAGCAAGGCAGGGAATGCTGGGCTTGTAATCTTCATTTCTGGCCAAGGTCTTTGCTGGGAATTAGCTAGACTAGCACTCCATCTTTGAGCTCACTTAACAACATGACCTTAATCATACATTGTAAGTCACTTCCACCTGATAATGCAATACTTGGTGCCACATCAATCACTTTTCTTACACCAGAGCCTTCCCAATCTCACACCTCATATTGCCTTCATATTTTTGTTTGAAGCTCTAATGTGTAGGGCCCATTTTACAGGGCTAATACATTTTTTTATTTTTATAGAGATAAAACCCACCCCCCTCTCCTCAGCTCATTGAACTGTAAAGAAAGCAGACCCCATGGCTCATGCCACCCTGTTCCCCATTCTTGTAATTCTTGTTATCTCCATCGCTGGCCAGTATAGTCAGTATTCAGCTATGGCCAGTCAAGCCAATCTCTTTTGAGCACGAAATTGAAAATAATACTCCA
>CM044433.1:135656347-135704629 GCA_024363595.1 Xenopus borealis | reverse complement strand
TTAGGCTTGTGGTGCATTAAGTTCATGTTTATATTTAGTATACAAAATACAGCATTTCTAACATTAATATATTTTAGACTTTATTTTTGTCCTTTAAGGGGATGCTGCAGTTGTACTGTTAGCCTTTGAACAAACTAGAGTGGTCTGTGTTTAAGGATTTCATTGAGACTGGTAACAAATTGTTTGTGGGGGGGGGGTTAAATGTCCTTTAATATATACAGTTTTGTAGACAAATAAAGATGGTCCTTTTAAATGGTATCAAGAAAATACAAATAATGAATAAAGGGCTGGCACTCACATAGTTAATGCTGTGCCATGTGACTCTAAGCTAACTGTATTTTGAATACTAGCTTTTATACTGCAGGGCATATACCCTAACTCTATAAACTCTGATCTATGTGCTTGGGAATTAGTATTATCCAACATGCTTCTGCTTTGAAACACAGGCATAGTTGTCCTGCTCTAAACTGTGAATGTGTACAACTGAAGGACGGAAAGTGAGCACAGCTAAGGTATAATGAATCATTATAGTTATTTTCCCTTTAGGGTGCCATAGTCTAATGGTATTGTGCTTTTCTTTCATTCCATTAGTCAAGCACTTGCCTAAATGTCATTGTGCACACCATTATTACAAATGATAGATTTTAGTGTGAATACATTGCAGCTTTAGTGTTGTAGAAATGCTCAGTCCCCATTCTAGAGGTGAAATCTATCTCTAAATATTACTCAGATCTGTCTTTCTTTCCCCTTCACAGAGTGTACCTGGATGTGTATGTGTTTCCCATTCTTTGTAGGGAGGGAGCATGCGATGGGAAATTTGCTGCAGGAAGGCCTTTCTATATAGAAATAAAGCCATTGTTATGTCTCGTCAGAAGAAAAATGACGACCCAAGAAAATAACATAATGACTCACAAGAGCGTTCCCTTTGTACTGGATCGGCAGAGGGAACTTGGCTACAGGATATGTATTGCTAGGGAATAGCTGTCATAATCTTGTCTAGAATTTAATCTAGGCTTGGCTGCAGAAAAGCTAAGTGTTTATATCGTACAGGGTTCTAAAACAAATCGTTTTAATGTGTGTGTGGTGGAAAGTAATACCATGAATATACTATTTATATTTATATTGCAGTATACATGTAAGAAATAAGACCTGCTACAGCCATTAGTCTTCATATTTATTTCATTTATAAAATGCTATATAATTCACAGTTCTGCAGAAGAGTGGCCTCTGGCAATGCAGGGAGGCCTCAGTTTGAAGTTGAAGTGATTTGGGGATGCCCAGCCTACATTCCTCCAGGCATTATTGACCACAACTCCCAGCATTCTTCTGAAGTCTTTTGTTGGTGGGAAATGGGTTACTGTAGATTATTAGAGATAACTGTCCTTGTGTAAAGTTCCCCAAAACAGTAACTGATTGCAACTGAATCTGTAATTAATGACATGGGTTATTGCAAACTGTACTAGGTCAGGCTGGCTTAGTGTTAGTCTGGCCAGAATGTTGCCATTGTGTCATAATGTTATATCCTACAGGAATCTTGGTGTCCTTGTACAACAAAAGTGAGGGACCTCTCCATGATCAGGAAATCATATCTTTTATATACACTACTGGAAACTGGCTTTTGCCTTGCCTGTCCATAGGTGGGAGTTCATGAGGGCCCCCATTTCTGTCAAGGCCTGCTCAGCCCTAAAGTTTACCAGGTCCGTTGTACCAGTCTCACTTGTACCATCCATTATTAACATGCTTTTATATCTTGGAGCAGCTCATCGCTAATTGAATCAAAAACACAGAAATTACAATATAGATTAGAGGATTACTATTACTGGGTTTCCTCTAATCTATATTGTCATTTTTTATTTTTTTTATTTTGGCTACCCTTGGACTGGGGGTCTTTTTGATGAGACAATATTATTATTATCATTCTTTAAGCCTATTCTTTGTAACTCAATTTCAGGAACAGGGCCACAAACCAGCGTTATCTTTATTGGAAAATTTCAGAAGCCTTGTAAAGTAGTGTGTTCTACCTTAGAAAAGCTTTTTGTGTGTTGCTGTATTGGTATAAAGCCCATTTGCTATATGTGCCCATTAAAACTCCATTTTGCATTTAAGAGCACACTTATCCTTGAGATCTCAGAGTTCAGGAGTTCATTGACATTAATTCCTAGGACTGGAGGAGAAGCAGTCATTACCCAGTCATTACTGACAGTAAGGGAAATGTACAGTTTATGCTACTCACCCTTTGTCCACAATGCATACTCTTTACACTAAGTGATTTAAAAGCATTTCTTACATCCCAAGAAAAGAATGGCATGGTCTCCAAGGTTAGAGCACTTTTTGTCATGCAGAAAGAACAAATGTCAAGACAAAGTTACACAGGGCAGCACTAAACGCACCATAGGTCACCATAGCTTTAGAGATAAAGTGGCATATAGTCTTCACATAGTGCCATAGGTGGAGAATAATAGGTTTAGCTTCTCAAAAGAGAGATCAGCTGCAATGTGTATTAGATAATAATTGTATATGTTCTCCAGTGCAAAGCCTTCTACTGTAAGCATTTTCAAAAATAAATTTCACCCTCTTCCCCTACATTGTACTTATGAGAACATACTAATTCCACAAACATAGACTGTGCAAACTATGTGCATTGTGGGGTCCAAGATAAAACACCTGGGTCACGTGCTTGGAGATCAAGTCAGAGTTGCTTAATCAGAGCAGAAAGCACTACTGATGCCATCACACATTTTATATTAGAAGGGCAATTGTCTACCTAGCACATATTTATCTTTTATAACATCAACATAATGAAGCTATTTTAATTCTTTGGTCACTTATAATTTTACATAATCAAGACATTTATGATTTGTCATATTAATGAAGCATTCAGTCACATGCCAACATATATTTCAATCTGTCCATTTACATCCTTTCTCTTTCCTCACAGCGCTATTAGAGATTTCCTAAAAGTTGCTGAAGATTCTCTTTTACGAAATGAGTCATGTCCTGCCTAGACATGCTGTAATCATCACCTAGAGGAATCATGCCCTTTCATTAACTGTTTAGCTTCATATTTAATTAATATACGGAAACTGTGTTGCAAATTACTTGCTAAAAAAACAGTTCAGCAACACACTGACCTAGTGCCAACTCTAAAGAGAGCCTGTTGACCCTGACAGCATAAACCTGGGCTCCACATTTACTTTTGGTAAGTTACACACAGCCAGTAGACAAGATGGACTTGTACAAAACCAGATCTCAGTCAAATAACTGATGCTTAAATTATTTATTGCACATATATTACATCTGTCAGAAAGCCTTATGCCTTTTGTGCTGTCCAAGACACTTAATCATAGGCTGTGCCTATAGGCTGAGAGATCTTCGCTCCGTGTAGCTACACTCAGACCGACAGTATGCAACTATACCCAGAAGCGTAGAGGAATAGATCCACTTCTTTCCACCTGCGTACAAAACACAGGCGGAGAGAAACGTGTTGTACCTCCAGTGTGCCCTCATCCTTTTTGCTAAAAAGGGCAGAGGATGCTGCACAGCAACAAAGCTAAAATGGTTTCCCACCTTCTTGTTTCACAGAGGGCATAATATTATTCTTAGCATGAGACTCACATCTAAACCAGACACAACAATGATGAGCATAGCAATAAATCAAAATGCTAGTTTCACATTGTCATAAATGTTATGCAAGTGTCTTTGAGATGTAGAATGACAAATGTGTAACACGCTTTTCTCTTCCCTTCTGAAAATGTTTTCTCCATGCAATTCTTCCATAAACACATAGCTGATGTAGCCAAACAGATTCATACTACTGAAGACTTTGCTGCTCATTTATCTACTAGATCACTATGCATTGACCTAATCCCAATCTTAGTATGAGAACTGTCAGCCTTGCACATCAGAGCATTGTTTACCTCTCAATTCCACAGGTAACACTATAAGGGTCTTTCATCACTCACAGGGCATGTTTTCTACAACCCACACCTCCACAAGGTGCATAAAACCTTTTTTTTTCAGCCCCTCCAGACCTTCTGAGGCCTCAATCCCTTTTTATGACCCCCCTTTTTATATCAAGCATGTGTGGAAGAAGGGAGCCCATAAGCAATCATGGTGGTGGGGGAAATCTAGTTTATGCCAATGAATGCCACAACCATGTGATACAACAGCTTAATTATTTGGCGAAAAAGAAGAGATATAAACTTCTTATGCAAAGAGAAGTCAATAAACTTGTATCACCTGGCTAAAAGATATCTGTGGATGTACAAAATTAAATTAGCTGACAAATTCACAAAATCTGAACTTCTTTGTATTGCCGCTTTACCTTTTCTTATCTCTTCTGGCTGCACGTTTCCAATGCAATAATCAATCTTTAAGTCATTGATCATGGTAAATATTCTGCTATGAGGCATTTAGCATTAATACTGTTGACCAAACATTGCACATCTTTTCGGGTTTGAATGCTTATTCCCTGTTTTTTACCCCCTTTAGTGCTGCCCAGTGGCACAAAATAATTCTATGTCAGCAAAGTTGAGCAAGCCATTTCTCTCCTAGAAGAAGGAGACACAGCATAAGAAAGATAAACAGTTTTAATTGGTTTATAAACAGATACAAATAAACACCATAAGGAAAAAACATTGGGTAGAGGGAGATTCACTCATCTGAGGCTCAAGCTCACTAAGCTGTCCTTCTTCATGTAAGCAAATAATGCAGTTTTATTGATGATTGCTATTTCTCTCTTTGGCATTTTTAATAATGTCACATAAATCTTGTCAGTGGCAGACTTTGGATATTGCACCACATTGTAGTGTCTTCTACATAAAACATTTAAGTGGGTTGTAGCCGATTGTTGAGACAGGGCACTTATGATATTACCATTTTATAGAGTGGCTTTTTTCCCAATCCTATAAATAACATGGAACAAAAAAAATAGCACATGTATTGTGACGCTACTATAAACAACATTTCTTCATGGGGAAACAATTAGTAAATCTATGTTTCTGCCCTTTCCAGCCTAAGTGATGTGTTCTTCCAGATGTGTTTGTGGAAACTTTATGCAAACCATACTGAGACATTTTTGGAACCACAAAATTGGAACAACTGATGTGCCGCCATACTTAATGAGTACACATGTCTTTCCTCATGTGTATACAAATATGTTGATTGAACAACCTAGTAAACATTATGTTGAGCACAAGACACTAATGTCTGAAAGACAGCAAGAAAGTTATTTCCATGCAGCCACATCAGTGTATTTAGTCTAATCCTACATTATAGAAAATGAGCAGCAGTCTACAGACGATTGCAAGTGACAAGGCATGCTAATCTTTCTCTTGCTCTTAATTTAAGAGTGCCTTGCATTAGCCTTTCCATATTATCCAAAAATATAGATAGCCCTCAGCCTGTGCAGAGAAATTTAATTAGATTTAATTTAATCAAATTACACCACCAGCTCTGGACTTTAATAATGCTTTAGGCTTTGTACGAAATCCATGTGAAGTTGGGCATCTACATTTCCACCGAGGGTTTAATTATGATAGGTACCTTTATTAATTATTAATATTCTATCTCAAAAAAGCAGAGAATTATATTACTGTATCATTTAAAATTAAAAGCATGTTAAATGAGGTATCGGTAAAATGCAATGGCAAAAGATCATTTTTCACACACAAATATAGTCTGAACTCGTCTGACCCCTATAAAATCAATTATTCTCTTAAAGCTTATATTTTATTAAGACTTTTCTCCTTAAATGTTTATTATTGGCTATATGTTATATGTATATTAATATATGTTTAGAGAGTCTGTATTCCGTATCTCAGTAGAAAGGGCTAAAGCAGTGTGAAGGCAGTCCCACTCCTGGGCCATTGTTTTTGTTTTTGGCTCATGTTCATCTTGCAGCATTCTAGTCATTTGTTATGAGAGGTAAAAGACTGTTATTGCTTAAAGGAAAACTATACCCTAAAGCAACAGATAATTTATATCAAAAATGCCATATTAAAAAAATCTTACCAAACTGGTATAATAAAAATTGCCAATTTTTCCCATCTCTTGCCTTGAACTACCATTTCGTGATGGTCTATGTGCTGCCTCAAAGATCACCTGTCCAGAAATACTGCAGCTCTTACTAGAATTGTGGAAGCAAAAGGCATAACTCTGTATGTTAATTGGCTCATGTGACCTAACATGTAGGGTTTGCTTGCTTTCATTGTGTACACCATGAATCCTACGATCCCAGGGGGTGGCAGTTTTCTATTTATGATTACCCAATGGCACATAATGCTAAAAAGGTATATTATTATTAAAATAGTTTATTTACATGAAGCAGGGTTTTACATATGAGCTGTTTTATGTAATATATTTCTATAGAGTCATACATTGTTCGGTTCGGCAGCTACTTAAATCACATTTTTGACTGAGCTTTTTTTTATCCGGATAGAACATGTCTTTACACACATTTAGATAGACACAGGCTACATATTTCCAGTCTTTTATTTGATGATTAATTTGGCCAAATCCTAACGCCTGGCCAAATCCTCAATGTCATGTGCCTTTTGATCACTGGGTTAAGGTTTGGATTCAGCCCTATTTTTGTGGTGAATTCAGCTGAAAAATTATGGATTCTGAGCATCCCTAAGCATTTTACATTAATATATATATATATATATATATATATATATATATTTTTTTTTTGGCTAGCCAGTCTGATTGTAAGTGAATTACTTCTTAGCTAAATCTTAAAATGAAAATCCATTTCCATCGACAAGGAGTTTTAAGATTAAATAAATGCACATGACTGAAGGCCAGTTGCAATTCTAAAGGTCACAGGATATTAGATATTATCCGTTATGAGTGTTAATTTATGCTAAAATATTGTAAGTTATGAGGTGCTTCCAGCACCTTCATTCTCACAATGAATTCTGTTTTCCTTCTTCCCAGCATATTTAAAAAGGGATACGAACATGGGAAAACCTGCTTTTTTCAATCGGTTGAATGTGATACTCCAGCTGAATTCTGCAGTAGAATCCATTTCTCAAAAGAACAAACAGATTTTTTTATATTCAATTTTGAAAACTGACATAGAGCTAGACATTTGTCAATTTCGTAGCTGCTCCTGGTCATGTGACTTGTGCCAGCACTTTAGTAGGGAACTGCTTTCTGGCAGGCTGTTGTTTTTCCTTCTCAATGTAACTGAAGGAGTCACAGTGGGACATGGGTTTTTACTATTTAGTACTGTTCTTAGATCTACCAGGCAGCTGTTATCTTGTGAGCTGTCTTCATGGGGAAACAATTATCTGGTAAACTTCTCATTGTTCTGTTGTTAGGCTGCTGGGGGGAGGGAAGGGGAATGAAACAATGTCGGACTGGCTCAGCGGGACACCGGGAAAAAAACCCTGTGGGCCCCGACCCTCATGGGCACCGGCCAGGCCAGACCCCCCCCCCTTTCCTAATCCTAATCAATTTGAAAATAAAAATCTTCTGCCGAGCAGCGCTAGGCGAACATGCGCAGTGGGGGCACGGGGGGGCTAGAGGGGGCCCTAGACTGCAGTCCCAGTGGGCCCAGGACCCCCAGTCCGACCCTGGGGTGATATCACTTGCAGTACAGCAGTAAAGAGTGACTGAAGTTTATCAGCACAAGTCACATGACTTGGGGCAGCTAGGAAATTGACAAAATGTCTAGCCACATGTCAGATTTCAAAATGAAATAATAAAAAATATATTTGCTCTTTTGAGAAATGAATTTCAGTGCAGAATTCTGCTGGAGCAGAACTATTAACTCATGCACACTGCTACGAAATATGTTGGCGCTAAAGAAATACATGTTGATAACTATAAATAATGCCCATGAAAGTATCCATCCCAAGGCATCTCACCAACACTATCATTACCAAGCTGAACTACCATTACATTCAGTTTACATACAGCCCCTGCTTCTCTACAATCAGTTTCACAAAAACATATAGAAGCTCTCTGTACTCCTATTTGTGGTACTGTAAACTCCTAGGGCACTAGGATATCATGCCAATATGTCAGCTCTGCTATTGACTTGCTTAAACAGTTTGAATGCATTTGCATTGCATCTCTTAAATTGTAAACATCAAGACACAAGAGCTATGAATATCTTAATATGAAATGTGCTTAATGATGTCATCAGTTATAATCTGAGCTTAGTGATGTCATTTCTCAATGAACCTTGTGTATTAAAATAAATAAAGTAACCCCTGTTGCAATATATGAGGATATTAAAAATCACCTCAGAGTTCCATGACCTGTATAAACAGAGTCAGGCCAAGCCAGCCAGACGCCCTATGCAACCAAGCTGGTTGTGGCACTGGCTGAAAGCGCATGCGCAGACTGGCACGAGTGTGTGCATGCGAGAACTGCCATGAACTGCTGTGCGCAGAAGCAGGAAGAAGTCGGAGAGAGGGGGCCGGACTGGGGGTAGGCGAAAGAGAAGGTACATGTCTGGCGCTGTGCCCTATGCTGTGCCTACTCTGCATACCCCTTGTTCCAGCCCTGTGTATAAAAACCTTCAGGCCTTCAGCCTCGTGTTTTTATATGGTCATGTAACTCCTTAGTAACTTATAATATCCTTATATTTTAAAGAGGGGGTACTTTATTCACTATATAATTTACATATAAGTATATCTGACAGATTTATGCAGTAGTAGAAAAAGTGCTGTATTTTTTGTGTATTGCAAACAAGTGTATGACACTTTTGAAACGTGTAGTGTGTTGGAGTACAGACACCAATAACTCAGCTCAGCAGCATAAACATTTGTTATGAGAGGCCCCATATAGAATGGGGGTACATACAGCAGAACAGCCTATTCTTAACATTATTAAACAAAGGAGAAGAGGAGAAGACAAGACTAAAAGTAAATGTGCTATAGTATATTGCAAAGCGCAGTTATAGTTTGTGAATGCTGTGAAATGGTGTTTGAATACAAATGCTAGGCTGGTTTTTGGTTTTAGGGCATAGAACCATGGCAGGGATCAAAGCACTACTCCTGTATCAAAACAGAGATTCTATGATGCTGGCAATTGAAGCCAATGACAGGAAAAAGCATGGAACAGGAGGGACTGTGCTTTGATGAAGCCTGCCTTTTATCTCTGCTGTGTGTGGCTCAGACAACAAAATATTATTCTGGGTTTTGCTTTTTGTTCCTGTGGAATTTATGTACAGTTTGATAGTAGACGCTTTAAAACTGTTGTGAAAGCCATGGAAGTAATTTTCCAAGGCAGAAGCTGTGCTTTCTTTTGTATTATACTGCACACATTATGCATACTTACTCAACAATTTGTAAACAAAAAGGGACAAAAAGATTTGCCTAACAGAGTGAGCATGTTTGACCACACCCATTTGTGTGGCCACACCCCCTAATTACCATGTCCATTTTAAAAAAATTGTCAGGTTATGAAAGTTTGAACACATTTCTGTGGTTTTTATGTGTTATTACAGTTTTGCTAGTGAAGGTGAATTGCCCTTTAAGCTGCAGGTCAGTTTCCCCAAGAGATCAGTTCATCTCAAATTGTTACAAAAGTATCTATTCTGGGCTCTCTGTCAAAAGCCAAATAAGTTAGAAGCTTTGTATCTTTTTCTGGCTGTTCACTGTAGGAGATCAAAGAGAAAGTCGGCACATTTCAGCAACAAACCCAGGACTCTTGGTTGAGCTGTCAAATTAGGACTGTTCTGCGAAAAATGGCACAGTTGGGAGGGATGATGATGTTATTATGTACTAATCAATGTGCCTCTGTGTCCCCAGCAGATGTACAAAATGAGTAAAGATGGATATGAAAGATACTTCATCGTGTGCCAAATTTGACCCCCCAAGTCATTTCTATGACTGCCTGTTTGACTATAGATGCTGTAGACAACTGAGTTTTTTTTTCATATAATCAGACCCACTAACATTTAGAATGTCAGTAAATTGGCCAACTGTATAGGGAACATTTGACAGCACTAAATAGTTATAGTTGATCTGTATTTTGTGGAGGTTAATCTCCATGACTTCTTTGTTGCTGTCCAGCTGGTCTTATTATTTCAAGATTAGGCTGGAATTATTTTTGGAAGCCTTTTTCAAGTGAAAAGCAGAAGCAATAGCAAAAGAACACTTGAGTCACAGTTAGAAGCAGCTAACTGTGCCAAATTATGGACATTATAGATACTGTTTGTGAGACTGGTCAATAAAATGAGGCTGGCAGACTTGAGATGCTGCTGAAGAACAACTCCCAGTGTGATTATTGTTGTTGTTGAATAGTAGCCAGAGGGCTAGTTGGGTGTCCCTGATGCAAATAATAAATAAAGCTGTATCCTTGTAATCACATATAAGTTGCTCTTTGTGGGGCTCTCTTACAGCCATCAGACTTTTACACAAAAAGTATCATAATCAGGCCAAAGCTATGTTCCATGTTAGTGCAAAGTAGGATTAAGCCCCTTTACCTCTCCATGGGACATTTGTTTGTTATTTCACAGTGTAATCTTGTTCTATTGTTGTATTTGCCATTGTTTGGCTGAGATGTTTTTATTTGAAATGGGTCAGTCTAATGAAAGCAATAAAGTCAGCGGCAAGATGTCTTCCCTATATTCCATCTGGTAAGGGTTCTTCCAATCATTTCTCTGACATCTGCTTTGTGCCAGAAATTCAATCCCCCTTGTGAGTAATTAGACTGTATCGTGTCTGGCTGAATGCTTCCCCCTCCTACTGGTTGTATTATCAAATCTATTATGGAAAGATTCCATGGCTAACAAAAGGATGTTCCCATGCTAGACTAATTGTGTTTATTTCAGAAAAACAAGAGTAGATAAAGAATTGGTGACTGCTTGTTATACTGATTGTAGATCACATACTTTCTACCTCTGATCATGGAAGCAGAAAAGATTTATCCAAAAGAAACCATAAGCCTTGTGGTCTATAATTACCAAGTTGACATAGTAACTATGTTTTTGTCAAATAAATACAGTCATATATAGTTTGGGAACCACTCTTAATTCTTTGGAGTTTTGTTTATCATTGGCTGAGCTTTCAAAGTAGCAACTTCCTTTTAATATATAACATGCCTTATGGAAACTGTAGTATTTCAGCAGTGACATAAAGTTTATTGGATTAACAGATAATATGTGTTATGCATCATAATAAAATTAGACAGGTGCATACATTTGGGAACCCCAACAGAGATCAAGACTTTGAGCCTCCTTTTGCAAATGTAACACCCTCTAGATGCCTCCTAAAGCCTTTGATGATGGGGATTCTGGATGGTGGTATTTTTGACCATTGGTCTATACAAAATCTCTCCAGTTCAGTTAAATTTGATGGCTGCCAAGCATGGACAGTCTGCTTCAAATCATCCCATAGATTTTCAATGATATTCATGTCTGGCGACTGTGACGGCCATTCCAGAATATTGTACTTCTCCCTCTGCATAAATGCCTTTGTACATGTTGAAGTGTATTTAGTGTCATTTGTTGATATTGGGTTGAATTCATCCAACTCTCAACTTTAACAAGGGCCCCAGTCCCTGAACTAGCCACACAGCCCCACAGCACGATGGAACCTCCACCAAATTTGACAGTAGGTAGCATGTGTTTTTCTTGGAATGCAGTGTTCTTCTTCTGCCATGCAAAGCTCTTTTTGTTATGACCAAATAATTAAATTTTTGTCTTGTCAGTCCAAAGCACTGTGTTCCAAAATGACTGGCTTGTCAAAACGAGCTTTTGCATACAAAACAAGCAACTCTGTTTGTGGCAGAAAAAAGTTCTTTCACATCACCCTGGTTTACAGATGTTCTTTGTGCAAATTGCACTGAACTGTAGAACAATGTACAGATACACCATCTGCAGCAAAATGTTCTTGCAGGTCTTTGGTGGTGATCTTTGGGTTGTCTGTAACCATTCTCACAATCCTCCGCATATGCCGCTCCTGTATTTTTCTTGGCCTGCCAGAACTGGGTTTTACAGCAACTGTGCCTGTGACGTTCTATTTCCTGATCACATTCCTTACAGTTGAAACTGACAGTTTAAAGGACCAGTAACATCAACATTTTATTTAATTTTTTTAATTCGTTAGTATACTTTTAAATCGCAAAGCCTTTATTAAGAAATAACTTACTGAAACTCTGCTTGTGCTCCTCTTCATATACAGGGACAGGTAAGTGATCAATCTTGCGGCACTTGATTTCTCCTCCCTGCCTTCCTTATAGGAATTGGAAAGGGAGGATAAATCGAGCTCCGTATGATGGATCGTGCCCTGTCGCTGTTTCTGAAGAGAAGCACAAGCGGAGTTTTGGTAAGTTATTTCTTAATAAAGGCTTTGCAATGTTAAAGTTTAATTTGTCTTGGAGGTTTTCTTTACTACTATGCTATACTAAAAAATTTAAAAACTTTTTTTTATGTTACTGGTCCTTTAAACCTCTGAGATAGTTTTTTTTTGTAGCCTTCCCCTAAACCAGTGGTCCTCAAACTTGGCCCTCCAGCTGTTAAGGAACTACAAGTCCCACAATGCATTTGCCTGACTGTGGCTGTCAGACTCCATCATTGCATTGTGGGACTTGTAGTTCCTTAACAGCTGGAGGGCCAAGTTTGAGGACCACTGCCCTAAACCATGATACTGAACAATCTTTGTTTTCAGATCATTTGAGAGTTGCTTTGAGGATTCCCTGCTGTCACTCTTCAGAGGAGAGTCAAACAGAAGCACAACTTGCAATTGGCCACCTTAAATACCTTTTTTCATGATTGGACACACCTGCCGATGAATTTCAAGGCTTAACAAACTAATCCAACCAATATAGTGTTGCCAGTAATCAGTATTGAGCAATTTCATGCATTCAAATTAGCAAAATTACAAGGACACCCACATTTTTGCACATGCAGTTTTTCCCATTTCATTTAATTGTATACAACTGAATACTGCTTCACTAAAAATATTTGTTCAGAAAGCACCCCTGTTCTTGGGAAATGAAAGTGGAGTAAATTATTATGCAGGCTGAGAGGGGTTCCCAAACTTTTTCTTATGACTGTCTGTATGTCTGTCTGCTGGATACTTAGTGCAAAGTCATTTTTAATCATGTACAGGTATGGGACCTATTATCCAGTCTGCTTGGGACCTGGGGTTTCCTGGATAATGAATGTTTTTAGACCTTAAGTCTACTAGAAAATCATGTAAACGTGAAATAGACCCAATAGGTTGGTTTTTGTTTCCAATAAGGATTAACCATATTTTGGATCAAGTACAAGGTACTGTTTTTATTACTACAGAGAAAATGAAAATAATTAAAAAAATTAGTATTATTTGGATAAAATGGAGACAGCCTTTCCATAATCTGAGCTTTCTGGATAATGGGTTTTCAGATAATGATCCCATACCTGTACCTCACTGGTTGAAATAATGTAGCAAGCTTGCCTTGGTTATTATCTTTATTATTTTCCCAAATCTTTGTTCAAACATATATCATACAGTCCTTAATTCTATGTATTGTTTGGTTGCTACAGTAAAGATAAGTAACCCTAGCAACCAGCTTTATCTTGAAAATGTAAATAATTTCAAAAAACTAAAAGAAAAGCAAACACAACACAAATGCCAATTGTCAAATAACACTGTCTACTGTACATCATAATAAAAGTTCATTATAACGTGAACAGCCTCTTTAATATCAGCAATTATCAAATGAATTATGAAAGAGGATTCCCAAGGCTGAGAGGCTTGCTATTTGCACAGCCGAAATGATGCTTGTCTTCTGTGCATCTGGATCAGACTGAGAAGATGTAATTTGGTTCTGTGGCCGCACTGAGGTTTTCTCTTAGGTTGGCTTTATGTAATGCTTAATGCATCCAGCAGCATATTAAGCAAATGGATTGTTCAGGAGATTAAAGCAAGAATTTGAGATGTTTTATGTCTGTCTCAAAAAGACTCCCTTATAAGTCCTTCTGTAGGTGTTAGTGATATGAAATCAGCTTGTAATTTTGCCTTTATCATATGGGAAAAAGCTTAGTCCTTACATGCATTAGCGCTGTGTTAAAATAAATATATTTAGAATCAATTCCAAAAACTGAAAATTGTGATTAGAGGTGAAGTAAGTGATGTCGTATTGACAGCCATTTAGACGTCTCATGGGAATGATTGTCCACAGATCTTTGAAGGCAACATTTAATGGGGATACCAACTAGTTTAATAGGTTCATACAGCTGTCACCAGTTGTTTCTCATCACAAAGCTCATGTTTTCTTCCAAACAAAATACTTCAGTTGTACAGGCTTCTCTTTTCCCACTAGCAATACATGGTTGCCACCACCTCACCAGTAGCACTTGCAGATGTCAAGCCTTCTCTGATTAGCCCTCATCAAAACTTAATTGTCCTGCTTGCTTAAATACCTACTTTGGAAGTGACCGTGTAGGGTACAGACCATGCTTGACTTGTTGGAGCCAAGGTGTCTCAACTGGCTAACGTAGAATGAGTTATTACAGGGTAGAGTTCTCCCTTTCAGGCTGGTGAGTGGAGGCCTAATTTGTCATCTCTTCCTCTTGAAGTTGCAACTGTATCTGATTTTGCCCTTAAAAGTAAACAATACATATTGTCAGACTGTTTTGTAATCATTAGCATTTTATTCTTAATATAATTTTCCATTGTATCACTTACTGTTTTGAGACCCCAAATTACTCAGAATACAAATTGTCTGAATATGACTGAACGAGAAGGCCATATCTGTTATGCATATTGCCAGTCTGAAAAATGTTCTCACTGCAGGCATCATTACATTCATTAGTAATTTTATATTCTGTGCCTCTTGAATTTACTGGCTATTGATCTAACATTTACAATACCAAACATTTCATCTGGATATTCATTTTGATAGCTGCTTGTAGTTACATTTCAAGTATGCCTTACATTTTTGTTGTTAAACTGGTTGCTTTTCAGCCTTAACCAAGGATTGTAGGAGCTGAAGTTCATAACTGAATAGATACAGTACGTCATGATGACTGCCCTTCTCCTTTTCAGTGCAGGCACTAAAAAGTATTATTTCATGTTCTCCAAGATCATATTAAATAGAGCCGTAATTATTTTCCTGGCATAGTAGTGCTTGGGCATTTATGATATGAAAACATTGTTGGAAAAGGTGTGCTTTCGATAAATGTTAGCTATTGGAAACTATTTCTGTATGCAGAGCATCCCACTAAGGTATTATGAATAACAATTAAAGTTTAAGACATTACAGGCCATGAGAACCCAATAAGTTTCTGTTTCCGGCAGCAATTCTTCTTTTCAGAGGTAATATTTAGCTGTCTTCCTTATTCCTAAGTCTTCACGTATTGGAGCAGATTCAGCTTGCAGCGTGTTCAGGAAAGTGGATGTAATCATTGCCTTTGGCTGCTTTGCTTTTTATTGATGTAATTTCAGCTGAGTGAGTGTTAGGGACAATTCATGGGCTGGTAAGTCCCATTTTTTTCTTCCTTTGCTGTACAGTAACACAAACATCGGACAATGGGAAATACTTAAAGGGTTGCGTTTGAAAACAATCTTCCCTTTATTGCACTGCAAGTAAAAGAAAAATGGGTCACATTAGAGCAGCAGTACCCTCCAGCCAGCCATCCTCAGATAAAACACGTTCGTTTTGGGCATCACTGCTATGGTAACCAAACCCCAGTGCTTCACTATAGCCAGAGAGGAAGATCTGAATAACTGATCGTGTGTAATGCAGGCTGCGGCGACACTGGATAGTCTTGCATTGCTAATTGGACAAAAAAAAAACCATGTGGCTTCGCGCTGTGCTGAACTGTGGGGATCACATTAATCCAAATACAGAAATGGAATAATATTTATGGCGTAAATTAAATTTAAAACAAGATTAGACGGTTCTTTTTAAATTTCGATATCCTGTTCGATATTTAAGGGCGTGGCCTTGGACTGCCCTTGTCATTTAAAGTGGTGCTATTATTTGATTACATTTTGTGCTTGGTTAAAAATAAAGTGGAGAATGGAAATGAGCAGCTATAATGTGCACTAGGAACAAGGAGCTGCAAATGTACATGTGAGCAGACACATAGGGGTATATTTATCAAAGAGTGAAGTTAAGAGAGAAGTTCCGCCACTAGAGGGAAATTCTGCCACTCTCCATTCATTTCTATGGGATTTTTAAAGGTGCATCTATTAAAGGGTGAACTTTCACTTCACCCACTGATAAATAGGCCTTTCAAAATCCCATAGAAATGATTCCTCTAGTGACGGAATTTCCCTCTTTGATAAATTTACCCCATACCACCTTGCATGCCCACTGCCGTCTTTTTTGTTTGCAAATGCTTTTCATTGGATGGTTCGAGGTGGTCCAACATTTTGTCAGTAAGCCGCTTATCTTGTGTCAAGGTTTACATTTGCATATGCAAATAATGGTTTGGTTCGGTATTCGGCCAAATCTTTCTTGAATTCGGGGGTTCAGCCAAATTCAAAATAGTGGATTCAGTGCATCCCTAGTTGTAACATTACTATAGTTCCATACTGCCTGTCCCCATCATGTAAAGTCATATAGTGGGATTTCCATCAGGCCCTTGACACTAGTTGTACTATTACAATGTGTATGCCAGTTATGTGATACCCATTAAAACTGAGCACCTGTTACATAAAACATGGAAAGATGCATGCTAACTAGGGTGCAGTTTGTGCTGCAAAGTATTAAGCATACTGTAGCTAACATTGAACAACAACTTTGTGCACTGAGGTTGATTAGGAATAAAACTTTCTGATTGGGGAGAGGAGTTAGATACATGTAAAGCAACCATGTGCCTACTGCATGGGAGTCTCAGTGATATGTATTCTAAGGTCAGGTTTGTGAGTTTTTTCTACCTCAAACAACTCGAATGCTTGAGTATTTATGAAAAATCCAGAATGTAAACTGAATTCAATGCAACCCGGGGGGATGCAAATACTTGAATAGAGGAAGTTATCAGCAAATAAAACCTCAAATAGTCAGAACTGATTGAGTTTAACCATCGAAAACCCCATAAAAATCATGACGGCTACATCAAATGGTTCAAGGGGCCTCTGCCATTGACTTCTACATGACCTTGACAGGTTTTAGCCGGAGTATTTTCAGATTCAAGCTTTTTGCAGCTTTGGGGCATAATACATCTTGAAAGATTTGAGGTTTTTTTGTCCTGAAATTTTTTTACTGAAACCCTTGAAAATTTTATTTTTTTGGGAAAAACACAACTCAACCTTTAATAAATAACCCCCTAGGTGTGCCAAGTGACAGTAGAACTGATTTGCATTTGTAGCTTCAATCATTCCCTATGTTTTTTGTGTCCAGTGGTGCTCCTGGTCCTTGCACATATTTGAACCATTACTCTTGCCCTATCTGTCTGATAAATTGCTTGCAAGTGCACCAACTAACACAGGGAAATATTAGAGATACTGTCACCCTAAATGTGTCAGTAATTTCAAGTTTCCAAGGCAGTGTTAATAGACACACAGCCCAGTAAACTTGACTTTCGCCTAAGGGTGCATTCCTCATGCCTTAAATACCGCAAATGGTACAATCCTAACAATTTTGACCAGAACAAGCGGATGCTCTTATTCTAGATTTTAGAGCATTAGCCATTATTTTGCCTTCCATGACCAATATTTTTTTCAGACGAAATATAAAATATTATATAAATTCAGCATTAAATATGTTCTCACACTAATCGGGTGCAGACCTTAATGGTTCAGTGTAGACAATGAAATTATCCAGCTTTGTACTGTGCTACAAAAAGTATCCTTGTTAGCATCTCTGTACTGAGCGTATTAGTACTAGTTCAGTTGTTTATTGCTCACATTTTTCAAGTGATGTGCAGGCTCCTGCCTGCAGTCTTATAATTTATTAGCAAATGGGTGGGACTGCGGGGAGAGAATGGAAAATATGATTAGGGTTTTCCATCCCTATCCCATAAAATATATTGAGTCTTCCATGTATGTGGGACAACAGTGTCAGTCAGAATATCTGAATCACTTGTAACCTCATATAAAGTGAAGCAGGCTATGTTCCAGTCTTAACCCATTCTGTTCCTAGTGACTGGCAGTTGGACAGTACTGAGTTACAGAATACTTTTTCATATTTTTAAACAAATTACAAAACATGACAAGAGAGTAAAATAGGAAAATGGCAGATGGCACCTAGTTTTTGCATTTTGCACACTGCCTTCCACCTTTATAAATGACCCACAAAGAAGTTGTAAGCTTGTATTGGAAATGCTGCATTACCTGCTGTTTGTATTTAAAATATCTATGTTTTATGTTATTTGTTTTAGCAGTAGAGTGGAACTAAAGAACATTTCATATTCTACTTGATCACATCGCTGTGGTTCATCAGTGCAATTGTGGAAGGAGCAGAAGGTATTTGATCAGATTCTTCTTGCTTATAAGCCTGGGACACCGCAATGATGAAAAGGGAGACGATTCTTATACAGTGACATCAATTATGTTAATTTCAGTGGAAGGAGCATTAAGAAATAAGGATATAAAAACTAAAAATGATCTATAACTTAAAGCAGAACCAATTTCCATTGCAGGTCTAGTTAAACTGTTGTTGTGCCTAGTGCTCTATGTAGTATTTACACAAAAGATACTCGAAGCAAGGATGCAGTGACCTATGGTTTCTTTAATGCTGTGGCACCAGCCAATGCTTATTCAAATAAAAGAAAGGCAGCTCTCAGTTGTGTAGAATCCTCAGCTTCATACACACCAACCAGAAAATGCTTAAAAAGAAAAAGTGAGTACACCTATCACCTATGGAATAGTTGCAAGGCTTCAATACGCTGTTACCACTTAGCAGGGAATGTGAGTAATATGTATCAGGTAAGAGTCCACCACAGTGCTCCCCCTCCCGCCTATATAAAAATTGAGAGTCGCTTTTCAAAATACAATTTGATCCTTCAATTGTTTCAGCAATAGCAGCCCATTCAGTCGGTGTGAGAGAAAACAATAGAAGAACAATTTTGCATTAAATCTTTTAATGTTGTATAAATAGTAAAAGCAAATAGCTACTCACAAATTGGATAAAAGAACAAGCAGTAGAAATAGACGCTGACCACCCCTGACTTCCAACGCGTTTCAAGTGGCTCCGCCTCTCTTCAGCAGGGAAGTTTTCTCACACAACAACTGAATGGTTTGTAATTGCTGAAACACTGAGGGATTAAATTGTATTTTGAAAAGTGACTATTAACATTGTGCTTGTGAGTATATAGGTGAGAGGGGGAGCACTGTGGTGAACCCTTACCTGATACAAAGTGGTAACAAGATTTTGAAAGCTTGCAACTATACCATTAGTGATACACCATGGGAGTTTTCCGTTGTGCACTCTTTTTCTTTTTAAGCATTTAATAGTTATTCAAGTATTTTCAATTATTTGCATTTGTAACTGTTAATTGTGCACAGCATGCACATCTTTCTAGCATTGGATACATACTCTTATTAATAATGGGACTGTGAGACTATTTATGACTTAATTTGCGTTTATATATACTTATAAATACGTTTGCATATAAACATGCAGGTGCTCTGTGTGTACCTGGCCTAAGGCTTTCTGTATGTATTCATGTGTGTTTATATAGAATGTACTGGTTTTGGATATGGGCAAGCCTGTAATCCAGAAAGCTCTGCATTATGGAAAGACAGTCTTCCATAGATTACATTTGATCCAAATTTTTTTTTTATTTCCCTTTTCTCTGTAATAATAAAACAGTACCTTGTACTCGATCCAAACTAAGATATAATTAAAATGGACCCGTCACTCCGACACAAAAATCTGTATAATAAAAGTCCTTTTCAAATTAAACATGAAATCGAATTTCAAATTTTATTAAAGCATTCATAGCTGTTTCATTTAAAAATCTCAGCTGTCAATCAAATATTGTCTGCCACTCCTCTATGCCTTAGGCATAGAGGCGGGGCAGATAATTACTTTCACTTTCCATTCAGCACTTCCTAAATGTCACTGCTCTCCACACATTCCCCCAGTTCTCTTAACCATTTAATTGTGTAGCCAGGACATGGGGATAGACATCGGGTCCCCCATTCTGGTGCACAAACAAGATTCTGAGATGATGCAAGGCTTGCCTTAATAAGTGTCCACAAAATGGCTCCTGCCTGCTTGCTATTATTATGAATTCCCAGACTGAAGAAAACAAGATTAAAATAATTTATATAGTGTAATTAATGTTAATTTTGCTTGACTAATGTGATAAAACAGGATTTTGAATATTTTTTTGGGGTGACAGGTCCACTTTAATCCTTATTATAAGCAAATCCAGCCTATTGGGTTTATTTCATGTTTACATGATTTTTTTAGTAGACAAAAGGTATGCAGATCATGGAAAGATAACCGATCCTAGAGTATAGTTTTATATTAGCAGTAAAAATAAATGCTTATCTGCTAGTTTCAATACTCAGTTGGTGTGCAGCCACTTTGCTGAAGAACTTGCAGAAAAAGGAGATAGCCCTAAACAAAATGGGTAGTAGTCCCTCTTCTGTAACTGTAGTCTCCTTTATAACAATGGAGGAATTTATCACAGCCTTGGCACAACCCCTCAGAATGTTATTCCTTTGTTGTCTAGTGTGACATTTACTTTAGGTGTGCATGATATTCTATAAGAAGGGTTTGTTTGCCTTTGCTCTGTACCAGTGCTGAAGTGCATATTGGATGCAGTAATAAAGTATCATTAACTTTCCAGTTAAAATGTGATTTTTATAGAGCTGCTGAATAGACCTAGTTTTGTTCTCCCTCTTAATACATGAGATCATCCTTCTCTCTGTCTCTCAATGAATCACAATGACAAAAGACAGCTTGCAAGATTGTGCAGACAAAAGTGGTGCAGTACTGTTGAGGATTTAGTATAGCAATCACTCTACTTAGGAAGGAAAGAAGCTCTCTGTAATCATCACTTAACACAGGTTTCAGAAGGAACAAGAGTACTCGGGCTGCCTATCTCTTCTTGTTACTTTGATTATCAATCTGCTTATTGACAGATGAGAGAAATGTATAACTTTTCTGTCACTTTCATGTGCCAACAGGAAATGTCTCTTGGACTTTTTGTTTCTACAAGAGCGAAAAAAGAAGTATACTTATGTACTTGAATTATAGATTGTGAGGATTATTTGTATTTCTTTTATTTCGTGTTCATAAATAGAAAAACCTCAGCTCTGTATTATCGGGGTCCCAACGGGGTAAATAAAAGTAAATTCCTTGGGGGAAATGTATTAAAAGTCACTTAAAACAGGGAATAACATTTTTTACTTCACAACATAATATTATGCATTAACAGTTATTTCATTGTGCACCTAGCACACTGTTAAGGAATGCTTGAACATGGCATAATATTTTCTGAGAAAAAAATAACTTATTTACAAATTACAGAAAAGCTCCCATGGACATTTTATCCAAATAATCCACATTTTTCAAAATGATACCTTTTTCTCTGTAATAATAAAACAGTAGAATGTACTTGATCCAAACTAAGATATAATTAATCCTGGAAGCAAAGCCTTGATTTTTTGTGGTTGAGTTTTTTAGGGAGAAAATGTGAATTTAGATAGGAAAAAAAAACATTTTATACATTTTATATTTTAAAAGCCAGCCTTTCAAGGGTATGTAGAAAACAATGGCAGTTGTCCCTTTTACAATCTGGAGATGTTTCTTGACATTGTAATCTGCATTGGTTTTCATACAATAATCCAAAAAAAAATTGGGATTTTCAGTGACAATTAAAAAAAAAAAAACGAATTCAAAAAAAGTTGTACAATTCAAATTGTCGCACAATTATGTTACGACCTTTTCAAGCAGATTTTGTGATAAATTAGTTAAATTCATGGATGGGAGTTAGCTCAACTTTGTTTTAATAAAAAAATTGTATAAATTTGAGTTTTAGTCAATAGTAAAAGATCTGAAGTGCTAAATTACAAAAAGATCCGTTATCCGGAAAGCATTTTGGATAAGATCCAGTGGCAGAGATAACATTATGGCAGGTAGTGGCAGTAAGATAGACGAGTGCCATACAGGTCCCATACCTGTATAATGTAGAGGACAGAAAGTGTTAATTTCCTCTACTACTCCTTAAGTCTGTAACCTATGCCTAAGGAACAGAGGCCTATTCTGTCCACCTATTACTAGTAGTGGATATGCAAGGGAGCCTGGAGCAGAAGGCCCCAGCACCAACGTATGACCTTAGAAAACTTGGGGGGGGGGGCAGGGAATCTGAGAACAAGGTGAAGGCAGTGGTTGGCAAATCTGTTGTGGTACAATTATAACAGATTTTGCTCCACCAAGGAAACATCTGGAAGTGTTACTCCCTAGGTGATATCTATCTAATATGCTTCATCCTTGAGAGGCTTCCACTGAATAGGATGGATTTCACTGAGGGACCAGTTGAATAAAGGGATTCATGATGATGCAGCGTTTACAGCTGGGAATACAAGGGAAATCACCCCCACTTCTACCAGTTCTTTCAAATGAAGATAACAATATATAGTGATGTCATTAATTAGATCTGCTGATGTCATTGGTATTATAACACATTGAATTATTGACTTATTAATTATACCTGCTGATGTCAGTTGTATTTTAACTCATTGAAACTTGTTTATTATAAGAAGTATTTTACCCATATTGTAATACAGTATATGAAGAAGTTTTCTCTGAAGTTAGTAAAAACACTTAGCCAGCTGCTTAATACCATTGCAGTATATGGTCATTGAACCTGCACATCTCCTACTATTCTTACATTTTAAACAGGGGGTTTGCATTTTATACTGTAATCATTTTTATTGCATGAGCTCCACATCATATAAAATATGTGCATAAGAAGCAGAGACAGCTTTCTGGCTCTTTTTGTACATACATTTGCAAAGGTCAGCACACTTGGGCTTTACAAATATCAGATATGTTTACATCCTAATAAATGTGCCCTTCATTATTGCTTTAGCTCTGAAATATTCCCAACCATTGAAATGGCTTTTACTGTTTCAAAAGATTATTGGAACACATTTGGTATGTGGTCTATTTAAGGCTGAAAATGGAGCACAGCATTCTTAGTAATGATGAGAGAGGCACCCTTTTCTACACTGAGATACCACAGTACTCTGTTAACCATTCTAATTAAAGGACAAGGAAAGTTAAACTAAAGAAGTAGCTAGAAATGTTGTACTTTATATTTTGGTCTTCTTTACCAGCCCAAGGCAATCACAGCCTTTAGCAGTAAAGATCTGTGTCTCCAAAGATGCCCCAGTAGCTCCCCATTTTCTTTTCTGCTGATTCACTGATTCACATGTTCTGTGCTGCTGTCACTTACTGAGCTTAGGGACCCACTCACAATATACAGTACACATAGAATAGAAATGTCACAGTATAAGGCTGATTAGTCATTAATACAGATAATCACTACATGGCAGCACAGAAACCAGTGCAATTAGCATCAGAATTTAATAATCAGCCCTGTAGCATTGCTATAGCAAGCTGATGTACCCATAACCCCACTTGTATGAGCAGGAAGAAAACATTTCGGGGGTTATGTAATAAAAGGCACCAAGTTTGCCAGGAGCAGTAACTCATAGCAACCAATTAGCAGGTAGAATTTAATGGTTAGATTTTGCTATAGGCTAATACCCTTGGTCATACGTAGTGCCTTTTATTACATATAGGGGAAAGTTCATTATTTATGAACAGAAATTATCATTGCTACGAGGAAAGAGCTATGTCTATAAAAATTTCCAAAATTCTTTGAGGTTTTATATTTCTGAAACCTGATTTCCAGAATGCTCCTAATTACACATTGGGGGTATATTTGAAGGAAATAATTCTTATTCTCTGTAATAATAAAACAGTACCATGTATGTAACGCTTTTCTGGGTTATTCAGCCAGATTAGTTAAGTGTCCAGCTAATGGTAGAGCATGGGTTACATTTGCGACACTACACATCAGGGCAGGGCCTTCGCTAAGTGGAAGCAATCCCTTTAAGAGGTAACACAACTCCAATACCCAGGCAGAACTGTACAATAAAGATGAATGGGCGCCAGGAGATTCTTAAACAAAGATGAACATTTATTAAGTGCAAGTAATTATCCTCAGGTTTTGCATATACTCACACAGGAGTTGGGATCATAGCAGACATTTCACAGGTGATCAGCAGATGTATCAAGCAATATTCACACACATATTATGGTTGGGATTCTACCCTCCGGTGTGTATCTTTAAATGGTCAGGATCCTTTCCAGTGGAGTAGTCAGGCAGACAGCACTAAACCTAACACCCTTCCAACTGAGGTCCCTTCACTAAAGGCATACGGGGAAGCCTTGTAGTAAGATCTCTTCCTTCTAACACTCCTTGTTGGAACATAGAACTGTTCACACTACACACATCTGACTATCTCTCTCTCTCTAGAGAGACTATTACAAAAGCTAACCTGTGTCTTGCTAGTCCTCAGTCACGGGATTGCCTGGTTCCCGACTCAGGTCTCTAACAGTTCTGGTCCTGTTAGGGCAAGTGGCTTTACTGGGGCCTTGTTGATCCCAGGCTCAATGGAACAACCAGCCTGTGTCAGTACCAGCAGCCAAAGAGGCAGAGGCCCCTCCCTGCACACAATATAAAGCTTTAGTGGCAGGGAGTGGTTAATGCACCCTTTGTCCAATAAATAATGGTATTGGATAGAAGTGTTATGGGTATTTACACCCAATAACAGAGAACATACTAAAGGGTAGAGATTAACTCCATAGGTACCGTATAGAAACCTATGGGTCCCTACATGTACATCATGGTACAGTAGGCACATGAATGAATATGAGTGGCCAAACAAATGTATTATTTTCATGTATTTTAGTAGACGCACAAGCATTCCAGATAATAGATCCATAAATCAAAAAACACCAGCAGCACTCCGGAAATATTGAAAAAGTGAAAAACTTTACTTAGGTGTACAAGGCAACGTTTCGGGCTACTCAGGCCCTTTATCAAGCCATTTGCCCTGAATTGGGCAAAGTCTTGTTTTAGCAGGCACTTCCAAGACTGGTCCTTAACCCTCTTTGGCTTTTACTGTTTTATTATTACAGAGAAAAAGGAAATCATTTTTTTTAATTATTTGAGTATAACGGAGTCTATGGTAGGTGGCCTTCCTGTAATTCAGAGGTTTCTTGATAATGGGTTTCCGGATAACGGATCTTATACCTGTTCGTGCATATTGCTGTATATTTTGTCAATTGTGATGGTAATATCATTGACTTCTATTTGCATGGTTTTTTTTAATAAGCTTTTTCATTATACTTGATTTGGTATTTTTCAGTGTGCAGAGTTCATTATTTATAGCAGAAAAGAGGCGTAGCCTGGGCAGAATGGGGGTGGGGTCAATTAAAACACGTATTAGAAGGGATCCGGGTTGAAGTCCGTGACATGGGGAGAAGATACAATTCTTGCAGCTAGTGCCCTGGACAGAATGACACTCCAACCCCAGTACACCGTAGTGGCAACCACTGAGCTATTTTCTATGTGTAATAGGGATTTTCCTTCTTAGATACAAATGGATTGTTAGCTCTTATGATAAAGGGCTGAGGAATAAGACTCAGATGTAGGACAAATGTATTAGCAGCTCAGACAGGGTAATCTTTACTTCTTTATTCCTTACATATTTGCTCTACGTAGTACAATTACTGGGGGAGATGATTAGGTTTTTACAGCTGTTCTATATACAGTAAAGGTTTTATTTCCTTCCTGCTTCTAGCCTTTGGAAGTACAATGAGAATCCCCAGAGAGTCTTTGATTTTGATTTTCTAGCTTTAAAGCCACAAAAATCTGAAAGTGAAATGGTTTATGGTCCATTTTATTGATTGCTGCATGCTAAGTATATAATGTTAATTTTTGCATCATAACACAAACATAAAATATACTTATACTATGGAATATCTCTTAACACAACTGCTTATAGTGCTAATTCATTTAATGAAATCATTCTATTTTTAAAAAAGTCATAAGGCTGCGTAAGTGCAGAACTTGGCGAGAGCAAAACTGTTCAACGTGCAGATTGTAAACATGCAGTGCACTATTTATAGAAATGTAGAGTGGAGAACATTCAGATCATTTAGTGCATCTTTGCATTATTAATGTTGCTAATTATTAGTCATTTGCACACATAAATGTGTAGACCTTCCTGTTTATTCTGTTAGCATTGACACTTTTTGAGATTTTATCCTCTTGTATTAGAGATGGTGCTTGGAGACTGAATTTTGGTGGAATTGAATCCAAGGTGTTTTCATCTGGAATGGAAATGTGGCTTCCCTAAATCAACTGTATAACTTAGATCTATGCCACAAAGAGCAGATGTCTTTTTGCATAACATGTATTTCAGTGCATGATAAAAAGCTAAATTACTTAACACAGAACTAACCTGCCTTTTCTTGAATGTGCTGGCACTGGTGTGTGTGTGTGAGCTAGCTGCCATCTTAAAGTGCTGTTCAGTTTTCCAGGTGGTAAATGACAGATAATGCAAGTGCTGCAACTTTCATGTAATTGCTATTTGACCCTTTGAGTGTACTGTAGGAATGTAATTTAAGGCATTAGTCTATATGTAATGTACTGTACCATGGGTCTTAGAGCAGCATTCGCAAACTGTGGCTGGAACGCCATGGGGGTTTTGGAGCAGTGGTATGGGGGGGGGGCCTGATGGTTGGTTGTGGTATGATTTAGTGCAGTGATCCCTAACCAGTAGCTCACGAGCAACATATTTCTCACCAACCCCTTTGATGTTACACACAGTGGTCTCAAAGCAGATGTTTATTTTTGAATTCCTGGTTTGGGGGCAAGTTTTGGCTGCATAAAATCCATGTGAATTGCCAAACAGTCTCCTGTAGGATGCCAGTCCACACAGGGGCTACCAATTAGTCAATAAAAACTGTTACTTGTCACCCCAAGGACTTTTTTTCATGCTTGTGTTGCTCCCCAACTATTTTTGCATTTGAATGTTGCTCACAGGTAAAAGAAAATAAAAAAAATCCCTGATTTAGTGGAATTCCTCTTTGTTCTGCTAGATACATCTGAAACCCCAGCTTGAAGGCGTATAAGGATTAAACATGGGGCAAACCAAATATGATATCCAAGACATTTATAAAAGTTTATGGCTAAATGACTACTAAACCAGTGTTTCTGTAATCTTTTTATGAACCAAGGGGCCTTTCCAAATGTTATACATATTCATGTATGACCAAAATTCAAACATATCTGTGCATGTATATGCATTAGTGATGCAGAGAACACTCCTAGCGAGACATGAGCCCAAGGTTCCATTGACTAAGTGAGACTTGTTTACAGTTTAGACAACAGTGAAACGATAGCTAAACATAGAGCCAATGACATTACCATACAAGAGTTTGGATTTATTATCCAAAATAAAAAGATTTTGCCTGCGTTTTAGTGTTACTGGTTCTTTATATTCCTCAATATTTGATGGTCTTGATTAATATATAATCAAGGAATATGTATTCGTTATACAACTACCTTATTGGAAAGGGTATATAGGATGCTTTTGGCTCTGTACACACCTTGTTTATACGTAGCTCAAAATGGCCTTCAAAGCTGACAGTTGATCTGCATAGGAGTCACCTACAAATGCTGACACAAGCAGGTTTTTCCCGTCCATTTGACGAAAATCAAAACTACCCCATGTATCATATCCAGCATACTGTACAAATCTCAGCATCCCAGCATCAGGAGTTGTATTAGGTATTAGAGTTGCAGCTGGATGGCAGAAGGTTTAACATCCAAGACAGAATGAAAACCAAGTATATCTATATTCTTTTAAAACACCTCCCTAACCTTCAGCACCCTGTTCCAGTATTTTTTTGTTATAGTTTGTCAGTGTGACTGAGCTTCCTTCCTGGTGGCAGTGGCCCCAAAGCAGAGATGCTAGTTCCGAAGTGTTCCATCAGTTAAATGAAAGGGGAGGTCATGCAGATAAGAAAGTGAACAGTGTGCGGTGCGTGAAGTGGTGACATTCAATGAGTCCTTGTCACTAGCAGCCATTAGTATGCAGGCCCGATGTTCTGTTTCATTGCTTTCTGGCTTTCTTTGACCAGACCGGGAGCTTTTGAAGATTGGAAGCCGTTAATGCCACACAAGTTATTGTTTCGAGGTTGAATGTTTTATGTTTTACTACCACTAAAATGCTGCTTTATCCCAGTATGCACTTAAATGTTTAGAGTGAATCAAGAAATGCATATATTATATGTGTCTCGGTGGCATTGGTATTACCTGATAAGCTCCAGCAGAAGTTTGTAACAAAACAGAACATGTAACAGAAGAAATATTATCATAAGAAAACTACAAAAGTTATTCTTTTAATCAGCATCTGTTAAGGGGGGGGGTGGTTAATCATGGCTATGATGGCAGGTTTTTTTAACTAGTAATATAATTGTTGTAGACACCCAGTAGACACTGTAGACACCCAGTGCAAACTTTGCTCCAGCAATACTTGCTGGCCCCATCAGTGAGTGACCCCCCCTACCCCCACCCCAAGTATTAACATCAATAGATAGAACATTGGCTCAGTGGTTGATCTGAGATCAACACCAACCTGGACCCTATCTGCAATACATTAGTCTGTTTTACCCATGTCTACATGTGTTCCGTCCCACACTCCTGAAATATACAGGCAGGCTATTTGGCCCTACTGAGTGAATGAGATATGGACTTTAGACTGTGAGCTCCAGTGGGACAGAGACTGGTGGGACTGATGAATGGTCTCTCAAATGTGCTGTGCTATGTATGTAAAATATATTAAATAAGTACATTGAAAAGATAATGATAAACACTCTTTTTCATTTCTTTTTACAATAAATATATCTACCGATGCTTTTGCCCATTGATTTGATTTTTAATGCATTTTGATTTTAGCATTGTTATCCTAAAAATAAGAATGCTTCATCCTGTGGCAATTTATATATACATAATATATATATAAATATCCCTTAGGCCAGTACTGACTCAGACAGATGTGACACTTACAGACTGATACATTTATGAAATCTTGAAGTAAATATATTATCAGAACCAACTTCTACTCACTTCAGCCACTACAAGCAGCACCTCATCAATCATTCTGTACCAGTGAAGGGAATCCGTTAGTTTGATATTATATCTCATGCTGACTTTACTAAATAACTGTGTACACTATGTTACTGTCCTTGGATAAAGAAGATGTCTTTGTTATATTCTGTTATATTTAAATATACATATATATATGTGTATATAATATTGCAAATGGACCTGCTCTCCTTATCTCTGTGAAATAAACGTGATTTATTTTAATTGTATATATATTTAAAAAGACAGCCTCGGTTGGAATGCCGAAACGTTGAGCAAGAATAAACCTTCACTTGGCTTTTGAGACACAAAGTCCTTAGAGTGCGGTCTGTTTGTTTTTTGTTATACTAACATGTTGACCAGCACCCAGGCATTTGAGGACAGTTTAGAGTGCACAGTTGTATGGGATTTATATATATATATATATATATACCGCAATCCATGAAAGCACTCACAGCTGTCGCCATCAAGCATGAATCAGCAAAGCATTTATTAGTGCATGGTAAATATATATATGTATATATATATATATATATATCTCAATACCGAAAAGATGTACCCAAATAAAAATATTTAGCCATTATCATGCAAACTTAGTTCACATCAATTACATAATTCTGCCATGTTATTACAGAGAAAAAGGAAATTAATTAATGAAGCAGTGATAGTATAAAAAAGACACTGTTTCTTTTTATTTTTAGAGGCCTTAAAGGAAAGCCAAAAAGGTGCCATTGAATTCAGTCGCTAAGATTTTGTCCCTCTTAAGAAAAAAAACTGCAATAGCTAGAGTACTATGGAGTGCAGCACTGTGTCACCATCTTTCTTACCTTTGCCAATAGTTCCTAGAACAGGCATAAAGTCTATTTTTTGGCAGATATGGGACATCAGCAATTAGATTTTCAAGCAATCCTATTGATGATAGGTACATGGATATTGGTTGATATGAAAGGGTCACAAAATATGTACTGAAATAATATGAAAGTTTGATTCTTACCATTTTATCATGCATGACCAGCTTAAGCCTCTTCTTTTTCATGCAGCAAACACATGCACTTAACTTGCCTCTTATCTTACATTTAGTGATAAATTCTACACATAATGCTCCAGACTAATCCCTACTACTAATCCAGCCTTTACTCTCATCTTCAAGTGATATTAACAGTAAGTCTAGCTGCTCTGCATTACACTTCTATTAGATGTAGGCTGCTCTGCTGCAGCCTTCACTTCAGTTCCATCTCAACAATTCCATCATGGCAGTGCTGAACAGTTTGCCAGCAAAGAAAACTATCTTTAGGTTGTGATTGGTGATATACATTAAAGGTAGACAACAGGTAGACTCAAAGTACAAAGTTGTTAGGTACCCCAGTCATTCTAATAGTGTATTTCCTACCTCAGGCTGGCACTCCACTTCTTCAAAAACAACTTTCCCTATAAATACTGTGCCAATATTTTATTCTACTGTTCTAGAAATGCCCTGTTCCTATTGAAGATGGACACATGCACGGTTCAGAAATTGGCTACAGGATGCAACAGATTAGGGATTCCTAAAATACTTAGAACTTGCTGGAAGCAATATGAACACTGATGTGTGTGACATTTGCAATTTTGCTCAGTCACCCATTGCTGTGGCTGTGTGGAGCCGTGCCTTTCCTCCAGCTCATTTTACTGTCCAACAAATCCCAGGTGCATTTTTTGGAAGACAGATCTGACAATTTAGTAGGCTCGGCCATACGTTCTAATAAATCCTCCTCTTTTGCCTCAATTTAAAAGCCTGCAATGAATCCGTTAAGGCTTTTAGTATCTTCATTATAAGGCATAATGGAACATGGACAATGCTGCCGAGAAAAAATTCTTCATTAGGATATTAGCTAAGTGGCTCTTGCAAGATAATCAGAATCTTTACATGATTTGAAACTTAAATACCAGCCTGAAATATGAAGCCATCATTTCCTTGTGTTGTTTTAAGGCTATAATAGCCATCATGTACAAGGGGGGGGGTATTTTCTTTTTGCAGTATATTTCTGTCTCTTCCTTTGGGCAGTTCTCAAAAAAATAATCATTAAATCTACATTTGTTTTTAGCTTCTTTAGCATAAAATCCATTTGGACAGATTCACTCCAAGGTCGCTTATAAAATAATACGATAGTAAAACTTGACATTTTCCAACAGCCTTTCCATAAAACACTAAATTCATCTAAAGTACAGTAAGTTTTAGGAAAGGACACTTGATCATTTTTTTATGTAGCTACAGACTGCATATATAGCACCCATGGGCTAAGAGTAGTGAAAATGTACCTTGGGTGGCTAAACCTCTCTCTGGTATAGTGGTTACACTAGAGAAGTGCCTTAAATAAAGGCACAATCCAGAAAATAGGAAAAAATTTACTATATGTAACAATATGTATAATTTTATTCTGATGAGCAGTAAAATTATGTTCATCCTGAAAGGATCGTGTTTTACCTTGTTTCTAGACAAATCAGAAACTTGGGGTTAATTATCAAAGGTAGCATTTTAGAGCTTTGTGGGCTTTTTCAGACCTTGAATGAACTCACAACTCAAATGGTTTCTAATTGAAGAAAAAATGTTATTGTAAAAAACTTGAATCAGTGTATTTGGGGTCAAAAAATTTTATATTTGAATCACTCAAATTGAGTGACAAAGCAACCAAAAAAAAACTCAAACATCACATCTTCAAATGGTTCAAGGGACATCTGCTATTGACTTCTACATGATGACAGTTTTTAGATGGTGTATTTTCTTATTCGCACTATTTCGAGTATAATAAATCTTGAAAGTTTCGTTGAGTTTATTTTAACCCGGAAATTAGAGTTTTGACTGAAAACTCAATTTTTTATGGAAAAAACAACTCTACCTTTGATTATGAACCCCCTTAATGTGGCCTTTACTGTGCCCCTATTCTTTATACATGAAACATTTGCTTGTCCGGCCAGTTTGAAAATCCACATATTGGACCAAGTTGGATAATTCAGACTTTTAGATTACCATGGGGGGCAATGAAATGCTATCAGCTGCAGAAATGGGCCACCATTGTCTGTTTTCGCCCACTCTCATAATTTTTGTCCTATCCACGGGCCAATGGCTGCTAATTTGGTTGAGAACATAATTGAAGGTCTTCAAGGATTCTCCACTGGGAATTACCTTATTAACGCAATGTTTTAGACAGAAAAAGCTCAGCTACTTTTGGATTTTTACTTGGGTTTTTGTAACTAAGCAAAACTTCAGCACCTAAAAGCTGCTGCTCTTTGTTATAAAAGCCCATGCAAGGAAAATTACAGTAATTACAAAGCTTTTTTGGCCCAAAACCCCACGGTAGTTAGGAAACTCATGTAGAGTTTCCTTGAAGCTTTTAAATCTGGCCCCTAGATTTAATTATATTATGCTTAACAACGCTAGCAATATGGCAGCCTGTTTTATGCCTTAAAAAAAGAAAAATCTGAAGATTTTGTTCAAAAACAAATTTAAAAAAATTGCTCCCTTTTTTAAATACAGGTGCTGTTTAAGGGCATCTTGACCCAAAAACTGTTTTTTGCACAGTGAAAATATAATTCTAAGAAACTTTACAATATACATTAATTGCACATTTTCAATTGTTTTAGTTATTTGAAAATATAATTGCTATTGAAAGCAGTGTGTGTCTGTTTATATTCTCTTCACTCCTAGCTATGACTCTAGACACAATGGGGCAAATTCACTAAAGCGATAAACGTCTAACGCTAGCGCTAATTTGCCAGCATGACGTCAATTCGCAACTTCGCAAATTCACTAACACGGACTGGCGAATTTTCGCTAATATTTTGCGCAACTTCGCAACCTAATGCCAGACGAAGTTGAGCACTGACGAAGGATCGTCATTACGCAAATTCACTAAGATGACCATTTAACTGAACGTTACCACTTAGACCTGGCAAAGTTCAATACAATAGATAGGAGTTTGGAAAAAAAATGGAAATTTTTTCTTTTGTAGGGTGATAGTCTGAAAAAGAGCTAATTTTTTGGGGGGGTTACCCTCCTTCCCCCCTACATTTCCTAACATATGGCAACACAACTATACAGGGGGAACATGTTTAGGGCAATAGGACAACTTTATTTAATTTATTAGAGGTTTCCTTGGCTTGTGTAGTGGAATGTAGTGGCTGGAACATATACTTCTATTACAATTTGAATTTGCCCCATATGCAAATTAGGCATCGCTAGCGTAAATTCGATTTGCCTGGCGAAGTAACGGTAGCGTTACTTCGCTAACGTTCGCGCCCTGAGCGAAAATTCGCATCTTAGTGAATTTGCGTAGTGCTGGCGAATATTTGCCTGGCGAAGTGTGGCGAACGTTAGCGAAGGCAATGCTCGCGCATTTTTGCAGCTTAGTGAATTTGCCCCAGTGTTGCAAGCCGGCTGAGTAAAAGACCTGGGGAAACTCATTGTTTTAAGATTCAGACTAATAGAATAGAAAGGGGTCACCAAAATGTTTATTAAATGTACATGGGAAAGTTGTGTAAACTTAAATGTCCTTTTATTATGCAAAAACCCTTTTTAATGTTTTGATGTGTTTACTGCCTTGTGTGTGACAAAGTGTAAATAAGGAATGGGTCACTGTAATAAAGTTTTCTTTCAAGCCTTTCTCAGTAGCTGATCCAGAATTTGCAAGTTGATTTTGTAGCAATAAATGAAATCTGCACATCCGTTGTGTCCTTTTGGTAAAAATGCTTCAGTTCTGGCACATTTAAAAGAAGTTTCATTTGTGTCTTTTCCTAACTGGAGTCACGGGTAGATGTTTTTGCAGGAGTGATATTGGTTTGATTTCTACTACAAAGCAGAGGAAAAAAGTAAAAGCAATCCAGTATGATTTATCTTTTTGCCTTTCATTGGGACATTTTAAAGAATTTAGCAGTCAGACTATGGCTATAAAACCGTATATAAAGTCATACTGACACATTTCTACTGCACATACAGTAATCAGTTAATGCCGTTTTGTGTCTGTGGTGATGATCCAGTCTCAGATTTCTACTCATTTTCCGCATCATTTACTGCACAAGCCACAGTACGAGCTGCCTGAAGCTTTGCGAGGCTCAACATGGTCTGAAAACATTTCTCAATAAGTGAACCCAGCTGAGGCTCAGTTTTATGAATAGAAAAGGCCATTGGTGCCCAAAGTGTGTTTTTGCACTGCCTATTATTATTGCTGCTCAAAGTCTGCTTTCATTGAACTTGGCACATTAAGTTAAGGAATGTTAAGGCAATTTACATTAAAAGTAAATAGAATTTTATCTTTTCATAGAAAAAGTCCACCATGACCTTTACCTTACAAGCTCTGACCACTCTTATTGCTTTTTGTTCTCTACTTCCACTGGAAAACATTAACATATTAATAAAAAGGATCATTGCTTATGCACATCCTGCTTTTCTTTTAAGGGGATACTACCATCAAAATAAATTAGCTTTCTAACAGTAAAAATAAGTTTGAGCTTATTAGAGGAAAAGTTATTTATTTTTCTGCTTGCATAGAGATGTTGCTTTAGTTGCTATCTTATTATCTGTAACTAGGGTTGCCACCTTTTCTGAAAAAAATTACCGGCCTTCCTTTATATTTATCATTTTTCACTATTAATAACATTGGGATAGGCCATAATTTTTACCGGCCAGGCCAGGTGGCAACCCTATCTGTAACTACCATCCTGGCTTGCTGTAGGATTGCTGTCATACAACATTTTGACATCATGATCTGCGCTGGTTTTCGTATGATAATCTGAAAAAGTCAAGGTTATTGGGCGACAACTTGAAAAAGTCATACAATTCACTCAAACCAATCACATCCTTGCTTTCAAACATCTGACAAGTAAATGCTATGTGCATGTTATCTCTAGCCTCAAATACTAACACTATGGTGCAAATTCACTAAGCAGCGAAAAAGCGCTAGCATTGCCTTCGCTAAAGTTCGCCGCACTTTGCCAGGCAAATTTTTGCCAGCAATTCACTAAATTGCGAAGTTATGCTCAGGTCGGCGAACGGTAGCGTAGTTTTGCTAGTGTTACTTCACCAGGCAAAGCGCATTTACACTAGTGATGCCTAATTTGCATACGGCGTGAATTTCAAAGTATAATAGAAGTATATGTTACAGCCACTACATTTCACTACACAAGCCCAGGAAACCTTTAATAAATAAAATAAAGTTGTCCTATTGCCCTAAACATATGTACCCTGTATAGCTGAGTTGCCATATGTTAGGCAATGTAGGGGGGAAGGAGGTTAACCCCCCAAAAAATGTAGCTCTTTTTCAGACTATCATCCTACAAAAGGTAAAAGACGCCAGCGTTTTTCTGGGACTTAGAAAAAATTTCCATTTGTTTTTTCAAACTACTTTCTATTGTATTGAACGTCTAACATAAGTGGTAACGTTCAGTAAAATGGTCATCTTAGTGAATTAGCGTAATTACGATGCTTCGTCAGTGCTATTCTATGTACTTCGCCAGTGAAAAGTTGGTGTTAGTGAATTTGCGAAGTTACGAAATGACGTCATGCTGGCAAATTAGCGCTAGCATTAGATGCTTTGCGCTTTAGTGAATTTGCCCCCATAAGTCAGCTGCAAGCGTCCACTACTCTTTCAATAAACTAGCATATCTAGTATATAATAATATACGATTTTTAACAATATGATAATAATAAAGTACTTTGTACTTGATACATGAAGTCTATTTTGGTGGCAAAACAATCCTATTGGGTTTATATAATGTTTAAAGGTGAATTCAACCTGTAATAAAAAAAAACCTCCCTCATCCTCTGGGTAGATCCTCCCCCAGCCTACCTTCCCCCCCCCGGGCAAATGCCCCTAATTTTTTACTTACCCCCTTTGTGCAGATTTGGGCCATGGGAGTTCACAGGCACCATCTTCTTTCTTCTGTTTTTTTCCGAATCAGACCAGTGTTTTTGGCGAATGCGCAGTTGGAGATAAAAAAACATAGTTTCCCGCGACATTATCCCTTTAGGCTGGAGACAGACAGGGAGATTCGGGGAGATTCTGTCGCCTGGCGTTTTTAGCAGGCGACAATTTCCCCGAATTTCCTTCTCCCTGTCTGCCGCTAGTATAACTGACAAAGCGCCAGCGCCTGTGCACGCGCGGCTATTTCCAGAATCGCCCGAAGTTTCCTCACGAAGTATCTTCGGGCGATTCCGGAAATCGCCGCACCGCGTGTGCACAGAGCCGACGCTTTTACATTTCAACTAGCGACAGACAGGGAGAAGGACGTGCAGGGAGATTGTCGCCTGCTATTAAACGCCAGGCACACGGAGCGGTGCGCTTTTTGAAATTGCTCCAAATTGCCTGGCGAGGCAATTTGGAGCAATTTCAAAAAGCGCGCCGCTCCGTGTGGATACGCGCCGGCGTTTTCAAGCAACGCCGGTGCGCTTGCTTACTTGGCTATTCGGGGAGGTTCGGGGGCTACAAGTCGCGGCGAGAAGTCGCCAGGCGACAAAATGCCCCCGAATCTCCCCGTCTGGCCTAGCCCTAAGACTAGACATGCTGCCCATTTCCCAGTTGCCCCCAAACTATGTGACTTCAGTCACTCTTTACTGCTGCACTGTAAGTGGGAGTGATATCACCCCTCCCCCAGCAATTCATCAACAGAACAATTGGAAGGTAACCAGATAGCAGCTATCTGACATCTCTGTATTTGTTTGCATTGCCAAAAGTGACTAGTCCCACCTAGTGGTAGAGATCTCAATAGCACCTAAGCAGGAAAAACCCTGCTTGGGTCATATGAAAATACAAAGATAAGGGGAGAAACAATTGCTATCTCAAAGCAGTTCCATCCCTAATTGCTGGCCCCTCCTCAAAGCTCAGAATCAGGTACAATGCACTGAAATGGCTGCCTCCACAACAAGATTACAGATAAAAAAATACACTTGTTGGTTCCAGAATAACATTTTAAATGGTAGAGTTAACTATTTGCAACAGTGCTATTTAGAAATAAATAAGTAAAACATAAAGATCATGAATCCCTTGAAATTGTTTTTAGCAGACTTACGGTATGATGATACAAATTATGGAAAGATTCCTGGTCCCAAGCATTCTATATAACAGATCCTATAGCTATATTTGTATTCAGCAAGCTCTATGGGAGCTATCGTTCCATTTCCTAGTGCTGTTTAAAGAAGAATCAATGAAGGGTTTGCAAAGACTGAAGTGAAATTAATTGTGTTGCTGAAGGACAATCAGACATGCTTTCTCGTGCACTTTCTGTGCAAATTGTGGCACATACTGATGAAAGGGTTATCATGTGCAGGGCAGCTGTACTTGAACAATCCACATGGAATGTAAATCCTGTGCAACTGGCTGGTCACCCACACAGCAATAAATAGCCACTGCCTTGCCCTATACCCAAACTGCATGGAAATGAGGTTCTTTGGCTGCCTTCAGAAAGCATTCCTTTATAAAGGTCTCTTGTCGGCACAAGTTGTTACCCATTCAGTCACAAGCTCAGGGAAAACAATATGCACATTTTTCCCAAACATGAGTTTGATGAATTATCCAGTTCTGAGACTGTATTGCTGGAGTGTAGCGTGATGGATGCTGAAAAAGATTTGTGAGGACTGCCATGCATGGAAATGGTTGTGCTCATGAGGGTTTAATAAAACGAAAAGGGAAACTGATAATAAATGTGATTCAGAAAATGTAACTTCATTGCAGGGGTCCCTTTGGGAGGAATATGCAGACACAGTCACCATTTTACACAAAATGTGCTGTTATGTATCAAATTATATTACAGGTACCTGGACACCTGTTACCCAGAAAGTTCCAAATTACAGGAAGGCCATCTCCTATAGACTCAATTTTAATCAAATAATTCAAATGTTTAAAAATGATTTCTATTTTCTCTATAATAATAAAACAGTACCTTGTACTTGATCCCAACTAATATATAATTAATCCTTAGAGGCAAGACAATCCTAATGAGTTTATTTACTTTAATTAATTTTTAGTATACACAATATGGAGATCCAAATGATGTAAAGATCCCTTACCCAGAAAACCCAAGGTCCCATGCATTCTGGATAAGAGGGTCCATACCTGTACCTAAAAAGCCCTGTATGTAAGTGTGCTGAGCAATATCCACGTTCACAAAAGGCATAAGAAAGGGAGTCTGCACTGCATGTGTGTGCATATGTTTACAGCACTGGTAGAGTACTAAATAAATGTTGCTATACATTTTGTTATTAAAGGAACTATCACCTAAAAAGCAAGAATAAGGTTAGTTAATGATTATAGTATAACATTAAAAAAATTGACATACCAGTAATTCTATGCAGTACCTGATAGAATAGGTTTTTTGAAGCTGAACTCTTGACTTTCTGTTGTTGTTTGCTCTAGTGTGCATATGTCCTAATCGGTTGCATAACAAACTTTGATCCATTGTTAGAGATTCATTGTCAAGTTCAAAGGAAGGAATTTCTGTATTATGTTTAGTCACACCAAAGACGTGCCATGACTGTGCCCCATTATACTTTACCGTGCCCTGCTGTGTCTTAAATATTCCTCTTGCTCCGCACCCCTCCATGGGCATAAATGCAGTAAGTATACGAAAAATCTGTGAAGGGTTGACAAGTCTGTGTGTGTTCTTAGAACAATTGGTTTGGACTTGCTTAAAGAACCCTGCAAAGTAAGAATAGAATATTTTTTTTTTATTTAAAAGGTCATGTTATCTAGAATAATGCTCCTCTGGCAGGTTAACTAAACACGTGGGCATTTTACTGGTTTGGTACTTCTTGCTTTCCAAATGATGAACATATCTGTTAGCTCAGGGGGGCTATACCTTTGTACACATAGACTCTTCAGCAAATATAATGCAAAGGAAACAATTTGAATTACTGGACTCTGTATTATGACATGTGACAGGGGATAAAAGTTGTTTGTACATTGTGGTCACTTGTGTCAGCAGGCTCTGGCATGGCTCACTGGTTCTGTCACTCTGGGAAATGAGAAACCTTTTAGTGGAATTAAGAATCTCTGTCTATAATGTTCCATCTCACATGCACCTTCTTCAGAGACAGAAAATGTTAACCAGATGCAAACTGATTTTATTAGGGTGATTTGCCGTATGAGGTGACTGTAAATGGCAGTGGAAATTGAAGATATTACTGAAATGGCAAAGGCCAGAAAGCACTGAGAATGGAGTGCAGAAATAGTGTAATAAAATTGCAGGTAAAGGAGGTTTTGTCACGATTCATCCAGGCAAAGGCATATTTGTTATGGCCCAGAATATTTAAGAGGGAATGTAATTAAAATAGCATGCAATGTTTAAAATTGTGTTTTTGTGAATGTTTAGCGCTGCTTTTCATTCGCTCATTATTGCTATGCAAAGATAAGCATCAGCACTTGCTCTGGAGTTTCATTAACTATTTTGGTGCAAATATGATTTGCAACATTTAGGGGCAAATTGACAAAATTCGTGTGAAGGATTCGAAGTTCGATCGAATTCGTTTGAATACCGATCGTGCGATTTTTTCCGGATAGTTGAATATGCAAATTTGGCCTCTTCGATCATCGAATACCAAATTGTCGAATGATCGGATATTCAATAAGTCGATGATCGAAGGATTTAAAATTTTAAAATCCTTTGAATGCCTACTTCGCCAGATTGAACCTACCGAATACCAATAGAAGCCTATGGGAACCCCCTCCATAGGCTTCTTTTGCTAAGTCCTGCTCGAATACCATTCATACGATCGAACACCTCGATAGTTCTAATCGTACAAATTTTTCGGAGGCTCGAAGGCAAAAGTATGATTTTTTCGTGAAATCGAACGATCGGTATCCGATCGTATGAATGCATCGAGGAATCGAATATCGAGCAAAAAGATAGCCTAAAACTTTTCGATAAGCATTCGATAGTCGAATGCTTATCAAATTTCGAATAGATTCTCAGGATTTTATGTGAAAAATTGTTTGCCCCTTAATGTATTTATACATGAACCTCAGTGAGTGCTGCTGGACTGCTTCCCGGTTCTGTCCTTACATGACTGACAGATGGCAAATGAATGAAACCTCTCAGTGCCAAACAGGGTGCACTATAGAGTATACATGCTTTTAGTAAGTCATATTCTGTCTGTTATCTGCTGTCTGTTAGCGTTTACTGAAACTACTGCATTACATTGCCATATACAAGTATCTGATTGATTGTTATGGACTACTAGCAGCAATGGACCAGACTCCCCTGAAAGGTAATTTTCTGGAACCCCATGGTGCAGTGGGAACATGGTGAACCCCCACCCCCTGCTTTCTCACTCGCTGGCTCACTCACTTATAGTGGTGAGCAATGGCATGGAGCTGGAAGCATACAGTTCCATGTGTTGCCACAATACGTAAGTTTCTATAGAACTAACACTTCCCCAAAACAGGCAAATCCTGACTTTGTTCAAATGGTCATTGTGAAGAGCTCCTTAATGGGTGCAATTGTTGCCTTTGTAAGTTGGCCCTAATGGGGCCTTTCATTACGTGACAATTCAGCTATGAAGGTACAGCTTATATTGTCCATAGAAGATTTTGCAAGCCAGTGCTGCCTCAGTGCTTGCCTTAACTGATGTAACCTGAGAAATTCTCCATAGGCAGGAATAGCAGCTGCCCAATCTATTGATCTGAAATACTGAAACATAGCATTCACTGATTTTGACATCGTTTTTTGTTTTGTTCAGCATCAGAAACCTTGAAAAAAAAAAAGTTTTATAGCTAGTTATGATTTAAGTGATATGTTCCTGTAGCACTAAAGAGAGAACGTAGGGAAGGAGGCTGCCGGTTATTTCTGGTGCAGCCTGTACATTACTTAACTGCACAGTATGAGACACCAGCCAGCAGCTTTTACTTATATGAACTCAGCAGGGCAGAAGAAGCTCCCAAATAATAATGACCAACCCCTCTCACAGCAAGACCACAATCTCATAAATGCAACAGAAAGGCAAGATGCTGCAGTAGGTGACAAACTTTTATGTTCACTTAATACAACACAACATTTTGGGGTGTGTAAACTACCCCTGCTGCATCTGGGGAAGGGTGTAAAGCTATACACTTGAACAGGGGAAAACTAATGTATAAGCTCCCCTAGGCTACAGCTTTTTTCAGTTATTTTGTGTATTTTCTTTTTATTTGCGCTGCTGGGTTCAGTCAGGCGCACCTTCTGGGAGAATAAGGCAGGCAAGGTGCATGCATGTGTCTGGATGTGTGCAGATCCAGTGACATCACAGGTGAGCATCGAATCCGACCCGATGTAGAGAGCTTGACCCAGCAGTAGTCTAGAAGGGGGGCTTGTGGATGTAACATAGGGGTCCCACATTTCCACTGCCCCTGAAACATTCTATTTGTGCTTTCTTACTCCTGTCTTACTAATTTCCTGATCCAACACACAGTTCTTAACTATTTTTTTCCATCCTGCACTTGGTCCTATGCTTTTCCTTGCCCCTTACTACTTCCTCTGCCCCCAAAATGCGCAAGCCCTTGATTGTCTTTGCATATCACAAGTAATATTTAATGTTCGCTAAATAGCTGTGCATCAGGGGGCTTAACAATAAGGAATTCTGTCCTTTTCAAAGACAAAGGTTTAGTCAACCCAGCTGTTGCACTGTTATGACTCCCAAATCCTTACGTTTATAAAGCTTACGAGAGGGGTAAGGGGGACCAACATTGCCTGCATGCCTTAGATAATAAAAGATCATGCCTTCCCACGAGCTTATGCTAGAACAACAAATGAGTTGTAGCAGTAATTCTGTGTATGGCATGAGCTATGGCACTTGCAGATCAAGTCTCTGAGGGAATCAGACACATCTGTACTGTTTATTCTGCATCAGATGTTCTTAAACCATGTGGATTTCTGGGCACACAAGAAGCTCTTGTATGGCCTTTGCCTCAGCTGCTTCTTCTTGGGACTCGTGGGAAATGGGGCTTCACTCTCTCCGCGCTGAGAAAGCAGCAGCATAACAGCAGAATGTTTCTCACAGTGAATTGTACAAGTTAATCTCTGGTATCTGAAGCGCAGGAAGTTTACTCGCCCTCTTTAAAGGTTACCCGTGAGCCGTGCCATTTTTCCAGTGCTATCAGAAGCACCATTGTTGTTTTCTTTAGATGCCATTATGAAATCATGTCTGCAATATACAGAATTCAAAGTTGGGAAATAGAAATAAAATATTTTTTTTTTTTATCGTCATCATTATTTTCCTGTCTTGGCGTTTATTTTTTTACAGTACAAAATTTAAAAGATAATGTGGTAAAATAAAACAATGACAGGCATACAGCATTTGGGCTGTTATGGCTACAATAATTTTTTTATTGATGAATATATCAAGCAGATCATATAGTAGGATGGTAAGCTGTTTTCCCTGAACTGACCAAGGAACATCAGACAGAATAGCCGTATGTGTAATTTATTGGTATAATAATCTGTGCATTCTGGTTATTGCCTTTGCTATGTATAGAAATACTGGCCTTCCAAAAGCCATATTTTCATTTATTTCATACAATGGTCTTGCTCATATAATTTTTAAGCCTATAATTTCAACTGTAATACCGTTACCCTTATCTGTCAGAGATTTCAGGCAAATGAGGATACAACACATATTTCTATTCTTTTCAGTTTGGAATTTAAAAGGATATCAGGGTGTTGGCGTTCAACTTGCCCCTAGCAACTAGTTAGTGGGTTGAATGTAGACTGTAAGATGGATTAAAGGCGACCTGTCACCCTAAGAAATAATTCCAAAGTCTTATTTTTTGTCTGTTAAGCAAAGTAAACTTTTCTTATATTATATACATTATTTCAATCTTTGTTGCCATCTGTCTTGGACTTCTCAACCATAGCAAGGAGGCAGCAGCCATTTTATGGACACTGTTATTGAGATAAGCTTTGTAACACCATTTAAACCTTGTTTATGTGTCAGACTGGGAGACTTGATGCCCATGCCTACTAGCTACACAGGGGTGTCTAACCTGCGGCCTGTGGGCGGCATTCGGCCCCAGATGGATAATGAATGTGTCCCAGCTTCAAACGCTCGCTTCCCAAGAAGGAGGGGGGACTCTGCCCATTGCCCAGTTAGTAATAATAATATAATAATACTTTTTTCCTATATTTTCCATATTATCTTATATGTCCCATACTGGTATTGTAGTTGTTTTCTGTGTATTTTCTTTACTTTAAAAAAAATCTAAAGTGTTTGTGTATTTCATGTGCGGCCCCAGACAATTTTCCAATGTGGCCCAGGGAAGCCAAAAGCTTGGACACCCCTGAGCTACACAATTCTAGATTGTGAGCAGGGAGGGAGAATGTGAGGAGGGCAGTGACATGTAGGAAATGCAAAATGGAAAGTGAAAGTAATTGCCAGCCCCGCCTCTATGCCTAAGGCATAGAGGAGGGGCAGGTAATAAATGATTGACAGCTGAAATCTTTAAATGCATTTATAACAGGTAGGGATGTTTTAATGAAAAACAAAATTTGTGTTTCATGATTAATTTGTCAAGGACTTTTATTATACCATTTTTTATGCCTGGGTGACAGGTCTACTTGATGTAAAAGTTATTAAAATTGTTAAAAATGTAATAAATTGGATTTCTGACACCAGCAACTAGACATTTTAAGTATTTTAAATTATAGGCTGAGGAAGGGTAAACAGTTCATATAAAAAATGAAAACCATTTACAGACTAGCTCAGAACATCCATGGCTAGCTCATATTAAAATGTGATTGTAAGGTGAACTTCAAAAGGTTTTAAGTACACAATAAAACTTATTGTAGACTATAATGCTTGCTTCTTATTTTCTGATTCATGCAAATGGATACTTGGAGCTTTTAACTGAAAACCTGAAAAAGTATGGAATGTATCAAGGCTGGATACCTTCACATTCTCTCTGGTTGTTTGGGAAAAGTGAAATATGGCAATCCACCCAGTATCTTAAGTGTAGGGTGGGCATTTAAAGCAAAGGTTCAGTGAAGGCTGGTCCTCGTGCCACATGTCTAGAAGTGTAGCATTGACTCCAGCTTTCAGAAATGGCTGCATACTGAAACTTTTGCAGTGTGACACAAATTGATGGAGGCACAAGATTAATTTTGATTATTGCACTCTGTTACAAATACTTTGACCAAGTCTACTTCCATTTTATATCTAAAGTTGCAGACACATGGGGCTCATTTTATAACATGACGAAATGTGCACCTGGGCAGTAGCCCATAGCAATCTGAATTTTGACATCTGTTGTTTTATTGATTGGTTGTTAAGGGTTGCCACATGGGTGCACATCTGCCAAATCTGTGCAAATCTGTGTTGTTAAATGAGCTTAAGTATCAAAAACATGTATTATTAAGGAGCACAAAAAACTGATGTTTTGTCTTTCTCTAATTTTTAAAAACATTTGGCGGGGTGCAATGAGGCTGTGTATGTATTTTGTGGTCCGGCCTAATGTTTTTAAAAATTAGTGGTGAGAACAAATTTCTCTTGTTTGTTATAGATCATATAGGAGAAGTGACCAGCTCTCTGTTGTAGCTCCCACCCCTTCCAGCTATAGTCAGGTGATCCCAGGTCTAATAAAAGGGCACCAAGTTTGGGAGTTTTACTTTGAAAGCAGCAAGTAAGTTGCATGCAAAACTTAGTTCCTTTGTAAAATGTATAATGAATAGAATTCTTAATGAATCAGATGCAATTTGAGGACTGGCCAGATATGGGATGTTGGCCAACTTAAATATATTGCAATATATGGTCAAACAATTCCTGTTTTGTTGAAAGGCATAAGGCATTTTTTTAGTAGCTGTATGCACAAAATGTCTCAATGTCTTAAATATATTGATAATGGGTTGAGTGCAGAGGATCTCTTGTTTGTATATATATATATATATATATATATATAAAATAATGTTTCTGAACAAAAGGCAGAACATTGAAGAGTGATTCCAGCAGCTGGAAGGACACAGGTTGAACATAAGTGCTGTACAGTAAGTTGTAAATGATCCAGTTGCTACATGCAGTATATTGTCTCTATACAAAGCTCTTATATGTAGAGTTTTGTGCCCTTGCATATCTCAGGAGCAGAATTCCTATACTATTATCCAAGGTGAGACATTAAAGGCACAGATGGAATTGAAGCTGAAAGCTCTGTAACAAAACTAAACCTTTTTATTAACAATACACGTCTTGTGTTTTCTATTGATAGCTTGCCTAAACACTGTTATCCAATATTTAATCAAGAATTGTTATCACTTTTTAAATACAGCATAAACTGGGTGATTTGTCAGGGGGCTGGTCCTTCAGGGCCTACTGATCTGTTGTTGGGAAGTTGTACCTATATCCAAAGATAGACACATATTTTCTGCAAATCATAGATTGTTTGCCTCATTGGAAATAGCATTTAAAGAGCAGGAACGCCACAGAGGCATTTTATTGCCAATAGACAAGCTGCATTATTGCAAGCTAGAATGCTATATTTACTCTGTAGAATGTTTTACCAGACCTGAGTAAAAAGCTCTAGAAGCTCTCTGTTTGTTTAGGATAGCAGCTGCAGTATTAGCTTGGTGTGGCATCATTTCCTGCCTGAGTCTTTCCCTGCTCACTTATAGCTCTGGGCTCAGATTACAGCAGAGAATAGGGGAGGAAGAGGAGCAAACTGAGCATGCTCACGCCCAGGGCAAGGGTGTTTAAGGTGAAGGCAGGAAGTCTGATACAGAAGCTCATGTGTACACAATAGAAGGAAAGAAATGCAGTGTTTCTTGTGACAGAGGACTCAGAGCAGCATTACTTTGAGGGTTTACTTGTGTATTTATTTAGACCTTTCTGATAAAGCTTACTTAGTTTTAACCTTTCCTTCTCCTTTAAAAGAGAACAAATTGAACTTTTTTGCACAGGATGCATCTAACCTCTGGATAATCATAGTTGCTTTCAATTCAAGCTAGATTTTTTTGCTTATGTCATTCAGCGGAGCTATTACATCCAGCACAGACTTTTCCTACATGTCATTCATTATTGATCTGGGACAGTTGCATAGGTAGCAGTGCTTGGAACGGTATCCTGCCATTTCTTTATGCACCAATTAGTCTTTTGTAATTTAAATGTTGGCTTTCTCAGTGATATGGAAGCTTTGTGTTCAGTAATCAGGATTTTCGCCAATAGCATTAGTGTTGTAATGTAATGATTTATTAAGGTGGTAGGAGAAATATTGATCCTACTAATAGCTTCAGCCTTGGCATATAATGCTTAACATTTTACTCAGATTAAAAGAGCTATTCACTGTTCTGTATTCATGGCAGATATAAACAGAATTATAAAAAGAGGAAAGAGATTATAGTGCACAATTCTAATATAGAATTAGTCACACTTTCCATTCAAATACCTTTTACATATATTCTTAGATTATTCCCTTTGCATTATTTTTCCATGGGTAGTCTAAAGCTGGCCATAGACACGAAGATCCGAACAGTTGGACATCTCCCATCTCCCAACCTGCCACTAAGCTTTAGTTGAAATCAGGAAATCAGGACTGGACTGAGGATCAAAATAGGCCCTGGCATTTCTGGTACACAGAGGCCCAATCAGCTCACATAGAGGCCCAAACAGTCCCCACCAGCCCACTAAATACTGACTTTCTATGGCACCTTATAGCAGCCCATCTGGCATTTGCCCTAACCACATATTGCCAGTCCGGGCCTGGTTGAAATAAAGTATGGACAGACATGCCAGAGGATTGTGCCCAAAATAAATATAACATAGAAGTAGAAAACAATAGTATTTCCTTTGGAAGATTAAGTCATTTCTATTACAACATTTTCAACCATATATTAAGGGCAGGATTAAAATACATTTCCCAATAACTCTTTTAAAAACCCTCGTATAATGAGAGATACATTACTGATCTGTGTTACCAACAATCCTGTGCCGTGTTTAGAGTAATGTAGAGGTCAGCAAGAGCAAGTTCAAGGATGACTGGTTGGAAAACACTGGGTTATGCAATTTCTTTCCATTTGCAGTCTTTATAGTACTGTATCTAATGACCCTCATTTCAGGCAGAGGCATAAATAGCATCTATTAAGAGATAACATTGCTTCACAGAGATGGAGGAAATTATGTGATAATAAAGCATGTATAATATGTTTTGATCTCATCCTATAAAGTGCTCTATTTTTGGAGCACACTCCCTCTGTGGGCCTGAGTGCTATCGATACTGCAGCAGGCATGCTGGGAGAGAGAGGCTGTAGAATGGTCTGCTGGGACACAGAGAGCAAAGCAGTTTGCTGCAGGGCTAGTGCAGAGCGGTGCAATTTATTTTAGGGTATGGTCTGCTTTGTAGGGACATTGTAGCAGTGTGTTGACCTTGTGGGGACACTGGCTTCTGTGAATGTGCTAGAGGGGCAATTTGGGTGGTTACAAAGTACTGCAAATGTACCGTAGCGTTACTTTACATAACATACTGCTACACTACTGTACATTATGCTGCAGGGATATAGGGGTAGGGCAGTACACTGCTAGATCATACTATATGACATTGACTTTTGGATTGGTACACAGGCCCGGACTGGCAATCTGTGGGTTAGGGCAAATGCCAGATGGGCTGCTATAAGGTACCATAGAAAGTCAGTATTTAGTGGGCTGGTGGGGGCTGTTTGGGCCTCGATGTGGGCTGATTGGGCTTCTGTGTACCTGAAATGCCAGGGCCTATTTTGATTCTCAGTCCAGTCCTGTTGGTACACATAGGGATTTTGCACTGACCCTGTGATTTTTGTTGCTGCACCTCTGCATGTATAATTGATGAATGTCTGCATACATACATTTTGAATGAACTTCTAGAGTGATCGATAAAAACTGATCTGGGGAATTTAAGTACTCCGATTAGGAAAAGCCCGAGAGGCAGCTGGATGGTAATATTTTATCCAGAAGCAGTTCCTTACCTAATAGATTAACCCTCCATTTATTTTATGCTGCTGCCATGCTTAGTGTAAACTGTTTACATCTCAGCAAGGAGAAATAATAGACACTGCACATTTCAGCAAATCTCTTGCCCAGTGGATTAGTTATACCCTGCTGTGAAGAATCACACTCTGCTCTTCCTTTCACCTTCATGGAACATTCTGTTTTGTAACGAAAAGGAAAGAAAGCTGCTTCATGTCTTGTGCTGTTGTGTCTCTCACTCTATAAATAGTTTGTAACCAAGGAGCAGTATATATATATATATATG
>CM044433.1:135627245-135655910 GCA_024363595.1 Xenopus borealis | reverse complement strand
GTGCAGTTTGTTTGTTTTATATATACATATATATATATATATATATATATATATAGTTCGTCAAACCGGAAGCTCCCACAGAAATAGAAAAGCAGGTTTATTGAAGGTTCACATGGTCCCCCACATCAACACATTTCAGTTCTCTTTTGATTCCTGACATACGGCTCTTTTTCATTAATGCCAGATTAGATTAGACTTTTGTCCAATGGTTTTGTTTGACATGTTGCAGAGATGAGTTCCGAGAACATTTGTGTTGATTTTTTTTTGTACCTCGTCTAATGCCAAATCCAAAGAAACTCGGCTGTGGGCACCAGCTGTCAGATTAGACCTAAGTAGCTGTCAGGGATTGGCAGCTGCCATTCTGTACTGCTTATCACATGAGGAATAAGGTATGGTGTGAAATTATGACAACGAAAGGGGTTATTGCTTGGCCGTTATCTCATAATAACAAGCCCCACTGCGGTTTCCTGACAGTATGTGTCATACACCCACTCACAGTATGTCACACATTTAAATAATGATGGTGTATGTGCATTAGTATTGCAATGTTGCAGCCAGTACATACAACGCATTTCATTTTCATTGTTATGAAATATTATAAACTACCGGAGCAGACAGTGAGCTGTTCAAGAAGAGCCAAATGCCGCAGGGATTAATAAAGAATCTCACTGCACTTTAGCCTGTCAAGTATGGGTTAGGGATGTACGGTTATTTCTGAGATGGATTGTACTGCTCCTGCCCGCTCTGAAGTGCATGGAAAATGAACCCAGCCCACAAAAGCAGGGAAATAAACGAGATGCAATTAAATCAATTGTACATTAAAGCAATGCCTTCTTCCTGAGGATAAAACAAAACATTCTGTGTTCAACTCCTTAAAGGGGTTGTTCACCTTTGAGTTAACTTTTAGTATAATGTTGGTTTTCATTTTTTATTGTTTGTGGTTTTATAGATAGTTAGCTTTTTATTCAGCAGCTCTCTATTTTGTAGTGTCAGCAATTTGGTTTCTAGGGTACAAATTACCCTAGCAACTCTGCATTGATTTGAATAAGAGACTGGAATATGAATAGGAGATGGACTGAATAGAATGATAAGTAATAAAAAGTGGCAATAACAATACATTTGTAGCCTTACAGAGCATTTGTTTTTAGATGGTGTCAGTGACCCCCATTTGAAATCTGCAAAGAAACAGAAGAAAATTGCAAATCATTAAAAAACTATGAAAAATAAATAATGAAGACCAATTGAAATGTTTCTTAGAATTGGCCCTTCTACAATATACTAAAAGGTAACTTGAAGGTGAACCACCCCTTTAAGCAGTTTTGGTGTATAATAGTTTGTCCAACTTGTGCCTCTTCTTTTGCCCTTGAACGACAACCCCCAGCAACCCTTCATTAGCACTAGACTGCCAGAGATGCTTTGGATTTGCCTTTTAAAAGATCTCAAATGTTGCCCAGTTTAGTATTTTACAAATAAGAAATAAGGTGTGGATTTATATTCAGCATTACGTTTTGTTGAAACTGAGTCACGGCAAAAAAAAAAAAAGATAAGGATTTTGATCTTAATTTGTTTTCCAAAAAACCTTTTCATGTAAAACTTGTTAAAAATTTCTGGATGAAGATATATACTACAGATTACTGATTAATAGCGTGAACACACAGTTGTCTTTAATGCTTATTTCAGCTCATCTAAACACATAGCTCATACCTCCCAACTGTCCCTTTTTTGGAGGGACAGTCCCTCATTTGACAACCTGCAGTCCCTCACTTGTACTGGAAAGTCCCTCTATTCTCTGCACTGAACAGCCAGAAAAAGAAACAAAGTTTCTAACTTAATTGGCTTTTGGCAGAGAGCCCAGGACAGTTAACATGTGCAAAAAAGATACTTTGTAACACTTTTGAGATAAGAAAATAAGTAATAGTAACAGAAGAAATATTTTCAAACTTTCATAATCTGCCAGATTTTGTAAAATGAACATGATAATTAGGGGGTGTGGCACAAAAATGGGTGTAGCCACGCTACTTGCTCCCTCTTTTTACTTCCAAAATGTTGGGATGTATGACATAGCTAACTGAATCCATGGGTCCTGTATCTCCATATACCAACCCAGAACTAGACATAAATATAGACACACACATGTTAAATGGTGGTACAAGGCCATACCTTGTTTATGGGTTGTTTTTTATTATTTACAGAAACTGGATTCCTAGAAAAAACAACTCTAATTTTTAAACAGATAGCCAGCCTCTGGTTAACTTCTCTTGTAGGGCGCCATGAAATTTACCCTTGCTTAAATAACCTGCCATGCAACAGCCAGGGGTTTAAAATAATTAAAAACAAATACTGTATGTATAAGATATAACTAATCTATATTCAAGTGCCCTTACACACTAGCGTTTCTTACTTGCATTCTGTTTGGCTGCATTCAGCCGCAGGGGAGCGTAGGTCTAGACGCACTCCATTAGTTTCAATGGCGTTGTACCCACAGCATGTTGCGTCTGAACCTGCGTTTGGCGCTTACACGCATCTGGTGGGTAAAGCTTCTAGGATACAAAATGCACTTTGTTTGTCTCGATAACTATATGAGCAGTTTTTTGCCTAATTGCTCTTACCAGAATGTTGGACTCTTGAGCATCCATAAAACTTTGAAAAAAAGACTCACGTTCTAACTAATGCCAACTTTCATGCTTTTTTGTGAAGACGTTGGTTAAATAAAAACTTTTCTGCTTTTTTATACATGGTGTTGGAGTGCAAGTCTTTTTTTCTCTGTTCATTGTAAAATAGCATTAGGGCCCTTACACACGGGCGTTTTTACCTGCGCTCCCCTGCGCTCCGTTTTGCTGCGTTCAGCCGCAGGGGAGCGCAGGTATAGACGCACTCAATTATTTTCAATGGGGCTGTACTCACACGAACGCATGTAGGCGCCAAACGCAAAAAATGCAGCATGTTGCGTCTGAATCTGCGTTCGGCGCTTACACGCGTCGGCGCTTACACGCGTCTCGTGGGTACAACCTCATTGAACAAAATGAGGTGCGTCTAGACCTGCGCTCCCCTGCGGCTGAGCGCAGCCAAACGCAACGCAGGGGAGCGCAGGTCCAAAATGCCCTTAATCTGTGTAAGTTACCAAAACAATCCTATGGGGTTTATCTAATGTTAAATGTTTTTTTCGTAGCCTTAAGGCACAGGTATGGGATCAGTATTTGCTTTTTTTTTCTTGTATTTGAGATTATTTATTGTTATTGGAGACACACTTATCCTATATGTTTTTTTATCAAAATCTCTCTTTGTTAAATAAAAAAAAATGATCTTTTTTTTAAACCCTGTATGTTTTTTAGTAGATTTAAGGTATGGAGATCCAAATTCCGGAAAGATCCCTTATCTTCAATTCCCCAGGCCCTGAAGGTTCTGGATAACAGATCCCATACCTGTATAATAGATCCCATACTTGTACAGCAGAGCTCCCATTAAACAAAATAATCTCCAGAAAGAGGAAAGAGAGTTTTATGCCAAAAAGGCACAGCCTAATCCGTGCTACTCCATATTGTATGTGTTGTGAGCATTTGTGAAGTGTTAATTAGAAGCACATGAAAATATGTGAAATATTTATTTAACAATAGCCAATAAAAGGTTTCTTTACCTATTTTTTTTTTAATTTATACATATTTTTTTCTTGACGTCCTCACAGCGTTTAACCAGAAGAAACATATAACTCAAATACATGAGCTATTATATTTAGCCCCACATCTGAAAAGTCACTACTGCTTCCCACCCGGTGACGGAGAGAGTGGAATGAGCAGAAATGACATTCTTCTCCGATGATTCTAAAATCACATTTCTGAGAGAGGATTGCTTCATAAAAGTGTGTGCTCTGGGAATCGTTGCAATAAGTCCTAACACAGCTCAGCTGAAAAGAGTATTCCCGGAGAGAAGCACACAGCAGCAACCTGATCTTTAGTTCCCCAAACTAGCAGAAATTGAGTTCTAGTTACTCCTGGTAAAGAGTAAGTGAAACAAAAGTAAATTAGTTTTTCGGGGAATATCACTCCAGTGGTGCCATGGGCTTAATATGCATTTATAGCTGGCCAGCATCTAGAAGCTTGTTAATTCTTTTATATGAGCACAGTGTATTTATAGTACCCTTTAGGAAGATGGCTCATTATCCATAAACATGTCCTACTACATTTTTGGGTTGATCACTGTGCTCTAATTATAAAGAACGGCAGGTCAAACATGGTTTTCTGTACCGGTTGTTCAGTATCCTAATTGGCCTTTTTTTAAATATTGTTTTATGGTTTTTCAGATATTAAGCTTTTCATTCAGCAGTTCTCCAGCTTGGAATTTCACCTGCTCTCTGGTTGCTAGGGTCTTGTTTACCTTGGCAACCAAGCAGAGGTTTGAATGAGAGACTGAAATAGGAATAAAAGAGGGACTGAATAAAAAGATAAGGAATAAAAAGTAGCAATACCAATAAAATTATGAGCTCACACAGCAATAGTTTTTCGGCTGCTGGTGTCAGTGACCCCCATTTGAATATTGGAAGGATATTAAAGAGGAAGGCAAATCATTCAAAAACTATAAAAATGAAATAAGATACAAACAATATAACAAATATAGGAAAAACGCTGGGGACTATTACTACATGTGAGAAAAATATCAAGGTCTTGTAAGTAGGCAATTCTACCAGATTTGGTGAAGGCAAATTTTTTCCTACACAAAGTCGGGATAAAGGAAAAAGGACTTTAAAGGAAAATATACAGATAGTGTTTTGTTTGCCCTGTCTGCACAGGGTGTAGTGAGAGCAATAGAAAATACTATACTTTATATTGTTTCTGTTTTTACTCTCTCCGTTTGCTTTAGGCGCTGGTCCATAGGCTATTATTTCCAAAAAAATAAATAATTGATAGCGATTTGTTTTCCTTTTCTACGATATAAAAAATTAAAAAATGAAGACCAATGCAAAGTTGCTAGGAATAGGACATTAACATATTATAATTTAACATATAGATGATCCACCCCTTTAAATGATGAGCTAAGGGGTCAGAGTGGAGTCTACTTAATAAATGGGCAAATGAAAGAGTTTCAAAGTGATACAACTATAATGTGCTGTTGCTCTGTGCTGGTACAACTGGTGTGTTTGCTTCAGAAACACTACTATAGTTTATATAAACAAGCCGCTGTGTAGCCACGAGGGCAGAGATTCAAAGCTGAAAAAGAAGAAAAGGCACAGGATACACAGTAGAAAACAGATAAGCCCTTTAGCATGCAATGAGATTCTTTAGATCTTATCTGTTATCTACTAAATATCCTGTGCTTTAATGGCTGCCCCCATGTCTATACAACAGCTTGTTTACATAATCTGTATTAGAGTTTCTAAAGAAAATACACCAGTTTTACCAGTGCAGAACAACAGTACATTAGATTTTAATTACTTTAAAACATTTTCATTTTTCACTGTTCCTTTAAGGTTGACCCAAGGAATATTGGCTGTAAATGAGCATTGTTGGATGGGTTGAAGGCATGACTCAAAGAAAGAGGGATGTGATCATTGGGAGTTATCCTGTCTTCCACCCAGCTTCATTGTCAGAATGCCCTAACAGTGCTAGTGTAAGGGCCCTTACACACGGGCGTTTTTACCTGCGCTCCCCTGAGTTCCGTTTTGCTGCGTTCAGCCACAGGGGAGCACAGGTATAGACGCACTCAATTATTTTCAATGGGTCTGTACTCACACAAACGCATTTAGGCGCCAAACGCAGGAAAAATGCAGCATGTTGCGTCTGAATCTGCGTTCGGCGCTTACACGCGTCTCGTGGGTACAACCTCATTGAACAAAATGAGGTGCGTCTAGACCTGCGCTCCCCTGCGACTGAGCGCAGCCAAACGCAACGCAGGGGAGCGCAGGTCCAAAACGCCCGTGTGTACCGGCCCTTACGGACAAACCTTTCAGTACCAAGGGATTGTCAGCAGTGGGAAGACAATTGCATGCAAAAACCTTGAATTGATTCAAAACATAGTTCATTTAATGAACATCACCCATACTTCATGCAGGTTTTGTTTATCTGGTGATCTGGAATTTAATGGAAATGGCATTAGCTCAACATCTATGGCAGACCTTTTGAGGCATCTCTGTTGAAAAGGTACACTACCATAGAGCCTAATGTGTGTATGTGTTCAGATGTAGATATAACCTAGCTGTTTAATGCTTTTATCAGCATCAGCTCAATGAATAGGGGTTGTGTTTGTTCTTTCATTGAATTAATAGGTTTTGTATTTGTTAAGCAATAGCTGTTTTTTTTTGTTATTTCTTGAGCTAAACAAAAACTGAGCAGAAGAGATTCTGGTACATAAAAACAGCATTCATCTGATATAGCCTCTGTCTAATGGGTTGCTTGTTAATACGGGCAGTTCATACTGGATACAACCAAATGTGTACAAGTGAAAAAGATGACCCAGTCCTAAAAGATAAAGGTATCAATGGTAACACAATGTACTGCTTATGTGCACGCTGCCAGACTTGTCACAGATAAAGAGGCATTTATTTGGGCACCACCTGTTCTACAGAAAGGGACCAAATAAAGTTACATGTGCATTTTTTAACACAGCCAAGGCATTCTGCTGAATCACTTTTAAAGAGGGATAACACCCATGTCAATCTCAGCTATTGTTGAAACACAGTTGCAACTTCATCCTTCTAAAAAAGCAGGCATGTATTAAATATTCAAGCCAAATTACCTATTAGCACTAAAATTAGATGATTACTGCAGAAACCAGTGATCTATGCAGCAGGCCTCTTAACTAATTGCTACCTACATAGGCAGCATATGTGTGTCTGGTTTTAAACGTTTGCATTGGAATGGTAAAGTGTAGAATGGTAAAATCTATCACGTTGAGAATCCAAGTTCAGCAATGGCAGGAGGGCTGTTTGTCAGACAAAAAAATGTAAAGTGAAATAGAGCGCTCCTAATATTGACAGCCTATGCCTGTGGCCCTGCCTTGCCCGGAAAATGTTCTCATCATAGCCTGCATCCTGCAAATCAGTCCGCAAGTTTAATCCAATTAGCAATTAGATTGTCAGATATGGAAATGAAGCTAATTGCATCCTGACAAGTTACTTTACATACATGCGCCCGCATTCAGATGCACGCAATAAAGTGGCAGGAGTTTCAGAAGGGGAACAGGCAAAATGTAGGAAGCTGCTATTAAAGGTGCCCTCATCTGACAGAATGTGCTGCACTGGATTTGTATTAATAGGCTCAGACAAAAGTGCTTCTAGTGAGATGTCACCAAGTTCATTGTTAAATCTGGGCCACACGTTGTCTCTTTGTATCAGATCGTGTAGGACATGTTCATTTTCTCCATGCTGGCAGGTGCATACAATTAGGCAGATTTTCCTAGGAACTTTAATTATGATCCCTTAGCAACGTAAAGGCACCTGTTTACTCAATTAAACATTTTGTTAAACAATGACACGCAGGTAAGAGGAATCCTTGGAGACACAGCACCGTAGCGTGACAATGCTCGGCATTTAAAACAGGGTGCTTTGGGGACTGGGTACCAGATTGCCTCAGGCGTATCCTTATGAGAGGCAGTGGCTCTTACAAACAAGTTGCAGTTACTGTAATAGTTGAAATATTCACAGGTAGTTCTAGCATCTATTCATCTGTTAGGTACTAGTGCCAGTGGCACCAAGGATCACAGAGAACACTGCAGAGCAAATAGAGGCAAATGTCTGGACTGTGATGGATATGGTTACTTTATTATGGGACACTTACATAAAAATGCATTCCATAGACCTCTGTTTTCATACTGCATTGTAAGATGCATAAATTATAAAGATGCAGACATGCAACAGTCTGCTAGGGGCATGAAGGAGAGGGCACAATAAACAATACCTCCACAGCTGACGACTTATTGCTTGTGACAGTTACTTTTACTTTAACCCTGAGTGACAACAAATCAGCAGTTGAGTGAAAAGCATGTGGTCTGTATAATGAGAGGAGGGAATGGTTTGTTTATACAGAGGGCGTCTCAAATGGCTACTAATTTGTTTTGATTATGCTCGTAAGCAGCATTTCATTTTCAGATTTTGCCTTGTTTAAAGCACTACTTCTGAAAAAACAGAAAACTGCCATTTAAAAAAAATAAGAGCCTGGGATCATACGATTCACGGTGCACACAAATAAACCAAACATGTTAGGTCATATGAGCCAACAGGCAGAGTTGTGTTTTTTGTTTCCATACTTCTTCCTGTTTCAGTTAGAGTTGCATTATTCCTGGTCAAGTGATCTCTGAGGTAGCACACAGACCATCACAAAATGGTGGAACAAGGCATAAAATGTAAAAGGACAATATTTACTTAAATATATATACCAGTTTGGTAAGATTCTTTAATATGCCACTTAAAATGATGTAAACTATCTGTTGCTGAATATATATATATATGTATATATATATATATATATATATATATATATATATGTCCATAAATATATGCACCCACCCCACATAACCATAATACACCACAATTTATACTGTACATGAAAGCAAGTTCTCCTGGAAATTGCTGCACTATATTTTGAATTTGCTTCTAAAAGTGTATCCATGCTGGAACCATTGTAACCAATGGCGATGTGTATCTGTATTCTATTTGCAAGCAGTTGTGCAAAATAATATGGCATTTTCATCAGTGAAAACAGTGGGAAAAGGTTAAGAATTTGAGAAATTATTTTTCAGAATTTTGGAAAATCTCCCTAGTGTCCATTGAATATAATTAACTTAAGTATCTAACTTTATCTTTGTAAAGTTTCAGTTTTTCAAGTATCCATGTATGCCAAAAATATCAAGCCCTCCAGCTTTGAACTGCTGCTTATCATGCAGCACAACAGATGTTGGAAGATGTAGTCGAGAACAGCTGGTGTCTTGGAAGGCATCTCAACTATAAGTTCTAAGCTCTAAGCCAGTATGTCATTCCCAAACTGATACTGGCCAGTCATTTGGTGTACAGATGAACTCCTGCTTTGATATATTGATGGTGCTTGTTCTGTAGGCTGGAGCCTCTGATGCCTAGAGACATTCCTTAAAGTTCATCAGAAGCCATAGGTCAAATATACTTCTTCAGTGCAATATTCTCTTACAGTTCTTTCCTAGAAAAGCAATTGGCCTATGTGCCCTTCCTTTCATCACCTCCTGGCCATTTTATGAATCATTCTGTAACTGAAAAGTGAAATGGAAATGGTTTCTCTTGATTTGCTACCAAAAAAAAAATGATTTCTAAGTATTAAGTTCTGTCTGAAACTTTTGTCAGTAAAAGCAAGTGTGGAGGAACTCACCATTCCCTAAAATCTATGAAATATTATCAATTGTTGTTTAGGTGCAATTTATCTAGGGTTCTTGTGCCTTTTCTTGGCTATGGTTGCCACCTGGTCAGTATTTTACTGGCCTAGACAGTAAAAGCTATGCTTAATGCCATTGTTATTAATAGATCATAAAGATAATAAACTCGGAAGACCAGTATTTTCTCCAGCCCTAGTTTCAGCACTAGAAACTCTCCAAATAAACACAGAGTAATCAACACCTAAGCATGTAGCACTGTCCGGGGCTGCGGGTAGGCCAATAACAAGGTGGGGAGGACCAATGACGTTGCAGGGGAGGGTTGATGATGATTGGTAGACCGAACGTCAATCTAGGAGAAAACCAGACAGGTGACAACCCTATATAACATAGGAGTCAGGGAAGACTTCTGTAGAGCTTTCTATATTAGTGATCTCTTCTTAATTTCAGAATGGAAATGAGTAATGCTGGTTATACACCTACATATGCAGTGGCCTGCAGATCCCAACTGGTATCTATATACTATGAATATCTGTTGGCTTCAGTGGGGCAGATTGGACATTTTCATGAGTCCAATGTAGCATGTCACTCAGTTGTTGCTATTCCAATGTCTTAGGCTGTTAGATTGAACAATCTGGACAAAAGAAAGGTGGTGATGTATGGGATAAACCTGTGTATGGATGCCTTATGTCTAGGAGTAACATTATGGATGGTTTAGAGGACTACAACAATAATGTGAAGTCAGTGGATGTAATAGAGTTTTGCATGAAGGTGTGACAGAAGGGACTGCAGAGCCCTTACATAGTTTTTTTTGTGGGCTCTTAAAAGATTTTGTTGTAGGGGCTTAGTGTTTTTTGTGACCAGCATGCCCATTAATAAAATATGCTATGCCCTATATCTATTTATTTCTGCTAAGGTGGTCCATGAACATACGTATAGTTTGTTTAGCTATCGTCTCAAAAGCACAAATACCTCTGGCATTAGAATTAAGTCACTTATTGATGCATGACTCATAAAGACCTGTACTTGGGGAGGAGAGAATTAATAATTGCAAGCTTTGAAAGCCTCTTATCTAATATATCAAACTCGGGATGCCTAATAACTCTCATTTGATGTATGGCTCCTTGTTGTTATTGCCTTGATCTTTATTTATTGCGTTGCAGATAAATGAGTTCTAATTCCTAAGAGCAATTTGTTTTGCATTGTCCTGAACACATATTACCATGTATTTAAGATGCAATACTAAGGGGCTGATTTATTGTAGATATGCTTTTTTTTTTTACTGAACAGCAACAGTGGTTACTTCTCTGTGAAAAACTTCAGATCCCTTTTTTTCTTTAGTTCTTTTTTTCCATTTTGGAATACATTGTTTAAGGATGGAAAGAGCTTTGTCAAACTGCTTATCACCCATGAAGTTCCAATGAGTTACATTTTGCACAGTGGCTTATTCATCTTTGGGGATCAATGATTTGGTGGGGTGTTAGAGGCCAGCCCTGTCTCTGAGACTTAAACCATAGAACGGAATGGTATTCGATTGCTCAAAGCAGTAATCTTACAGTTTTAAGAATTGATACATGTGTCTGTTTTGAAAAAAAGTGCCAGTTAATTAAAGGGGAACTGTCATTAATATTTACAATTAATATAAACTTTATCTCACTGAAATACGAAACATTCTTCTTATAATCAGTTCAAAAGTTTTTACCATTTCTGAAATAATCCAGTTACTCTTCACTTCAGTTGGTTAGTTGAAAGACAGTTGGTTAGTTTAAAGACAGTTAGCTCTTCTACACTGTCTGAGGAGCACACACCAAAGTATTTGACTTGGCCCATCAATGATAGATTAACTTAATTAATGACATCATTTTGAATTGACTATATTTACAAAGGCCCTTGTTTCTGTGAGATAAAGCTCATAATACATTTAAATTTTTGTGATAGTTACTCTTCAGATACATTCCTGACTGCCAGAAAAGTAGAATAGTAAAACAAATGCTATTTGTACACTGCTGGAGATCCTCCTTTCAATAAACCCCTTATATAAGGGAAGGAAGTGTTGAGCAGAACAGGTTCTGTAATAAATTATATTTCTGGCACATTATAGGCATACCGATTTGTTTAATGGTTATTACAGGATGTATATATCCAGTGGCTATATGCCAATTACTACATACCTTCCCAGTATATTTAATATAAATACATTTATTAACTACATGCTGCAAAGCCTGGGCTTGTACACGGTAATATATAATCTAGTAAATAATGTACCCCCTCTTGTACAATATAAGGATGCTATAGGCTACTGAGGAGATCCATGACCACATAAAAACAAGAGGCCAAGGAGGGTACTTTATTTATTATAATGCACAAGTTTCAGTGAGTCATGTGACTCCAATGTAAGCTCCAATTATAACTGAGGGCATCGCTAAGCACAGTTTATAAGGATATAATTTATAGGATATTCATGGCTCTTGTGTGATATATACATATAATATATAATATCAGCTTCATGTTTTCTGTGTAAAGACATATTTTTTATCAGTGTTTCTCTATGTGTGTTTCTGCAGGTATATCAGGACCAGACAAGCCCCAACTGAACAGGTGACTGTTAACTTTTTTTATATTGAAAGCTAAAAAACTGTTTCTGCCAAATAATTTACGGTTCTGTTACTATGTACATGCAGAGCTGCCAATTGTCCATTATTTTCAGGGACAGGTCTCCAGTGAGTCAAAAGTATTTGTCCATCTAATTTTCTCATCACCCAACTGCACAAAAGATTTTTAATAATCTTATAACCTACATGACCTACAATGACATCTTGCCTTGGGCACCCTCACCTGATGGTGCAGCACTGAGTCTGCTGTTCACTGAAAAACAGTGCCAATGTGACATATGTCAAAGTGCAAAGTCATTTATTTCAATTGTGTTTATTCTTACCATTTTACATAGTTTGGTGACTTTTTTGCTGTTTCTTTTCCCATTAACATGTTGAATCTCAAAATTCATATTACAGTTTTCCCCTCATTTTCTTATTCCTTTGTTTATTGCCAAGTCTAGTAAAATGTGTGAACTTGCTTAACTTTGTTCCCTTGTCTAATAAATTCCCGGCAAGGCACTGCTGCCATCTGCTTGATGAACGTAATTGGAATACAGGCAATCTGAAAGCTATTTGAAGGTTACCAAATATTCAAACATTAGTTTTTGGCCCCTCCATATGAGTTTATATATTGGTTCTTTAGAATGCAATATTTAAGGTAAGCTATTTTAAGCCTCCGTAGTTTGCAGCAGGCTTAACCCCATCAGTGTATTCTGGTTGATTATATTTTGGAAACTGTTTAAACATTGTTAACCATTGCTGCCTCTGGATTATTTATATAAAACAGCCATAGAAGGAGTAGGTAGTTCTAAAGGTTTTTTTGTTTTTAGAATTCTTTTAAAATAATTCTGATTGAATACAATGGATATCAGATCTGGAATCCTAACATAAACATATTATTAGATTTTGTAGTTGGTAAAAATAATTATTAACTCATCCTGTTCTGCACAATCCTGCCTTCTGACACACCTGAGCAGGAAGCAACTTACAACTTAAGCTGGCCATAGATGTAAAGATTTCTGAAAGATCCAATTGTTATCGTGAGACCGCGATTGCCTCAAAACGATCGTTTAAATGCCTGATGTGTCCATCAACTAAAAAGACCATTTCAGGCGATATTGCCAGCAAAACTGAAGGATCGCAGCCTGCTTGGCCCTGCAAACATAGGTAGATTGCATGGGGACCGATAAAGATTTTCTAACCTGGCCGATCAATCTTCAGACCAATGTCGGACGAAAAATCGTGAGATGAATGATCGTTTGTATCCCACTAACCGCACGATAATTTGACAGATTGGTCGGACTTCCCTAAGATCGGTCGTTCTGCAGGGAAATATCGTTGCGTCTATGGGGAGCTTAAGGGGTATTATTATGTTTGAGATCTAATGCTGACAGTTAGTTGGGAAATCCCATTATTTGAGTCCATGCATGTTTTTGAACACCATTTCAGCTGAAATGAATCACTCCCTTCCTTCCTAGCCACTTATAGGATGTACATGTGTGTGACTTACTTGGGGTATGTGTAAATTCCTTACAGTTGTAACTCTCTAGTAAACCATTCCACTTACCTACAACAATATAGAGATAAATTGAAAATGTGACTGGCTACTTGACCAAAATATTATTGTAATGGTAAAATATTAAATATGTTTTTCCAAATTTCATTTGTAATGTTTATGGACAGGGCAGGGTGAAATATGTGTACTTTACATTTCTGTAATACTATGAGGTATTGAATATAGGTATAGTCTCTCTGTGCAGACTACTGTACTCAGAAACTGTGATTTTTTTTCCTTCTATTAAATATTATATGTATAGCCCCATTCTGATGGCCAACCCCCATTCTCAGGCAAAAACATTTTAATTTATCTTCTCATTATTTTATTGTGAAACAACACAATGATATGTTTCACTGACATGACACCATATATGGAACAGTATTTTTCTTTTACATTAAGTTAAGGAATGCCCATGAATAACCTTCAAGCATTACAACCTTGTTGTATTAAACTGCAGTCAGAGTGCTGATTAGAGCCATCTGAAAAACCACAGGGTGCAATTTAATAAACAGTACTCAATGGGACACGTTGCAAATTAAGATTCATGTAGCAGAGAAAAAGTATGGTGTTTTAGTAACCCAAAGTCAATAGATGGTATTAAGTCTGGCTTAAGCATATCTTTATTTGTTTCTGTATCTTTCTTTTTTTTTGGAATTAGAACACACTGTTATTATTTACATATATTTCTAAAGCACCAACATTCCACAACGCTGTACAAAAAGGGGTGGATTCAAGAAAAATGAAAATTACATACAGATACTGATTGATATACTGTAGCAGGTGAAGAGTGTCCTTCTTTATAGAGTTACAGTTGATAAATGAATTAAGGAATGAGCTGCTCAGCCATGTGTGGATGCTACTATGCAAATATATAAAATGCTATGACCAGTATTCACTAAGTGGCAAAATGTCCTGATTTATAATATGTCATTTTAAGAGACTTTAAGAAGACAAATTCACTAACAAATACGCCCCATTTTTGATTGCCCCTTATTTCCAGGGCATTTTATAAACATTTTTAGCACCAGAATGTCAAATGGGGATGTAAGAAGTCTTTGTGGGTAAGAAAAATAAAACTCTCAAAAATTTGTTTAATTAATAAAAAAAAGGATTATAATAATAGTGACCCACCATTGCATAATGAGTGTGCCAAACAAGCGGATCTCTCCCCAATATGCCCAAATTGAGGTGGGCGATATCGGGCTGATCCGATTGTGGGTCCTAGGGCCCAACGATTGGATCATAATGCAGCCAATATGTCGGTTGGATTGTGGGACTGCATCAACGCACAGATGTGGCCGTGATCTAACTTGATTTTTAACTCTGCTCACTCGACATCTGCCTGACTTTTAGCCAGATATCGATTGAGGAAGCCTGACAGAGGGCCCCACACGGGCCAATAAGCTGCTGACTTTGTCTTTCGGCAGCTTTTATTGGCCCGTGTATGGCCAGCTTTAGTCTTACCCTTACAGCATGTAATTGCGGGCAACCGAACTCTGTGGATGGTACAGTACTGTGTGAACTTACTGACTTCCATGTAATATAAACTTGAGCCTTCCTGGGATATTGCACTCAACTAATCAAGATAAAGACATATAATCGTAGACTGGCAGTTACTGTATCTCCAGCCACCAATCTTCCATGATTTTTGTTTTTTTACAGTAGTCGCATTGCGTTTCCTTCTATTAAGGAAGGTTTATTGGGGCAGATCATCCAGGAGCAGGTCAGGGGCCAGGAAAGGCCACAGACAAAATAGAATACATAAGCCATAGGTCAAGGCAGGATGCCAGGTAGAAAGGAATAGGAAGGGTTAGGCCACAGTTCATGGGAGACAGTAGCGGAAGGTAGCAATTATGGTGTAGGCTAGAAGTCAGCAAAGGAATGAGTGATGTGCCATTTGGCTAGTATAGCTCTCACACGCTTATGGACCACCTTGTTATGAAAAAGGGAAAAATCACTTTCCTAATAAACATGTTACTAAATATTTTGCCTTTCTGGCAAGCAGCAAAAACTTTATTTTTATCTAGCTAAACATGAGCTGATATTAGCTGCTGACTCCAGAATAAATCAGTGACTTATTGGCCTGAGAATAGGGGCAAATCTATGACCTGCCTGACAGATATTAGGCCAAAAATCAGCCAGATATATATTGGTGTGTTATATGGCTAGGACTCTAGATATAAAATTAGTCAGTGCCCTATAATGGTGGCTATTCTGGGAGATTAGTCCCATACCTGAATATTACAATAAGTTACATATTATGTAGCATTGCCACAATATGTTTATTTTCTAGTCTGAAAAAATATGCTAACTGTATGAAAATTCTTCCGTTTGTTAAAGATAGTACAGAATATTTATAGCGAACTGTTCCATCACTTTCTCTTTGCCAGCAGCAATAAATAGTAGTGAAAGAAACACAAACATATTGCAGAAAATTGCAGAACTGAATAAAAATCAAGAAACAAATCCATTAAAATAACTCTCTGCTCCACAATAGGGGCGTAAAACGGGGAGAAAGATGGATTAAGTATATATGCATATGCAGAAAGTCTGGGAACAGGAAATATGAGGAGGAATGGCAAAGAAGTAAGGGAAATCTAAGTGGCGTAGTGATGGGCGAATAAATTCCAGGCATGGATTTAAGGTGAATTTCGGCATTTCACTGCCTGAGAATATTTTTGTAATACTGAGGCGAAAACTTTGCGACAACAAACACAATTTGTTGCACGTCAAAATTATTTGGCCGCCCATTGACTTTAATGCATTTGGACAAAATAGTCGCGCATACAGTCACCGTTTCCAAATTTGTTGTGCGTCAAAATTATTTTGACGCCCATTAACTTCAATGCGTTTCTCCCATCACTGAAGTGGAGGAAGGCGGTGGAGAGACAAAGCCTGTGTCATCTACAATATCTTCATTTCATAGTTCTTCAGGGTATAGCACCTGCCAGAATCAAAATATAAGTTCTATGTTCTTTCTGTAATGTTTCTACTCTCAAAACTTGAGGGATGTCTTCTCTGTAAAAAAAGATGTAGTAGCTTTATAGCCAAATGTTTTGCACTGTTTATATGGTACATCATCTTATGAGCTCTTCTAGACAATGAATCAGAGTGTTTTAAGATACACAACTTCAAGTTATACCATCATCAGGACAAAGAGCTTGTGTCTGAAAGCAATGCACTAGGGATGATGGACCATTTTGAAAACGTTTTAGTCAGTTTTATTTTTTGTGAGTTCATGGGACACTAAAACCCTAAAAAAGTAATTAATAAAAAAGTAATTGGTGTGTAATTCCTATGTTCCCTAAACTGGCAGTGCTACATTCTGATTGTTTACAAAGTATATGTAATGCCACAAAAGCTATTTTGTCACCTGAGGGAAATGGTGGTCCCAGAGGGCAACAAAGAGCCCAAAGTAGCTTTGCCTTGGAGATGGTGGAAGTCACCATGTTGAAATCATTTGTAATCCCATAATAATGCTTACCTACACATTTACTCGATTCAGCTGGTTTAAACCCATGATTTCCACCCTCTGCAAGGCAGAAGTATATAAATTAAATCCTACTGTAAATCGGCCAGAATCCTGTGTATGGAATCAGGTTAGGTGCATTGATATATTATTTTTACTTGGACTGTAGCAGATCTTTACCTCTTGTAACCGTCGTACTCAATAGGCATGATCAGTGTATACACCCATTTTTGGTACAACTATGGGGTCTGTTATCTGGAAACCCATTTTCCAGAAAGATTTGCATATCAGGAAGGCCATCTCACATATAGACTCAATTTCAAGCACATAATTAAAATTAAATTATTTCCTTTTTTCCTGTAATAATAAAGCACCTTGTACTTTGTTGAAAATATATATTTAATCCTTATTGGAGGCAAAATAATCCTGTTGTGTTTTTTAATGTTTAATCACTTTTGAGCAGACTTCAGGGCTCTTACACACGAGCGTTTTGCTGCGTTCAGCCGCAGGGGAGCGAAGGTATAGACGCACTCAATGCTTTTCAATGGGGCTGTACTCACAGGAATGCATGTAGGTGCTGAACACAGGAAAAATGCAGCATGTTGCGTCTGAACCTGCGTTTGGCGCCTACATGATACTATGCAACTAGAAAAACTGTTCATATATTTAAGAAAGATAATGGATTTTAACTCTAATTTAAATCTGTCAACTACACATTCTTTTTAGATTTAAATCATAGTTTTAGGCTAAAGAACATTGAACTGCATCACTTTGTTGGTACAAGATATGAATTCATTGCTGCTGTCAGGGCTGGTTACAGGGTAGGTCAGGAGGGCCTAAATATCCCATATTCTCTATGATTTATGTAAAAAGTAGAGGAAGTGACGTTTTGTACAAATATAAGTATAATACATTTCTTCCACTGACTTGTAGGTTCATATTTGTATTTGCTTCAAGCACTTTTGCTTCACATGATGTCTGCCGATACCCGATTCACATGATGCCTGCTTCCTGTCATTTGATGGAAGAAAGAAAACCATTTCTTTCCCTCACTGCTCCTGTGATTTGGATGAAAGGCTGAAGTCTGTGCCCTAGATCAGTTTGGCAACATTTTCACACACAAAAATTGAACTGTCAGCTAATAAAAGTAAACTGCATGCAAAAATGACAGCATTGCTTTGAAGAGGCAGCATTAAAAAAAAACATTTATATGGGCACCTGCAAGGGAATTGTCTAGGCCACACTATGGGGCAGATTTACTAAGGGTCGAACTCTCGAGGACTATTTGCCCTCGAATTTGACCTGTCTACGATTTTCGAATGAAAGTTCGATAAAATCGTAGTAAAATTCAATGGTTTTTGGCCGCTATTTGGTTTCTCGATAAAATTGTAGGATCGAACGATTTTACAAAAAATCGCAAAAAAAACGTTCGATTGTTCAAAAAAATCATATGAATCGAACGATCGAAGCGTTCAATCGTACGATAGGCTTCTGTTGCAATTAGGTAGGTTCAATCTGGCTAAGTAGGCAGTCGAAGAAAATTTTAAAAGGGAAGTATTTTGATCATCGAGTGGTCGAATGATCGAATATTCGATCATTTGATCTATTCAATCTATTTGATACGATCGAATTTTCCATATTTGATGACCGACGTGGCCAAATTTGCATATTCGAATATTCTAATATCCGATAAAATCGTACGATCGGAATTCGATCGAATTTCGAATACTTCACACAAATTTAGTAAATGGGCCCCTATAACTGTGCGATTCTCATGGAAACTCATCCCCACTTACCCAAGTATCTCAGTTCTTTAAGGTTTGGGAAATGACAAATACAGTAGTCTCTGTCTAGGGGCATGCAACTGAAAATGTCTGGGGCCTGTTATTGCATAGGACCTAACCAAAAGACCAGAAGGCCCGGCCATTGTACTATTTGATTTGTATTCACTTTGCACTTATTATTACAATCCCTATGACGTTTGTAGGATGGCTTTTTGGATATGCACCCTTACTCTAAAAGCAGACTCAGCATTTTTGCTGCTAAGGAAGGGCCAAACCCATGTCTTTCACTCCGTCTATTGTGGGGCACTGACTGGCACAGCACCTGCTTGTCAGGACATAAATGGAGCTGATTTTGACACAAAAATGCATTTTCCTTACACATTCTGTTCCATGTGTGCCATGACAGGTGGTTCCTTGCCAGTCAATACACACAGAACATGGGGTGTAGGATCTGTGGTTAGGCCAGCATTCTGAAAGCTTGCTATGATTATCTTAGATAGCCAATAAAGGTATCACCCAGAGGCAAAACAAGACTGTGCTGGGCCTCCCACCAAAAACAAAATTGGAGGGGGCACATTACCTCTGCCACTCTGCTGGTGAGGCCCCCTTCCCTGCCACATGCTCACAAATTAGCATGCAAATGCATCAGTTTAAAGGAGAAGAGTGGCTGGGAGGGGGATTTTAATACCATAGATAGAGGAAGTCGACCTGCTTCCTCTATAGTTATGCCACTGGTATCACCTTTTGTTATTTTTTATTTCAAAAGGGTTGCCCTGTAACATTTCGATTTGCTAACATGGTACAACAACTTTACTTGAATACAGGTGAAAGGAGGGCACTCCTAAAATTTAGAGTATGGAAGAGAGGTGCAAAACTACCCAAAAAAATGCTCCCCACAGAGCAACAAAAACGTACAATCTTGTAAATATTGGGGTTGCACACTCAAAAAAATGCAATAACACAGTGGAATTCCCCTTGACAAAGGCTATGACGTCCAAACATTGGGGTTAATTCTCATTGCTGGCAAGTGTATCTGCTACTTGTAGTTTCTTTTTTTCCTTCCTGAGCTGAAGGCTTAAAGTGTGAGAACCTGGATCCCCCAATGTATTGGGTAAGTTAAACCCTCAAAAATTTACAATTTGGAGCTTGAAGCACTATACAAATTATTTATGTATATATATATATATATATATATATATATATATATATATATATATATATATATATATATATATATATATTGCCTTGACTCACACATTTTGTGGTATGTATTTTCAATTGATAATGTTGTATGTACACATAAATTTTTTGTAAACAACGTGCTAGGCTTATGTGTATATTTATTGAAAATGTATATAAAGTAATTTTTCTTATATTTCATACCACTGTGTTATTGCATTTTTTGTGTGCAACCCCAATATTTACAAGATTGTACAACAACTTTAAGCTGGCCATAGACGTAAAGATTTTTGAAAGATCCAATGGTTATCGTGAGACCATGATCGTTTAAATGTCCGATGTGTCCATCAACTAAAAAGACCATTTCAGGCGATATTGCCAGCAAAACTAAAGGATCGTGGCCTGCTTGACCCTGCAAACATAGGTAGATTGCGTGGGGAACGATAAATATTTTCTGACCTGGCCGATCAATCATCAGACCAATGTCGGAGGAAAAATCGTAAGATGTACGATTGTTGGTATCTCACTAACTGCACGATAATGTGACAGATTGGTCGGACTTCCCTAAGATCGGTCATTCGGCACTGAAAGATCTTTGCGTCTATGGGGAGCTTTACTTGATCAGAAGGAGAGAAAACGTGTGCCACTGGCCCTAATTCATCTCTAACCCCCATATGTAACATAAGGTAGTAAGTTTGTTCAAGAGCAGTAACCCATGGCAACCAATAGGATAGCTGTACTTAAGCAGGTGATCAGTAAATTCTAACTACTGATTTGTTGCTATGGTTTACAGCCCCTGCGTAAACCTAGTGCCTTTTATTAGATAACCCCAATTGGCTTTTTACAGGCAAGTGTTTTTCATGTGGTTTCTTGCAGTGGATCTTTCACGTGTTCAACCGCAAGGAACCGCATGAAGAAACACAGCTTTTTGTGACTTTGTATTTACCCTTCACCAGGGAAACACCAAACACGGGTGGAATGCAACTTAAGGCCCCCATTCATGGGCCGATAAAAGCTGCCGACAGACTAATTCCCCAGCTTGTTGGCTGGTGTGTGGGGCCACCTGACAGGCTTCCGCAATCGATATCTGGCCGAAAGTCAGCCAGATCTCGATCGGGCAGGTTAAAAAATCTGTTTAATCGCGGCCGCATCTGTCAGCCTGTATCTCCTGCCTAGGGCCTACGATCGGATAAGGTGGGCGATATCGGGGAGAGATCCACTCATTTAGCGACACCGCCAAACTAGCGGATCTCCATGTGAATGGCCAGCTTTAGACCCCACGCCATATTGCACTGGCCAGATCTTAAATGTGTCAGAAAGTGGGCCCAGGAAGATCCAAATAGCAGATGTTATTGTTCGCTAGTGTGCTAGTTACAGTAGGGGGAAATTAGATAATTAGCTTCCTTCCTTGTTGATTTTCTATGTACTAGCCAGTTACATACTGTGTCACCTAATGAGCAGCCTGAAGTCAGATAGAGCAAAGGTTAACGGCTCCAATGTTTGCATAGTGGGGCTTAGATGTGAAGAATAATAATGAGGAGAGCACAAGAAGCAACATTTACTTTTAAATGACCCCAGCTGAAATAAAGTCAATGTATTCATCCTGTTTATCTGCTTTCATATCCATTTCTATATTGTCTAAAAAATAACTTGGATCCAGGGTATGTTGCTCTGGCCTACCTATTATATGGAAGGACTTATGGATTGCATGCTGAAATGACAATACTTGGGGAAAATGAGTTCATGAAAAAGATGCATGTGGCCATTGTCTAGGTGTGAGTTCAACAAAGAGTCAGAAGAGGAATGTGAGGACATGAGAAGCTAAAGCCTATCACAAATCAAATTACATATCAGTTTCCCAGCAGGTAATATGGAATAATCTCTGCACATTTTTTATATCATTTTTTTTCTTCTCAGAAATACCAATTTCATTTTGATCTATAATGCAAGTCAAGCAGGTCATGAATAGCAGGGTTGAATGCAAACAGGCTTTGCATTTGTGCTCTTCTTTTTTCATGTCATCAAATAGCCACACAGGGCAGTGTTATGGAACAGGAGATTTGTTACTGCTTATATTATTATATATGCAGGTATATAGTACTAGTTCTATACCCAACGCCTGAGGCTTCAGTTTTATCATAATTCTCATTTTTATTGTGTATATTTCTGTTCTGCTCCTCTACTATTTTTCTTCCGTTCTGATTTACATACAGCTAACCATAACCTTTCTCTGGAATTCCCTCCCTCTGACTCCTGAAACAATGTAAGTTGAAGCCAACTAATAAAAACCTAGAGACGTGCTAACTTCTGCACCATGGTTTCAAGAGAACAGAAAAGGATAAACAAATACTGCCTTCAGCTGAAATGACATTTAAAGCTGGTGAATGTCTTATTATTAACAGAAAGTTGCTTAGAATTACATTTTCTTTCATTATAACGGAAATGCTTTAGGATGGATTTCCCCTTTAAGTCTGACCTTATTATTTGCATTTTATGGATAATGTTATATTATTCTGGAGGGGCAAATATAATAAAGGTCATAATAAATCCTCCATATTAAGATGGATTAGAGCATATCATGAAACAAGCAGGTTTTAGCAATTGCTAGCATTATCCAGTCATTGTGTGAGGTTGTCGTGTTGTCCCTGGTCTGAAAAGTGAAGTGCTGTTCCCTTAAACATTAGTAAGAATTTAAAGGGTCTGTATAGCCCTTTCCATCATGAGTTCAATTTTGCTTGTGCTGAACGTTATTTTAGCTTATTGTTTTAGTAATACACATAATAATGAACTAAATAAATGAACTAAACATGGCGAATAGGGAAACTGAAGCTACTCCATGTTTGGTCCTTGGTCCAAGGTAGTTAAATAGATTATCAATGCACAGGAAAACAGACATCCATTATGTAAGGGTATTATCTGTGCTCTCATTCTCTACCTTACAAGGAGTATATGGAGTATCTTGAATTGTATTTTACCTGTTTAACTCATCAGATAAAAATGATTGCTTATTGTGTATGATTAAAACAATAGGCAAAACATTTGCTCAATATAAAAACAAAAAAATGCAGCTTTGAAAATATAATTGTATCCTGAATAGGAGGAACTGTAGGCAAAGAAATCTGCACGCATCTACGGGATCCAAAAGCCTGGTAACCAGATCTTGATTTATGAACTAAATATCTAATGCTCCTTGCATGAGACAGAACAGACTTGAGGAGTGGTTACATTGACTTATGCAACCCTACATCTGTACAAGCAGGAACCTCAAAACAAAGAATGTGGCTCATCTGTAAGCACTCATTTGCCATTTAATGTCTCTTTAAATACCAAACTCTGCAAAAAAAAGTCCCTTTTCTATCAAATCTGCTCCAGAAAAACAGACTGAACACATTAGCATAACTAATTGAATCAACCTTGTTTTTGATTTTTATTATTTGTCATTTAAAACCGCCTTGTACAAATTAATTATTCTGCCTATTGTTACCGATCAGCACTTGATATTTCAGTGTTCTTCTTTATTTATCATGGCGTGCCATCCTTGTCTTGGTGTTTTTGTTGGAATCAAATTATAATAAAGCAAACAGCTCATCTCTGCTGCATTGCATATAAAATGCTCCTTTTGAATTGCACAATATACATCACACAAGCTGTAGTTTACTTTAATAAATCCCTTGTCTCAGCAGCCCGGTGCAGGAGTGGGCGGACAGCCTTACCGAAACACAGTCAGATTTACACAAAGGTAGTCTTGTGGATCCTTTTCAGCATTCTTTACAAACAGGTTGTCGCTCTTGTTAAATATATTTTATAAATAATATTTGGGTTCTCAGCTTAATATATATCTATGTAGACTGGGGCACCTTAGAGAAATGTACACCAGAGACATAGGCTTAGATCCCACCTTGAATATGTAGATAAGGTACCAGAGATTGATCATTGGCACAGTCAAATCAGTTGTAGCCTTGTACTCCCTATGTGATGAGAGCTTAATTGTTTTGATATCACCTGTGTGCTCCCCTTGTTTAGAAAATGGGTGTTACCCGTTTGCACTTTTGCTATGAATTTGTAACGGCTTCCCCGACCTTGTGTACCAGTGAATGTTCTTTTCCTTTAAGAATTGGGAGGTTGCCGATCCCTCCAATATTGTGCACCGGGCATTCGACTTCTAGAGGGCATTATAGAGTAATTTTGTAGGTTGTGGAGTCCACCAAGCAGTCTGGGATAATAGAAAAAATAGAGTGAAGGTAGCATTAAGGTAGTGGTTAGCACTTCAGTTTTGGAATGCATTTCCAACATCTTTATTTTGCAAATGGGGCACATATTAGTCCACACCTGAACTATCCACAGATCTAGTTGGGATAGCCTGTGACAAACGGGATAATTGAGAGGTATGCCTGGGCTTTCTGCAAGGAGTTTGTATACTCATCCATTGTCTACATTGGTTTTGCTCTGGGAACTCCAGTGTAATAACAGGTTAATTAGTTCTTGATGAAACTGGCCTTCGTGTGTGTGAATGCAATAGACTGAAACTTCTACTGGGGCAGGGAACAATGTGAATTATTGTAATTCTTGAAATGTGCTGCATAGGATGTATTGGTGCTTTATAAATAAAAAGTAATCATTTTGGGCCCCTCACCAAAAAAAGTTTAAGCGGGGCCTGGCAATCCCCCCATCATGCTACCGGCAAAGCTTGAGTCCAGCGCTCCTTGGCAGCTTACACAGCATTCGAATACAGTGGTACTAGTACTGGAACTGTAAAAAGATTAAATGCAACGGCAGAGCGGGGCCCAGTGAGACTCTAATGAATGAATAATTAATTTTAATATATTTTGGTAGAATTGGCCATCTTATCATTATTTTGGGGCCCTAAATTGAATTTGGTGTGGGTTCCTTTAACATCTTGTTACGTCACTGATTCAGTCTCAGACTAAAACAGAAAAGCTTCCAATATGCTTTAATGTTCAGTAGCAATAGTGCCTAATGCATCAGCAGATCAAGAAGGGTTGTATGTTAAGTACAGCAATTAATACTGTTTTCTTCATTGTCATCTCTGAGGCTTTTTAAATAGTTGTGTTTGGTTATATTTACTTACTGACAGTGCCCCAAATGTGTCCTTAGATCAGCTGACAGTTTGATGCCTTAGAGTTAGACCCACTGAGGAAAATACATCGACTCAAATGGGCTGTAAACTGAACTGCATATATATTTAGTTTCCTGAAATAACAGATCATCATTAAAGGCAAAGTAGAACTGCAGTATTTTTTTTCATTAATACTTTGTTTATCAAAGTAAGGAAACTCTGTAACGGTAACTGTATTCATTTGTCTATTTCCCCCCATCTTGGTAGAATTACCTTCAAGGGACAGTATACCCCCCTTTTAACATTAGTTCAGTGAAGAGGCCTTGAGCTAAACATATTTAAAAATCTATTGTTTTAATAGGGAGGGATCTGTTTATAAAGAGCTTCTTTTTGCCATTTGAAGACATTATACTGTTTATGGGGGGGCCAAGGGGAAGGTAATTCAGGGAAAAACAAGACATGTTTAAATGAAAAAAATAGGCAGAATACATTTTCAAAATGTGCTATTTATTGTCTTAAGTTATGCAATATATGTACTGTACTGTATGTATAAACTGCCCCTTTAAAGGACCAGTAACATCAACAAATGGAATTGTTTTAAAGTAATAAAAATATACTGCAGAGTTGCCCTGCACTGGTAAAACTGCAGTGTTTGCTTCAGAAGCACTACTATTGTTTATATAAATAAGCTGCTGTGTAGCCATGGGGGCAGCCATTCAAAGGAGAAAAGGCTCAAGTTACACAGCAGATAAGCTCAGTAGAACATAATGTTATTGGTTATCCATTACTTATCCTGTGCCATATAGCCGTTTTTCAATTTCCGCCATTGCTACTCAGCAGCTTGTTTATATGAACTATAGTAGTGTTTCTGAAGCAAACAGATTAGTTTTAACAACACGGGGCAACACTACATTATATTTTCTTTACTTTAAAACACTTTCATTTTTAGGTGTTACTGTTCCTTTAAGACTCAGACCCTCAGTTTATTCTTATTTTTGCTTATTTTTCTATAATACAGAAAAACCTTGAATATTCTCTAATGCAAAAGCATATGTGTTGATGTCATCAACTGTAATAAGTGTTAGTGATGTAATTTGTGTCACATGACTCATTGCATCATATGTATTATAACCTTGGAGTTCCGTGCCCCCTGTAAAAGCATTTTGTGATTGTTACTTATATCTTTATAGTTTACAAAATGGATAGATTTCCCTATAATACACAAAATCTATGAATATCTTGTAAATTATATTCTTATAAATGATGAGTACACATTGTCATCAGTTATAAACGGTGAGTAGTGATGTCATTTTTGTCACATGACTAACTAATATTTGTGTATTATAATAAATAAAGTACCCCATGTTGCAAAATATGAGGATATTAGAAGTTACCTCGGCGTTCCATGACCAGTATAAAAACACTCAGCCTTCGACCTTGTGTCTTTATATGGTCATGAAACACCTTGGTAACTTAAATTATCCTCATCATTTACAAGAGAGGTACTTTATTCACTATATATATATATCCTATATTCAGGCCCTATCCTAAAATTCTTCAAGTATTTTGGACAAGCAACGTCTTAGTAACAACCAGTCCAAACGCCGGATTGGAAAGCATCAACACTAATCATAAACATCAACATAATGAGTTCAAACACTAGTGGAAATAGCAAAATAAAGAATATAACATTGAATGTTATAACAATGCTGCAGTGTACATCCTTTCAGGGTCATACATACCCCACGTTAGAGGGGTGGGGCCTGGTGCACAAAGCAATAGTAACCCACCACCCCCCATACCAGGCAACCTGCCCTGCTTGCATCTCCACTCCTCACCTGTTGGCACCACCCGTTCACTTTTTGGTAGGAGAGCAGCTGGGGAGCAGGGTTGCATGTGGGGTTGGCAGCCGGCTACTACCCTGCGGTCTGTATTTCAGCTTGGGCATTACAATATTACTATCTTCATCTTTACTGTTGCTCAGCACTACTGCTAAATATAACAGTCAACACAGATTTAAGAGATGAAAGGACTCATTTCCTAACACCAGACTCAAGTGATACGGATGCTAATGAGCACAAGATTGCCTGCACCAAGTGGTAGTATAGGGTAGCTGCACAACAGGCTGATGCATAGCCCAGTGCAAGTAATCCCTATCCTAAACAGACAGTAAGTAGAAATCTCAGGAACACCTTGCATCAACTCTTTCCTCATGTGTCCTGAATAGCTTGCGACAATGGGGTGTACCTAGTGATGCCTACTTTCTGCTCATGTAAGCACAAACAGAAAAGGTGCAAATTAGGTGTAACAAGGTGTGAGTAAAAAGATAGTGCTTTGCACATATGTTCTTAAAACAATTTTATTTACAATGTGAACCTAAGCCAAAGAGTTTTGGATTAAGTAACTCACCAATACTTACAGAAGCACATCTAGGTCTTCTTGAAATGCATAAAATGCCACTGGTCAATTCAGAATAGCACATTCATATGAGACATCACAGGATGGAACAGAGATGTAGATAAGGATTGGTGAGTGTGGAGTCTCCATGTGTAGATTGCTGAAGAGGAAGCCTACTTCATGGTTTTCCCCAGCTTCCCTCTTGACAATGGGGTCTGCTTCCTCTATAGGTACGCCACTGGTTTGGACCCTATTTGCAGCTAGGTTTGCCACCCAACTGGTATTTTACTGGCCTGGCCGGTACAATTGATGGTTGTTTCCAATGTTATTAATAGGGAAAAAATATAATTATATAGGAAGCCATTTTTTTCCAGAAAAGGTGGCAACTGGGGCAGATATATATGTTTATTTCCCATGAGCCTTCTACTTGCTTAATCCTTCACTGCTGCTGCTGCTGCCTACATACAATCTTTTCTTTCTTTGTAAGATTTATTTTTCCAACATTCTGTAAAATGTCACATAAAAAAAACAATTTTGAATGTCAGTGCTTTGAAATAAAAATATCACAGAGAACAACACTTCACTGTGGGATTTGTTATTCAGTAAAATGAGAGAAATGGTGGAGAGTCTGAATAAGTTGCCAGTCTCTCTACCCTGAGCATAACCGGGTCACATTTTAGTGCGACACACGTTATAGTATTAGTCCTACATCAGGCAAATGTGTTATTTAATATCTAATAGCTTGGGATCTCTTCTCATATCTACAAGCTAGGCATTATGCCCACACAGTGATTTGCAGTATTCCATCACAGGCACTAGATAACCAAATTGACTGCTTATTTAAAATGGCTACATCTAATACCAGACATGACTCGAGAAAATTTATCTACTTCACATTTTAAATCTAGTCACTTCCACATTATGTTTCTAAATATATTACATAGGGGCTACTTCTCTCCTGAACTGCGCAAGAAAGTGGGATGGTCTGACTCTGATGCCTGCCCAATGTGTGGGGTCCTAAAAGCAGACATCTACCATTGTCTATGGTCCTGTTCTTTGATTCAACAGTTTTGGGACACCGTCACATCCTATTGTAAAGACACATTACATATTCCGATACACCCCACACCTCTCTGGACAATTTTTGGAGATACCACAAAAGTCCCAAAGGCAGATAAGAAATTAGCAAATATTGTTTCGGCAGTTAGTAGAAAAGCTGTACTTCACTGTTGGATATCATCACTTGATTTTCACGTGGACTGGTTGGAAGCTACTCTTAAAGG
>CM044433.1:135613279-135625092 GCA_024363595.1 Xenopus borealis | reverse complement strand
CCCGGGGGGGGGGGTAGTATAACGTCTCCAATGTCTAGGGGGTTTTGAGGATTACTGTGTGACCTTAACCATTGGGGTAGGTTGATCAATGTTTGCAGACCTACTCCAATTTAAATATGCAACCCCATTCATGACTGTATGGTATGTTTCAATATGTATTGTATGTTTCTTTTTGGTGCTAATAAATAAACATTTCTTAAAATTTATTGTCAAAAGGTCCAGAAGTAAAATCTTCCCATCCTAGCTAGCACCGTGCTATAGATTTAGTACTAATTTCTGTTTTCTATAATCCTTTATAATGTAAAAGCTTAAACTTGCAGTCCAACCATAAAAGTCTTAACCTACGGCTTACCATGAATACAATTTATTATTCTAGCTTAAACATCCAATCTGCTACAGCTTTTCTGAAATGCATATGGTCTAAGGAAAGCTAGAAGAGAACCAGGATTTCATTCTATAAAGAATGTCAGAAAGGCCTTACTGGATAAATTATATACGGTGTGTTTTCAATAAAACTTTAGTATGATTAGAGAGTTAAGAAAACTGTAATTATCATTGGGATTTTGCTAGATTAAAAATACATTTCGGCTTTATGGATCACAGGTCAAAATGCTAACTTTCTTAGGGCAACCAATCAGGAATAAGGTTCTCATAAAGGAATAATGTTCCCTTAAAGGAGCAACACCATACAATGAAATTTTTTTTTACATTTAAATATTATATCAATCCAACCAGACAAATAAACTAAGAGGCATCGTTCCAGCCTTTTTCAATATATATCAAAAATTGTAGAAGGGGTAGGAAGAAGCACTTTTCCAGATACATTAATCTATTAAAGTCTGTGCATACCACATAAATGCAGAAATTAAAGGGTAATAAACTTCCGTATGGATAGCACTACTAGGCATGTCTAGTGCCTATGTCACTGCTCGTCAGCCAATAGGCTCAATGCCTTGTGAGTGAATAAGTGTATTGAATAGAGTTGAAATGGATGGAGTTTTGAAGATAAGTTTGTGTTTTGCACTTTACCATACTTTGTCTTAAAGGGTCAAGAAATTAACTCCTATAGTCTGTCAGTTGTTCCTAAACTTTTATTTCCCGTTTCTATATATGCCTCTGTGCTGAAACATTAAAACTACATTTTCATGGTTAAATTTAAAACCTCTCAAGGCCCATGGTGCATGGTACATTTCAGGACTTCATTAATGCAAAAATACAAAGCATTCAGCAATATAATACTATAATATTATTTTAACCATCCTTATTTAGTGTAATGTGTTCTGTATTCTTTTAACTACAAAACACATTAACCTTTCCTTTAGTTCACTTTTCTCTCTTTTGTACATCTCTGACCCATTCAGGTTTGAAATAAATTGAAGAAAATTGCCGTAATATTTCATGATTATACTGGTTTTTCACAATGTAACCTTTTATGAAAGTACAAGAAAGGAAAACTTGCAACAAATATGTTTATTGCTTTCACCATCGTAAACCCATCAATCAGGATCAAAGCTGATTAGCCCATGAAAAATGGAGTTCATAATTCATATAACATTTCATGGTAAAAGGCAGCTGCCTTCAAATGCAGGTGACTTTCCATAAGGTTGTTCTGTATTAGGATACACAGGGTTAGAAGTGAGTTGAAGAATTGAAACTGTACCAGAATCTGACAGAGGTAGGAACTGGTTCAGGAAAGGTGATACTGAGGTTACTGTGAAAAACATTGAAGCCAGAGTGGTGTGAATCTATGTGCCTATGGGATAATACAAGGAGCACAGTTGCATAGAAAAGGCAACACAGAGGTTGGGGAAAATAGACTGACAGAAGAGGCAAATGCATAAGAATGTAATATAAGATAATAGGAAAAAAACTAAATACATCTATATCTTCTGTGTAGTTCTGCATGGTCAATGACAGGACATTTATTTAAAGTATCATGGGAATTTAGTTGTTATTCTAGCATCCCATTGCAGATGTCTTTTCTATATAATCACTGCATGCTGCTTTGGCCAGAAATGTCATTGTGTCCTCTTCTGTGTCCCAAGCATTAAACAAAAGTAAGAGAAAGGCAACAAGGCCTACAATAAACTGTTCTCAAGCATGCACCTGGTAAAATTCCTCTCTGCTAAAATTCGCTTTCATTCTCTTGATAAATGTATGAACACTCACAGTTGCACACCGGAGACCAGGCCTAGATTTGTGGAAAGGCCACCTAGGCCCGGGCCTTGGGCGGCAGGATTTTAGGGGGCGGCATACTGCCCAACCACACCCACATTTGTTCAGGAACACTGGGGATGCGCAGGAGATATGATAGTTTTTTAAATTTGCCATGCACCAATCCCATTGCTCCAGTCCCAATTATGTAAATTTGCCCGAATACAGGGGAGGGGATGGGGGCGATGATGCCAGTGGGCCTAGGGGCACCCACTATATAAATCCAGGCCCTGCCGGAGTCATTTCAGCTAGTGAAGTTTGTTATACTTCCGATGTTGAGCTGATTTATCATTTTTGAAATACTGCAAATTTAAATATTCACACTTAAGGCCCGATTTATGATTGTTCACACTTTTCAGTTTGAGCAATCATTGCGTGTTTTGAGCCAAAAAAAGCTTGGTAATTTCTATAATTCTCATTGAACAGGTCTAAGCTGCTGAAGTAAAACCCTGTTTGGTAAAAAAAAAAAACTACATAAATTGCTAAGCTTTTTCAGCTTAAAACCAGCATGAATTTAGAAAATTCACTTCAGGTGTTCTTGACAATTGCTCAAGCTGAAAGGCTGATCAATCATAAATGGGGCACACAGTAAATGATTAAATAAATATGCCCCTTATTCTTTTAGATGTCATCTCTATCACTCTGGTGATGTTAGACCTCATTCACAATTATTGTTCTGTTCATATCTCTATGCTGCCCATATTTTATACAGTTTTTTTTTTTTAAATAAATCTTTTCACTCTTTGATTTTAAATGTGGACTTGATTACCCAAGTGGAAGACACAAGCTAACAGAAAAAAGAAAGATAGATATGTTATGGATTTTATCTAGAATGTTGCAGCTGGAGAAGCTGGTCTGGAATATATCAAGAGAGCAAAAGATGATGAGAATAAGTGAATCCTAATCACTAGACAAACTGTGTTTGTATGACTGCTATTGAACTAAAGAGTAAGAAAGAGATCTGTCCTCTGCCCCGAGTATATTTCTATTGGGCTGTGCAGAAAAAAAATTGCAACCTACCATATTATTATTATCAGTATTTTTAGAGTGCCAACCTATTGCGCATATAGTACCAGAATTTAGTATTCCTGGAAAAGGTATTCCAATATCTAAAACAGGCCTCTGGGATAAAGCTGCCTGGAAGCCCATAGATATTCTTATCAATGCTAGTGTAGCTGGCTCTATTAGCATTACAAAAAAGGCTTCATCAGATTTGCGTTGCAGGTGGCTAGGACAGTTATTCCCAGGCACTGGAAATCAGTTCAGCCCCATTGATTGAGGAATATATAAGGGAAATTGGAATCATAATGACAATGGAAGAGATAATATCTTCATTACACGGGCCTTGGGAGCAATATGTATCCACCTGGGCTACATGAACTTTATATTTAGGAACAGAGGAATATAAGACAGACAAACGTCTTAATAGACGTAGTATACTATTTCTCCCTTCAATTTGATTCAAATTCTCATTTCCTCTGGAACTTAAAAGAAAATAATAATTTGTATTATTTGTATAGATGATAATTTGATATGCCTGGACACATTGATATTGTCTGGGAAATCATTCTCATCAGGAGCCAATTAACCTTCCTGTAGTGTGGTCAGAAACTTAATATCATGGTGGGGAACATATGAACTCCATTCAGGTAGTGCTCTGGATAAGTAGTCTATGCCCTGTTGCAGAAAAGAACGTAAAAATATTATTTCCAATGATAGAAGCAGGATCTTGATTTGTTCAAGACAAAGTGATAAAGAAGAACCATATTGGATGAGAGACAGGCAGCAATTAAAAGGATGGCTCACCTTTAAGTTAACTTTTAGGGGGAAATTCACTAATTTGCCAGCGTGACATCAATTCGTAACTTCCCAAATTTACTAACACCAACTCTGGTGAATTTTCGCTAGCAAAGTAAATAGACTACCACAACTTCACACCCTTACGCCAGGCGAAGTTGCGCACTGACAAAGGATCGTAATTACGCAAATTCACTAAGATGACTATTTTCCTGAATGTTACCACTTATGCTAGACTACGTCTGACCTGGCGAAGTTCAATACAATAGATAGAGTTTGAAAAAAAAAATGGACATTTTTTCTAAGTCCCAAAAAAATGCTGGCGTGTTAGGTGATAGTCTGAAAAAGTTTTTTTTTTGGGGGGGTTACGCTTCTTCCCCTCTAACATATGGCAACTCAACTATACAGGGGGCACATGTAGGGCAATAGGACAACTTTATTTAATTTATTAAAGGTTTCCTGGGCTTGTGTAGTGGAATGTAGTGGCTGTAACATATACTTCTATTATACTCTTAAGTTTGCGCCGTATGCAAATTAGGCATCGCTAGCGTAAATGCGCTTTGTCTGGCGAACTAATGGTAGCGCTACTTCGCTTACGTTTGCTGACCTTAGCGTAACTTTGCACTTTAGTGAATTTGTGTAGTGCTGGTGAAAATTCGCTTGGCGAAGTGCGGCAAATGTTAGCGAAGGCAACACTAGCGAATTTTCACCGCTTAGTGAATTTCCCCCCTAGTATGTGATACAATGACCGGTTATATGCCATTTTCAATTGGTCTTCATTATTTATTTTTTTAGAGTTTTTTTATTATTTGTATTCTTCTGTAAAACTGCAGATTTATTGTTCTCCTATTCATATTCCTGTCTCTTATTCCATTCAGTAAATAGTTGCTAGGGTAATTTGGAATCTTGCAACTGGATTGCTGAAATTGCAAACTGTAGAGCTTTTGAATAAAAAACTGAATAACTAAAAAAAAAAACGCACAACCCCTTTAAAACTCAAACTTAGCTGTCACAGTCCAGACATACAAATTCCACCTTTATAACGGTAGTAATGCAAGACTGCAGAGTATGATGAAATTAGTATTCTTAAAGTAGTATATTCCATCAGTGTATATCCAATTTACGTGAACGATTCCAAGTAACTAGAGAGCAAAGTTAAGCTTAATTTTAAGCTTCAGTCTTTTAGTATAATAATCATTTAGTGTATCATAATAAAATATATAATGACTATTTTAACACAAGCATATAACAATAATATTATATTTGTGACTCTCCAGCTGAAACAACACTGGAGTACACCAGCTGTCCTACAGCTTTTGCAATGGTGGCTGGCAGGGAACCATGGGTTGTACATCTATCCGGTGAACTGGCAGATATTCTGATTATTGCTGTGTGCCCTGTAACAGTAAAGCAATCAACAGATAAACAACCATATGCTTTAAAATGTTCTTGGAGCTGATTTGTGCTAACATAATCTCAAAGAATTTGGCATTGTGCTACCAGCCATCATGATTTTCCCTACATGCAAACTCCAGCAGTGTGCTATATGAGATTAATTCTTTTGACTCTCAGCTGGGTGTACAGATTTCGGTAGGCAGATGCTTGAATGTGAACCTGTTTACTTTATCGATTGGGCCGCTGCCTCTTAAAAAACAAGCAAAAACCCTGTGCTGTGCGGATCATTGTGTCGTCCCCTAAGGGAAATTAGATCAGTGATCTGTATCGCTCTGCCTCCAAGGCAGGTGGAAACTGTCACTAGAAGCAGCTGTTTGCAGGTTTCTAAATCTACATATTCCACTCTTTCAATAGCTGTGTTGGGCTTAGGAAAATGAGCAACAGAATTAAGCACAGCTGATCACACAAATAATCATGGCAACATGCGCCACCGCTACAGAACTAGCTGGGAAGGTACAAAAGCAAACACTGTCACAACTTCTTTCCTTTGTTAAGGAACCTCATTAATGCAAAGCAGTACAAAGAGTTGTGTCACACCATCAGTCACAGCACAAGCACCGGTGCCAATCTCTGTATGTTCTTATCAGCTTTCTGCCGCATGCCACCCTTCCATTAAAAATAGCTCCTATGATTTGCCTATGGTTATCTTACACACGGGCTACTTTCTCTTCCTTTAGGAATGGTGTGGTTGTTATAAACAAGGTATGTCTGTGTAAGTCATGTAGTTTTATGACTATAGATCAAAGGTGGTATAATTAGATTCTAAGAACCATCTAGCAATACAATTCTCCAATACAGGCATTGGATCCACTATCCAGAAACCCTTTATCCAGAATGCTCTAAATTACAGGAAGACCATCTGCCATAGACTCCATTTTAATCAATTCAGATTTTATAAAATGATTTCCTTTTTCTCTTTATACTAAAACAGCACCGTAAGGCAGATAAAAGCCATGGAGCCTTCCGACAGGCTTACTTAATTGATATCTGGCCGTAAGCCAGCCAGATGTTGATCTGGCAGGGTTAAAAATCCTATAGGATCACGGTCACATTTGCTTGTCAATGCGGTCCTGTGATCCGACCACCCATATTGTCTGCATTATGATGCAAGTATTGGGCCTAGGGCCCAATGTCGCCCACCTCAATGTGGACATAATTGGGGAGAGATCCACTTATTTGGGACATCAACAACTCTACATGCATTAAAACTTATTGGAAGCTACAATCCTGATGGATGGGCCTGTTATACAGAATGCTTGAGACTTGGCGGTTTGCAGATAACAGATCTTTCTGTAATTTTTGCAGACCTTAAGTCTACTAGAAAATCATGTAAATCTTAAATGAACGTAGGGCCAGACACACTAGAGCTTTTTGTTTAAACAGCAACACCTTGTCCTGCAACAATTTTCACTGAACCCACTTTCACACACATATCTTCCTGTTTGAGTTACAGATGTCTGCAATGGAGAATGTATTCCCCTTCCAGACGAAGAGGTTTGACATTAAGTGGAATAGCCAAATAATTCAGCTATGGAGGTAAAAAAAAAAAAGAATGTCAGTGGGAAAACCATGGGGGTTAAATATCTTCAGTACAAATTAGATATCAGAAAGTTGGTTCTATTAAATTAACAGGTGGGAGTCTGCATTGGCATTCCTTAAAATAACTAATTAAGATTTAAAAATCAACCTCTACATACCATGGAGGAATGTAAACCCGAAAAGACAAGGTTGATCAATTCAACCGTATAAAACTTTTATTCCATGATTAAGGATCCAGCTCAACATTTCTGTTTTGCTTAGGGTTAGTCTATGAAGTTTTGCAATTTATCTGCCTCCTCAAAGATACATCTGCCAGCGGAGATAAAATGAAATGTTTATTTAAGTATGGAGTGCACGGATATTGAACATTTTACAAAAAAAGTTTTCTTGTAAACGTAATGCACAGCTTTCATTAGTTATTAGTTCTGATGTCCAACTGGGTATGATATCACTGATATCTCAAGGCAAGTTCCCGAGACTTCAAAACTGCATATTTTACAAGAAAATTGTGGCATTTCTAATTGCATTTCTCTCCCACTCGTTTATGTAAATAAGCATTTCAAACTGTTTAGACATGTGCTGTCTCAGGAACCATCAGATATCACAAGAGCCGCCTCTTGTTTATCTACTGTGCATAAAACAGTGGTGATTTACAGAGTTCAGTGGAGTGCACCAGTCTCATAAGTTTTGATGATTTTTCTTCTGACTTAGCTCTAGGTTCGGGCTGTAAATAATAAAAAAAATACTCAAAAACAGAGTTGGTGCAAAATGCAAGTAGAGTTTGCCTATGTGTTTAGCAAACCTTACTTAATTGCTGTTGCTCACAGGGCTATATTTTTTCTAAGATTTTTGTAAATTACATCCTTCAAAATGAAGTTATGGTTCATAATTTACTCACATATTATTTATGGCTGTGGTAAACACAATAAAAACCTTTGGAATCAGAAAGTATTCACATGCGTCATACTAGATACATTGCACAGCTGTAAAACCAGAAATGAGAGGCCTTAACCCTCGCTTAAGGAATTATAGGCGGAGACATGAAATGACTTAATGTCCCTGTGGCCAAAAGGTTTGTTAATTAACCAAAAGATATTTGTACTAGGGATGCATCAAATCCATAATTAAAATTAGTGAACACGTATTCACATGTGACAACATAAATACAACAAAAAAATGTAATGTAAAATAACATGGTTAAAGCAAAAAGTACTGGGATTCAGCTGAATTCCAAACCAAATCCTTAATTCTGTGCATCTGTGCAGATCCTGTGTTTATATGGACATAGCCTAAATTGCTTTGGAATGACAGTAGCATAGAATAGCGTAGGAGAAACTCATCCTACAACAAGGATTTATTTCCAGGGGGGCACATTATACATAACAAGAACATAGCTACCCCTTTCCCTTTGTAGACCACCTACCTAGTAGTGTTCTATCTCTAGTGCTGTAGTTATTCTGTACTTCCAGGCTACCACAACAGGGGCATAAATGCCTTTCTCTGTGTATTGATACACACACCTTGATCATATTGCTCTACTTGCCTGGGTGCTGTTCCTGAAGAATATGACACACTAGTGACCAGAGTGGAATGATATTTTTTTACATATATAAATAGGTATATCCACAGGCAAGGTGCTTCATATGTATGAGTTTACTTTAGTGCTATTTAGAAATACAGAGCTGTACGTATTTGCCGAGGGAATGTCAGCACATTATGCCCTTGTACAACCCAGAAGCCAAATGAAAGATGCACAAACAGCTTGACATGACACTGAACCTTCAGCCCTGCTTGCCTCAAACAAGCTGAATAATCCATGATGCAGACTGCTGAGACACTGCAGGAACTTTACTGATAAAGTGCTTGGTGATTTGTTGATAAATGTGCCCCCATATCTTACAACTAAATATAAAAAATACAATTTTACCAATTGGTACCTGTATGGTAGCTGTATGGCACAAATTGACAGGGTCACTGCAACCTTCAGTACTAAGATCTATTTTCGACATATCTACCTAGAGAATAGATCAATGTCAACAAATTTAGATTTGCAAATCTCATTGGATCATGATGACATTTGTGACCCTCTGTGCCCTGTGGTGGGGCACTATATTAATTGTGCGGGTTCTCATACACATTTCTTTTGCACAAACTACATCCACTTTGCGCAGGCAGAGGGGATACTCAAGACTCAACCTTTTCCCATATAATCAGGACATTTTAAAAAGATCACCCTGTAAACCAACCCTGTAGTTGCTATCCAGTTTGTACTTGAGGAATAAGGATGACAAGGACAGGGTCAGACGAAATAAGGATGGAGAGGACGAAAAACTAGACAAGGCAGAGCAGGAAAGGGCGGAGTGGGTGAAAACCGGGACTAGGCAGAGCGGGACAGGATGGAGCAGGCAAAAACCAGAACTAGGATAAGCAGAGAAGGTCAGGACGGTGCAGGAAAAAAACATGACTAGACACAGCAGGACAGAACGGAGTGGGCGAAGACCAGGACTAAGCAGAGCAGGACAAAGAGGGTGAAGACTAGTGGTGGGCGAATTTATTCACCATCTCGAATTCGCTGCAAATTCCTGCAATTCGCCAAATTCGTGACATTCAAACGATTTCACTAAATATTCATGAATTTCAAAGGATTTCGCGAAATTCATGAATTTGTTTTAAAAACGTTTCGAATTTCACAATTTTTTTGTGACCTTTCTGATTTCACTAATTTAGCTAATTTTTCAGCGAAGCTAAACTCCCCAAATCCACCATCACTAGTGAAGATCAGGACAGGCAGAGCAGGACAGGGTGGAATGGGTGAAGACCATGACTAGGCAGAGCAGGACAGGATTAGCAAAATCAGATGGGCTGAATAAAAACAATACAAGGATAGGAAAAGAGTAGAATCACAACAGGAGAAGACTGGAGCAGGACAGAGTAAAAAAAAACTGGAGCAGAAAACAGACAAGGCAAGGCAAGAGCAGTGAAACCAGAGCAGGGAAACAAAAGTTAGGGACAGTGCCTCAGTTCTCAAGCTAGGCCAATGTTTAGACACTGCTGGTGAGGAGGGCCTTATATAGGGCATGGTCAGCCCTGATTGGCTGACCCCAACCCACTAATTAGGCTGCTGCTGGGACTAGGCTGCAAAGGCCAGGTGATAGATTATGAGCAAGCCTACTAGCTGCTTACCTGGCCCAATGGTTATCCAAAGATCCATTGCTTGAACCCCAGCAGAGCCTTACAATATCAAACAAATGCTTTGCTGCATGCAGGAATAGGAATAGAGTAGCGTGAAAACCTTCCATTGTGTTTCCCCATGATTAAGCTATTCATATATTTAACCTCAATTCCCATTTGTTGGATTTGAAAGGTATTTTGAGAGCACCCATTTGACGTCCTCCTAAAAACATTTCTCAGTTTAACTATGCATATTCCTAACTTACATTTTGGTTGAAATCCTACAAAGAATTCTAAAACAGGATGTCCAAAAACATTTGATCGACTGTGTAGTTCGACTCTTAGTTGGGTTTGAGTGAGGTGAGGGGCTGACTTATCTGACCAAACGCAGGTACACAGCTCCCAAAATAAGCAGAATGTGACTGCTGTCAATCAAAGTTTTATTTCCACACTTGCATACAAGTATCTATAGGGCACTTAATCATAACCCACATTTAACATGCTCATGGACATGTATTTTAGGAATGAAATATTTAACTCAGAACATCAAACATTAAATCCAAAGTACTCATTAAGAATATACAGTGCAGGCATGCTAACGAGACTCTACATAATGTAATAACTGTTTTCTCTGAGCACAAGGTTTCTGTTCTGGCTTGTATATCAGTGTTTAGAGGTTTGCATTCTGACATTAGGTTGGAAAACTGTGATAAAGGCTGAATTGGCAGCAAGCTAAGGCACTCCCTCCATTGTCTGAAAATACATATTGTCTGAGCATTGAAACAACCCAAGTTGTTTTCATTGTAGTAAGTACAGGGCTGGGCTTCCCACAAAGCAAAATAGGCACATGCTGTACACATGAGTAGGCACCAGACTGGTTGAATGTTACAAAGTATTTCTTATAAATGACTCACTTGCAATAGAACGCTACAGAGTTGCTGCATTAGTGTCATTTGCAAAAGATCCTCTTGTAAATTAGCTAGAATTATAAAATATTTTTTTTAAGCCTGAAACTGCATACAAAAGTGTAACAGTTGTCAGCAATGTTTAATCTGGACATACGTATGAAGACGCACTCATTTGTCAAGGTTGTCATATCAGGCTGATCCGATCATTTGGCCCCCTGGCCTAAGAGAGGTCAGAATGTGCCCATACAAGGGTGGCCATCGGAATGGGCCCATACACAGGAGGCCATCAGTATGGGCCCACACATCTGACTAATAAAATTGCAGGGGTTCACCCCGCTTTAAGTTGCCATTGTGGTGCTGGTGTCTCTATCTCTTGTGAATTACTGGAGAGTAGCCGATCTCTCTAACCAGTGTGAAAGTGGGTAATTCTTGTTTTGTATCGTTTCCCCATATAAGGGTGGCCATCGGAATGGGCCCATACACTGGAGGCCATCGGAATGGGAACGTACACTGGAAGCCATCGGAATGTGCCCATAGAAGGGTGGCCATCGGAATGAGCCCATATACGCGAGGCCATCGGAATGGGCCCATACACTGGAGGCCATCAGTATGGGCACATGCAAGGGTGGCCTTCGGAATGGGCTCATATACGGGGGTTCATCGAAATGGACCCATCCATGGGAGTCCATCGGAATGGGACAAAAACACGGGAGGTCATCAGAATGGGCC
>CM044433.1:135579721-135609633 GCA_024363595.1 Xenopus borealis | reverse complement strand
AAATGTTTTTCACGGTGTAAGTAAATCACCTTTGATGTCTACATGATCCTGCTCCTGTGTTATGCACTTCATCAGCTTATAGTGTTAACGCTGTTGCGGAACTCTGTAGAAGAAACATTCCTATCGGCTATCTCTAAATAATGAAACACGTTAATTGCCTAAATGAACTGAGTACAGGTATGGGCTCCATTATCCAGAAAAGCATTATCGAGAATGCTACAAATTATTGGAAGGCCATTTCCAATAGACTTCATTTAAATCAGATCATTCATATTTTTAAGTATGATTTCTTTTTTCTCTGTAATAATAAAATATTACCTTGTACTTTAGAAGACTTAAAGGTAGGGAGACCAAAATTACAGAACACCCATACTCCCCCGACATTCTGGAAAACAGGGTTTAAGGGCCCCCACTTTTCATCTTTATTCATTTTTTTTTTATCCTGCCCTGTTATAAGACAGTTAAATGAATGAACCACTTAACCCTTATATAAGAATGTTGTACAACATCATTACTATCCTTTATTTGTATAGTTCTAACATATTCGCCTTCATTTTACAGAAATGATACATTATTCCCATCAGTCCCTGACCAAGTGACAATTATAATCTAAGGTCCCTATCACACTCACACATACTTTGTGTAGTTACACCAGGAGACAATTAACTTGCCTTTGTTTTAAAAGTATGGGAGGACCAAGTACCCATAAGAAACCCATGCAGGCACCACAGGACAGGTCTGGAGAGAGAATCAAAACAGGCAAAATATGCAAGGAGATTGTTTTGTTCTCCCTGTGCCAGGCTCTGATTGGCAATGTGTGGATTTCAGGTACACAGAGGCCCCACCAGCCCAATAAATACTGACTGTCTATGGCACCTTACAGCAGCTCCTCTTGCAGTTGTCAGAATCCACACATTGCTAGTCCGAGCCTGGCACAGGGAGAACAAAAAATCTCCTGCAGATGCCCTGGATAAACTCAAACTTAGAACCTCAGCACGATAAGGCAGCAGTGCTCCCCGCTAGGTCTGTTCTGGGATTTAAAATAGGCCCTGGCATTTCTAGTACACAGAGGCTTATACAACCCCCCAGTAGCCCACTAAATAGTGACTGTCTATGACAACTTACAGCAGCCCCTCTGGCATTTGCCAGAAAACAAATATTGCCAGTCCAGGCCTTTTTCCAAGGCTGTTTTTCCAAAGTACTTCAAAATGGTACCAGATCATTTTATATTAAACAACAGTATGAACACTTTAAGCGGTACTGAAAAATTTCCTCTTACGCTTTCAATGTCATCCTTCCCTAAAAAACGCCTAGTTGGAGATGCTATAATCAGCTGCCATTGCTGTATAGGGGATAAAATATGCCCCTGATCCTCTTATTATAAAAGGCAACAGGTATAAACCTCAGGAGGGCCTGCCATTGTATTTGCTACTTGGAGTTGCTGAAAAGAGCCCAATTTTTATCAGGGTTTGTGCAATTCCTTGAAGGGGAAAAGTGGATTATAATAAGGACATTTATCAGTTAATAACTGGCCTTGACTTTTTGAACTGAAAATACTAACTATTCTTTTTCAAATTCTTAAAGCATTATAGTGGCTGCAGGAATATACTGCAATGGTAGAATATGGGCCCACATGTTGTTTCTCTTGAATCCCTTAAAGGGATCAGTTAATAGTGCTGCTCCAGTAGACTTCTGCACTGAAATCCATTTCTAAAAGATCAAACATTTTGTCAATTTCCCACCTGCCCCTGGTCATGTGACTTGTGCCAGCACTTTAGGAGGGAACTGCTTTTTGGCAGGCTGTTGTTTTTCCTTCTCAGTGTAACTGTAATAGAACGCTGTGGGAAATGGGTTTTACTATTGAGTGCTGTTCTTAGATCTACAAGGCAGCTGTTATCTTGTGTTAGGGAGCTGTTATCTGGTTACCTTCCCATTGTTCTGTTGTTAGGCTGCTGGGTGGGGGAAAGGGAGCGGGTGATATCACTCCAACTTGCAGTACAGCAGTAAAGAGTGATTGAAGTTTATCAGAGCACAAGTCACATGACACAGGGCAGCTGGGAAATTGACAAAATGTCTAGCCCCATGTCAGATTTCAAAATGAAATATAAAAAAATCTGTTTGCTCTTTTGAGAAATGGATTTCAGTGCAGAATTCTTTTGGAACAGCACTATTAACTGATGCATTTTTTTCCCATGACAGGATCCCTTTAAGGATATGATACATATACAGTGAAAACATTTCTAAGAATGATCCGTCAGTATACTTAGAGTATTTGTGCCACAATATAAGAATAAGGATTGTCTGTGAATGTTTGTATGTAAGATACTTTTTCTAAAATAATCTTCAAGGGACATTATACAACTTTGTTTAACATGAGTACAATCAATAGGAATTGTTTATTAACAAAAAACCCTAATATTTTCTTTATAATACTTTACATAGAAACACCCAGTGAGTTACTGTTTTGTTATTTGTGCTTACTACCGCCACCCCACCCCTCCTTTAATCAGCAGAGATATTTTGTATAAAGCAAATAATAATCTGTTATAAACAGGCAGCTCCCTGACCTCAGCTGCAGTTAGTGTCTCATGCTTACAGATAAGGAGTTTGTTATACTGGAGGGCTTTCTTTGGAATGTTTATTTGGTTAACTTAGCGTGTCTGGTGTAAGAAATAAAAACTAAAGCTGTTTCTTAAATAGAGCAAGAAGCATTCAATTATATACTGAACTCATTTTGACTAAGGCGTTGTACTGCCTCTTTACATACTTTTTGTGATGTGTGACTGCTATCCATTGTTGTTTTGTGCAACTCTTTAGAAGAAGTTACCCCTATTAATTTAAATTTATGCAAATGGGGGTATAGTGTCATCATCACAGCCGGCCCAAGAAATGCCAGCACCTATAAACCAGACATGTCAGTTGCATATTCTACAGCAATGATTTCCTGAAATCCAAATATTTGCAAAGAGCTATTTCACTCTTGTATCACACAGCAAAGGGCTCAGGGGATATACAGAAGGAACATGAATTTGTATAGGTCTTTTTATAGCTTGATTTGCGGGAAAGTCTGGAGCTTGAAATCATGACTGCAGGGTTAAAGTAATGGGACACACACTTTCCAAATCTACAGAAGGCACAATGCCTGTATCTCACTGAGAGAAATTAAACACAGTTTTAGGCAACACATATCTCCCATTATCATGTGCAATGATACGGAAATATAAACTGACAAGTATTTCATGGTATTCCATGGTGAGCCTGTTCAGAGATGAATACGCAACTCTGTTTAATTAAATGTATATAAAATAAACTGTGTGGGAAACCTGTGATATGAGGGGTGTACATGTATCAGTGCCATTCATAATAGTGACATATTCCAGAAAATCATCTAACATGGTTCCAGCATGTTCCACACTGGAGAAAATATGATGCACTCGTTTTAAAATGAAATGGTAGGAGTATGAGGCAAACTATGTATCAGTAAGTGCATTTAACTCTATTAAAGGGAAACTCCAGCCAAATAAATTATAAAGAATCAAAGAAAACATCATTCCAAGCAATGTTCCAGTGATTACAAAGTCATATGTAAAGGTCATTTGTATCTGCCTGCCGCTTACTTTTCTTTGCATTGATGATTATCCTATACATGTACACAGTGCTGGACTGAGAATCAAAATAGGCCCTGGCATTTCAGGTACACAGAGGCCCAATCATCCCACTTAGAGGCCCAAACAGCCTCCACCAGCCCACTAAATTGTGACTTTCTATGGCAACTTATAGCAGCCCCTCTGGCATTTGCCCTAACCTACAGATTGCCAGTCCGGGCCTGCATGTACAATTGTACTACAGTTCCTACAGTGCCTTTGCATGCTCTGTAATTATCAGATGCGGCATGAGAAGAATGTCTAAAGCTGGCCATAGACGTAAAGATTTTTAAAAGATCCAATGGTTATCATGAGACCACGATCGTCTCAAAACGATCGTTTAAATGCCTGATGTGTCCATCAACTAAAAAGACCATTTCAGGCGATATTGCCAGCAAAACTGAAGGGTCGCAGCCTGCTTGGCCCTGCAAACATAGGTAGATGAATGGGGACCGATCAATCTTCAGACAGATGTCGGACGAAAAATCGTAAGATGTACGATCGTTTGTATCCCACTAACCGCACGATAATTTGACAGATTGGTCGGACTTCCCTAAGATCGGTCGTTCGGCAGAGAAAGATCTTTGTGTCTATGGGGACCATTAGAGTCTCAGCTGGAGTAGACCTGAGCTTATTTAAATAGTGCATGTAATCAGGACCAGTAGTGCATGGACTAGAGAGGCTGATTTCAATAGCAATTACATGTGCAAATAACTTAGAGGGCAATTGTTATTTAATGTGTATTGGAAAGTTGCTTAGAAATAGTTTCTTTTTAATCTAGGTTTTATCGAAACATTTAAGGGAAAGAAAGGTAGGGTCACTGGAGGGGTGCCAAGTTGTTAGTCTCCCCCACTGATTCTAGTCACTACCGTGGCGGTGCTCCTCTTCTTCACCAGCCCAAAGTACATTATATGTGAGCGCCATGATATCATTTTAATGTGTGTCCCAGGCATCCCCCGTGCTTTTTGGGAAAAATCTCTTTACTGTGCATGTGCTCACCCAGGGTTGTATTGTGGTGCTTGTAAGTACCCCGGGCCAGTGCATTTTTTAAATAAGAGTAACGCCAGGTATGTGCTAAGCAGATAGAACATTGGGGTTGCCTTATAACTTGACACTACCCAGAGATCTTATCTTTCCTATACCTATACTGTTATGGTATTTTGCCGGAAAAACGTTGATAATGTGCTTTAGGGCAATGACAGAGGGGCATCACAAACAGTGTATACATTGCTTTGTCTTGGAGGAATAACTAGAATCCCATGAGTTGGGACTACTGCCAAAAAGGCAAAAAGAAAAAAGTAGAAAACCTAAGCTATACTACTTTTAAAAAATAATAAACATAGTTTTTTTTATCAAGTCAGAACTTCCATGACAGGAGAGGTGGGCTAGGCCCTAGGCAACCTGGTCGGGCATGCACAATGACGTCCTGCATGGGGTGGGATCTGCGGTAATGAGATGGGAGAGCAGTAGAGGGAGCAAGCAAACCTGGACTAGGAGTGGGCAGGAGACCCTTTAAAAGGCCAGTGCCCCCTACCCAATCATTGCACTCTTCTGCCTACTTCTGTGTGAAAGTATGCCTTTAAGCATATGCATGTATACCTCCCCCAAAGCTGCCTTTCTGTACCTCTTCCTGATCACAGATTCTTTTTTATCTTGAAGAGAATGAATTGTCCTTTAATATTAATAGCATTATTATAAATGTTTTCCTGCACCGTGACAGATATATTCCTTAGTACATTACTGCTCATAAATTGCCCTAAATGAATGGTAGTGGATATTGTGAATATAGCAACATTACATCACTTAGAAGTAGAAATGGGAAGAAATTTTTATAACTAGCAAAGAACTTACCGTCTGTCAGCCGCAAGAAATATGTCTTCAGTCTTGAAAATGAGCCTTGACATTGCACTGAGCCAGAAACCTATTAGAGGAAGAAAGAAGATGCTATAAGGGAAAGAACCAAATTGCCGTTAACCTTTTGCTCGTGTAAGGAACAAGGCAGTATATCACTTCATCTTTCGGCTATTACTGCATATGTCAATCACATTCGCATTAATGCAGCAGGCTGCCCTCCTACAAAGGAAAGATGTACATATTAGCTCAGTGGGGGCTGAGATTGCCTTGCACAGCCTTTGCATACCATTTAGTCAGTGCACCAACTGGCACCCAAAGATGTATTGCACAATAATGTAACATGACTTCATTAGGATCACACCGGCTGGCACAGGGACAGAGTACATTTATTCCACATAACAACCTTTTTTACTGTTCGTATTATTAGTTTCTCAGGGCAAAAATGCTCTTATTGCAAGAGTTGTTATGACTCTTCTTCTTTTACAACAATGATTAAGAAATTACATTTTTGTAGGAAAATGATTCATTATTCATTCAGAGAGGTGATCTGTAGGTGGTATTTTCTGCAGGTTATTTGAGCTCTCATTAAAAAAGTCAAAAGATTATCATTTTATTGGGCTGAGATTTGCTTCCAATTTTCCTGTCATTCCATGAGACAGGATTTAACAATATTCTCTTGCAGTTCATCTGCTATTTGTTTCTGAGGACTTAGCTACCCAATAGAAACCCACACAGACAAGGGGAGAATGTGAACTGAATGAACAAACTTTGGGTCTGACACCCCTATAGGAATCCTGGCTGGGGTGGCCTATGCAGAAAGCCATTTAGAGTCATTTAGAATCCTTGTTTGCTCAAGTTACTCCTCAAGGCCCCAGTTTGGTTGTTAATTAGAGCAAACAAAAGACGTCATGCTGGCGTAATTTCGCTAGAGTCACTTCACCCTTTAGGGAATCTGCCCCAATGTGTCTGCACTTGTATCCAAATGATTTGTTGAGGTGCATAGTCGGTTAAGTATGCATATGGTTGGAAAGGACCAGCAATCTCTTGTATTCAATTTAAAACAAAAATCTCTTTACTCCTCATGCCACATTCCAACATTTGCCTACTTAACCAACCATACACCTCAACAAATAATTTGGAGACAAGTGCAGACACATTGGGGCAGATTCCCTAAAGGGTGAAGTGACGCTAGCAAAATTTTGCGAGCATGACGTCATTTCGTTACTTTGCCGGTTTACTAATGAGCGCCCCATCACTAGATGTACGCTAGCGTTGCTTCGCACTCTTAACGCCAGCCGAATTTTCAATCCGGCGAATGGATGTAACTCCGCAAATTCACGAAGATGCGGATTTTACTGAACTTTACCAGACTTGCCTTAGCCAGCTCTGACCTGGCGAAGAGATTTGGAGTACATAGAACATCCTCATTCTTCAGTTACTTACATCATGTAATATCCAAAAAAACCCTGGCGTCTTTTCAATTTATCAGGGTGTTAGGTGTTTTTCAGGGTGTTTAACTGCGGGCTTATGTGTAGGGCATTAAAACAACTCTATTGACTGTATTAATAGTTATCAGTCTAAATGTAACGTATTAGCTGCAGCATGTAAGTGTAAGTTTTACGATGGCTGCAAAGCTGTCGCTGGCGAAAATGCACTGAATTTGCCCCATTGAGTCTGCATTTTTGTGAATGCCGATAATTACGTTTGTTTATTTATATACTGTATGTATGGAACCTTGTCTGTTGCCAAAAGTTGAGCCTTAAAGGGGGGCTTCAACCAAATACTGTAAGTCTGAATAAGAATTACCCTAAAGGAACTGAACTCAGGGGTCCAGTGCTCCTGGCTTTAGGTTTTTTGGTGGCTATACAAATCTTTTGTAGGCCTTTATCCATCTCCAGCTTCCAGCTGGACTTCCCAGTATGGGATCCATTATCCGGAAACCCGTTTTCCAGAAAGTTCAAAATTACGGGACGTCCATCTCCCATAGACTCTATTTTAATGAAATAATTCACATTTTTAAAATTGATTTCCCCTTTCTCTGTAATAATAAAACAGTCCCATACCTGTACTGAACAATTGGTAAGAGTTTTGCTGAACTATTAGATCAACTCAACAATTTCCCTTTTTAAAGGCTAAATTCCAGAATACTTATTTTCTGGAAAAAGAAAACCTAACTCTTCTTATATGCTGGAAAAGTATTCTTATTGTATATTACTAGACACGAGGTACAATATTTCCTGCCATAAAACAATGTTGACATTTTAGTAATTTATGGCATATTAGACATCTAAAGAGTTATGGCATCTTTGTCTTGCACATAAAATGGCTGCTGTTCCTTATTATTATTTCGATTATACAGGATGTTTTTCTGTTGTGTTATATTTAATTCTTTAGTGTGGCTTGCTTCTGCAAAACTCGGCTTTTTATTGTTTACGACTATTCATTTTTTAAGAAATGTGTTTTCTTTTTTTCAGGGGGATTTTCAGTGGATTCTTTTCAGCAACAAATAAAGGGTTTATCTCCATAATCGTTGCCAAGGCAAGTGAATATGAATTAGTTTTTTTAAGTCTAGTAGAAATCCAAGTCATGATAAATATGAATCCTTGTATATTATATATTGTATTGTAAATTTCTTCCCCTGAAGGGAATTTCATCTGAACCGGCAAATATCTCAGAAACTTCTAAAAATAGAAAGTTAATGTTAGGGATGCACCGAATCCAGGATTTGGTTCGGGATTCGGCCAGGATTCTGCCTTTTTCAGCAGGATTCCGATTCAGCCGAATCCTTCTGCCTGGCCGTACCGAATCCGAATTTGCATATGCAAATTAGGACCAGGGAGGGAAATCACGTGACTTTTTGGCACAAAACAAGGAAATAAATAATGTTTTCCCCTTCCTAGGCCGAATTTGCATATGCAAATTAGGGTTTGGATTCGGTTCGGTATTCGCCCAAATCTTTCGGGAAGGATTTGGGGGTTCAGCCGAATCCAAAATAGTGGATTCTGTGCATACCTAGTTAATGTGATTCGGAGTTCAGGAAGTAATTCTGAGTAAGTTGAACGATACTGATTATTGGTCCTTCCAAAAAAGAAGGCACTTAAAGGGATCCTGTCGTGGGAAAAAACATTTTTTTCACAATGCATCGGTTAATAGTGCTGTTCCAAAAGAATTCTGCACTGAAATCCATTTCTCAAAAGAGCAAACAGATTTTTTTATATTTCATTTTGAAATCTGACATGGGGCTAGACATTTTGTCAATTTCCCAGCTGCCCCTGGTCATGTGACTTGTGCTCTGATAAACTTCAGTCACTCTTTACTGCTGTACTGCAAGTTGGAGTGATATCACCCCCTCCCTTTACCCCATCCAGCAGCCTAACAACAGAACAATGGGAAGGTAACCAGATAACAGCTCCCTAACACAAGATAACAGCTGCCTGGTAGATCTAAGAACAGCACTCAATAGTAAAAACCCATATTACACTGTGTTACATTCAGTTACATTGAGAAGGAAAAACAACAGCCTGCCAGAAAGCAGTTCCCTCCTAAAGTGCTGGCACAAGTCACATGACCAGGGGCAGCTGTGAAATTGACAAAATGGCAAAATGGCATGGAAAAGTTTTTGGAATAAACACAGAAAAAAAAAGAATCCACCTTTGGTTTCTTGGAGAGCTTGGCAGTGTTTACCCGTTGCTACTGAGTCTTCACAAGGGATGGCCACAACTTAATAAAAAGCAGTTGTATCTATTAGGCAGCCATACATGGTCCAATTTGCTATTCTCTCCAACTGAATGACCCACAGATGGTATAGCACCATTTCTGTTGTTCAGCAAGTGAAGATGAGCTGTGGCTTCTATTCACTTCCTCATCTGTCCATAAACCATTCACTGGCCAACATGGTGCATTGGTAGGTCAGTCTGCAAAATCCCTGACCAATAGCCATAATACTTAGATAGCATTTGTGATGGGTGGGCCTCTATACACAGATAACATTTTGTACAATTTTATCAGTGCATGTATGGCCAGCTTTAGTGATATGCCAATGGTAATCATGCTTGTTAAGTAATCTTGAAAACATTTCAACACTCAGCCAAACAGCTTCTTTAGCTGGCCAGATAAGTAATGAAACATCTTAAAGGGGACATTTCATATAATCTTTATATTCAGATATTGTAATCATCCATCCTCCAGTTGCTTAGACTTATCACTACAAGATACTGGATATCATGAATAATAACCTTCATAGACAAAGAGCAATTGTGTTTGAATAGAGCATTGCTAGTAGGCTCTAGTGAGGTCAAGTTAGCTGTAGAAGGGCAGAATGAGTAACAGAAAACATGATCCCCTTAATCAGACCTGTTAAGTGGCAGGTGCATATTTCTTAAAGGAACAGTAACAGCAAAAAAATTAAGGCTGTTTAAAGCAATTAACATATAATATACTGTTAGCATGCAGTGGTAAATCTGGTGTGTTTGCTTCAGGAAGACTACTATAGTTTATATAAATAAGCTGCTGTGTAGCCATGGGGGCAGTCATTCAAGCTGTTAAAAAGTAGAACAGGCACAAGTTACATATCCCAAAACAGAAAAGCTCTCCCCAATACAATGGTGTTTTATCTTTTCTCCTTTTTTCCAGCTTCTTGAATGGCTGAATAGTCTTTCTGAATCAAACACACAGCTTTTACAAGTGCAGGGCAACAGCACCTTATATTTTAATTATGTAGCGCTATAGTAAATTGAGTGCACCTTTCTCTGACTATAAGCTCCACAACCCAATATAGTGCTCCGGATGAGACCTTAAATCTTAGGGAGTAAGCCCTCGCAGCAAGGTGGAGGCGAGGTGTAGTGCAACTGTAACTGTATTCAGGGTGCAAATAATTGGGCGCCAGTGGTTCTTATAACTTAACCAAATAACATATTTATTGACCAAACAATCCACATTGGAGTGTACAGCAATCACATCAGCACATGCAGGATCAACAATGGATAGGCAATACTCACAGCACCTTTGGTCAGAGACTGTCCCCTTCACACATGGGAGACAATGTATATGCAGCATTGAGGAGGTACACCCAGCTTTCAGCCTTTTCCCTAAGTGGAACCTGAGGAGACACTTCTAATCCTAGGTCTGTACACTTAGTCCCTACTCTGGGCAATTAGTACGCAGGAACTTAATCCCACTCATGATCCTCGTATGAGCCTCAAACTGCTCAGCTAAATAATCCTATCTGTCACTCCTAGAGCGACCTATAACTGTGAGTAGCCTATCTATACTAGACCTGACCTGTCTAGGTTCCACTCGAACTCTGCCTGCCTGCTCAGGCCAGAGCCAACACAAGATGGACCCTGAAAGCATGGCTTACAATGCTTTTATACTTTAGCACAGTGCCATCTACTGGTCACTGTGAGTAACAGCAAGGGGCATGGACTATAGCAGGAGTAGGAAACAGTTCCCCCTCCTAACTATATTTTAGGACCCACTTAGGTGTCCATAACACTTAGACTGCCTGCTAAATATACTAGGAGGTTAATTTACCAGTCCCCTACAATTACAGTGCATTCCGTTTTTGCTGTTACTGTTCCTTTAAACATGTAGTTCTATGCATAGACTGGACCTAGCACATAATGGCAATTACCATTTACTTTCAATGGGGGGGGATCCCATACAGCGAGAAAATACTCAAAAGACAAAATGCTAAAACCTGCTTAGTGTGCCATTACCCTAACACCCCACAGGAGAGAATTTCATTAATCACTTTGTCAAAGGTGCTTTGGTTTCTCTTGGCCTCAAATACTATACAGATATATTTCTGCCGAAACAAGGTTTATTTAAACCTTTCTATGATATGATCACAAAGAGAAGTCACTACATAGAGTTGCTGTCTCTTTTCAAATTCTTTCTCAGATCCATAAGGGCTGGGCCTATTAACTCTGCTTTACATGAATTTTATATACTGGCCAACTGAATGGAAGAACATTCCACATTGTTTGTATTAAATCATTTGAGATCAGTTGAAAGAGGATAAAATAGTCAGTGACAGTGTTGTGCTGAATGGGGTTGTTGGTTGCATGGCTGTGAGTATAGACAGAGGTGGCACAGGAACTGCAGTTTCCTTTCCTTTCCCCTTTTTCTTTTAAATAATTGATAATTAGTCCTTTTTAACTAATAAAGTAATTTCTATATAATAAACATAATTTTAGCCTTAAATCCAAGTGGGGGTCATTACCTCTGTCTTCTTCACTTTTGATAAATACGTATTAATAATTCTACCTCATACAAGGATTTTAAACTAATTAAACCTTCTTTTGCACAGTATATAGACAGAGGAGTGTAATGTATATGCTCAGCAGAGTACAGCTGTTGCAGTATCATCTTTGGTGCACACACATTGAAATGGCATTACACCTCAGCTATCAGGATTAAGCCTTGATTTTTTTCCCTTCCGTGCGCTGCTGTTATATGATACAGATATAATGAAATGCTCACTTCTGCCGTTGGGGTTTTAAATCACTGTATTTGCAGTTCCAATTTTGCTTTGCTGTCAAGGCTGCAGGAATAATGATTTCAGTTTTGCGAGCCATCAGAATGATGGGCCATCACTTTAATACCGTTGATGGATTCTTGACATGTATGCTAAAGCAATATTTGATAGCGTGCATATTTCCTTATCTGAAGCTCACAATGTCTGTGCTCTTTTAGATAAATGAACCGACAATCACTGTGCTTAATAATAGGCGTGTATCCACTTCTGGAAGATATCAGTTCATCATATTAACGATATATCTTCCAATCAGTCTGAGTATTTATATAAGGACTGGGCAAACGGATGTTAATGAACTACAGCTCCCAGCATTCAACAGCTGTCCAGTGTCATTCTAGCTCTCCGAGAGCCATCCAGAGAACCAGATATTAAAGGCACGCTCTGAAAACAATCAGATGTAGACTGTTCTAAATGAAATAGATGTTATATTGATCTGGTGTAAATAAGAAAGGGCCCACCAGGATATCCTTTACTGCTCTGTCTAGCAGCCCTGAACAGCAGTTGTAAAGTAGGGTTGCCACCTTTTCTTGAAAAAAATTCCGGCCTTCCTATACATTTAGCTTTTTTTCCTATTAATAACATAAAATAAAAATACCGGCCAGGTGGCAACCCTACTGTAAAGGAATGCTGGGAGTGGAAGTTCAGGGGTTTCTAGAGGGCTGCAGGAAGTTTGCCTCTGATATATATGTATTTATATATTTTTTTTATTTATATATCACTACTTATGTACACAGCACTACACATTACACATTTGACACTGCATTACAGGTGCCAGAACCAGGTTATTTGTTATTGTTACTTGTTATGTGCTCGAAGAGGTAGTTTTTGAGTTAATTTCTGAAGAGACTTAGGGAGGATTCTCCCCAGAGGAATTCAGAGATAACATTTCAAATGCCTATGAATTAAGTGGCCATACAAAGACCAATATAATCGGCCTTTAGTATTTGCCTATATATATGGGACTCTCAGTGGGCTCTTCCCTAACAATCCAATATAAATAATAATAAAGCTAATATCTATCTTGCTGGCTTGAAAATTCTGTACGGGTTCACTGTATTATGATCTGGTTGTTGACCCCTGGTTGCTCAATGATTGCATCACCCTGACTTTGCCCCTCATTTGGGTGGCCCAATGAGCAGACGAGCAGATCTTGAAATGTATGGTCAGCTTTACTATGTTCATATACACCAAACAAAATATTTTAGATTTTTTTTTCAGGGAGTGTGTATTTGTGTGTTTTTGTGCTGCATGGTATGGTGAATTAGCTGCAGAATATGATGTGCAGCGTGCAGCGTGCATAGACATTGGTTATGATTACAAATATTTGAATTGGAGAAAAGAGTAACAGATATGGACAGAGCCATTTAACCATGTGGGTTTTGGAGAATTTAATGAGGGTATAACTAAGCCTAGCCAGTATAACATTGATTAGCCCTGGCAGTGCAGAAGGACTAACAGCTGAAGAATTATTACAGTGGGAAGAAGGGTCTGCATAGTGCTCTGTTCTGTGCTTGTGCATATGCCATTCTCCTGATGAATCACTTAACATTGATTGCATCAAATATTTGTATTTAAGACTAATCTAGAGCTTTCCATCTTTTATCTTTTCTATAATATTAACCTTTTCAGTGGATACCAGTTTGCAATAGAAAATGTCGGGAGTTCAGTTTCAAAAGAAAATGTTTTATAGACACTATTCAATATTAACTGGTATATCAAATAATCTTCATATCTATTGTGTTGTTAGGCCTTTAAACAAACATCTCGACAGATGTCAACCATGGGAATGAAAGCGAGCGATGAAATATTTATTGCTCTCATTTTCTGCACATAGTGTTAGGGGAAGTTTGGTGGCTCGCTGGGTGCCCTTCTCTTGTCACTTTGCCATAATCCTTTCCTCAGTGTAATGACTGCCAAAATAACAGATTGCAAAGAGAAACTGAAGAGAGCTGGAGCAAAGCGCTGAAAGAGAGAAAGTAAAAGTGAAAACACTGGTTAATAAAGAAGAACTTGTTGATAAAGGAGTGGGTGTGTAGGATATGAATGAAATGAAATATTCATCCTGGACATGTTGGACAGCTTTTCTAATGGCATCTATATTATTGATTGTAAAGGGATATTGGGGTCCGTTTACTAAAGTGCGGTAAATGCGAACTTAAGTTTCTGCATGTTATCGCTGAGAATATTTTTCCGCCAGAATATTCGCAGCGACTAAGTTTACTAAACAGCGATGTGCTCAGAAGTCATTGCGATCACTTTGCGATTACGTTAGCGAACCAGCTTACGTTAGCGGTAATTTTAGCGAGTTGCGAATTTTCTGGCGACAATTTACATTTGCATATATTTATTCTAGAAAATAGTCTTGTTTTATGCGTTAATAATGGCGTTAATTATGGCAATTTTTACTGTGACATTTATTGCCAGAAATGCATCTTCAAAACTCATAAACTTTACTGACTGATGATTATACCATCCAACAGCATTACAGAGTGACACCAATCAAACATGTATGTATCATATAAACCCATACTTCATCCATCCACGAACACACCCTTCTGCCAATAGAATCATATGAACAAGAAATCATACCAGTTATCTCTTTGTATCATTTAAATGCACAGTTTAAATGAGAATTAAACTCCCATTGAGAATTTTCTAGCCAAAAAATAAGTTAACGCCACTATATAGATGGCGGTAAAATGTTGCGAATATTCTGGCGTTAATTTTGTCTTTCACACATTTCGCTGCTTAGTAAACCATGCGTTAATATTTACGTAGCGTTATTTTCAGCGGATGCGATAACTGGCGAATACATATTCTTGCGCAAGAAAATTCGCAAATTTATATTTACCGCAGGTTAATAAACTCGCGAAAACATATTCTGCGTTAAATTTGTCTGTATTTTGTGCGCAAATTTTTACCGCACTTTAGTAAATGGACCCCATTGTCATCATCACATGGCAAGTCTGCAGTCTGGCAAACCATTCCTTTGATGCTCTATTTATTCTGTTTCATCTATGTCTGATAATATGAGATTTTGGCAAAATTTAAGTACTTTTGGGATTTTAAAGGAAATATGAACTAAACTATTCTAATAAAATAGCTGTTTTTAAATAGAAAGTAGTTCTTTAGAGAAGCAAAGCCTTGCATATAATGGGGAATGGGGTCAAGCACCAATCTTTTTTGCAGACAATGCATTTACCCCCTGTGCCTACCTCTGAAAGGCTCCATTCTTTGCTCTAACTGACCACAAAAAGTGTGTGACATTGTGCGCAGCTCTGCTTGCATTTGGCAACACTACATATAAGACATAAAGGACAAGTTCTTCTCCTCTCCCATCAGGGGACACAACGTTCTCCAGTTCATATTAATTATGCTAAAAGCAGCTTAAGTACAGGGCACCCTTGCACCCATGAGCAGCAGTGATGTTCACAAAATCTATGACCCACACCTGAACCTATTCCATACTGCACCCACTTAAGCCCAAGTACTTTTCTCTCAACCCAACCCACTGATATTACCAAGGGAGGAGTGCCAGCAACAAAACAAAAGGAGTGAAGTGAAGGAAAAACATGTGGCTGAAGATGGAAACAACCCTGTTTTGGGTCCTAAACCCATACAACCTGAGAGTATCGGATAAACCAACACATCACTAGCAAGAACAACATTCTTTGTGCGGTGCAGCAGATGAATTGAATTTTGAGGAAAGTAGTTTTAGGCACATTAGAATTTTCTGGCCCAGCTTCTCTGAGATTTTGGCATATTTCCTAATTGTTACAATATCAGTCCCAAAAAGAAACCATGGATATGAAAGTCTTTGAAAACTAAACTGTGATGGTGTATGGGCTAGTCAAACAATCACCTTCCAAGAGCTGAACACAAATACCCTATTGAATTGATAACAGCCAATGCAAATCACATGTAGGGATATGTTACTTTGGTACCACTTGGTACCTTCTGTAAAATAATGATGTTATTAAATCTTACCCTCACTGTGAAGGTATACCATAACCCCTGAGCAATGGTCCTGGCTGCCTTCTTGTAAAGCAATTATAACACTATATGAGGCCTTAGGGAGATCATAGGAAAAATCCTTACTGGTCAGCATGAGACATGAGTCTTAGTTGAATTTGCAAGCCGTGTCAATAATGCTTTCGTTTAATCTACTGAATCATACTTTCCACTCTTAATATCTCTGCTACCCAAATATAAAATAAACAAACAAAAGGAAGCAATGGAGGCCTTCAAACGTTTGTAAAAAACTAACAATGTGTAATACAGAAGCTTGCTGAATTTGACTTACTTTCTACAGTACGTGATGTCACCTAGTGGTAGCCTAAAATGAGCAACACGTTTTCCATAACGCTTCCTTATAGTCACAATTGCAGCAGTTGAAAAGATGATAAGTCTCTAACATGAACTCTGAGCATGAACATGAGCTGATGATTTACCCTCCCTATAACTGATTCAGTGTTAATTTGCCAGAAAACCAAAATAGTATATTTTAGTATATCAAGTCAGTCAAATTCTGCAGGCCAGCTAAGAGAAAATTATGGAGTCCTCTGCTCAGTTCTATTCCTCATTGTCAGCTAAGAGACAGAAGTGAGCAGAGAAGTAGCTGGTGGGGTGACTGTATAGAGCAGTGATCTCCCACCATTGGGTGCTCTTTGACACCTTGTTTGTTGCTTCCAGTGGCATCAAAGCAGATTGAATTCCTGGCTTGAAGGATAGCTTTAATTACATAAAAACCATGTGCATTACCAAACAGAGTCTCCTGTAGACCTCCAGTCAACAATAGGAGCTACATATAGCCAATCACAGCTCAAATTTGGCACTCTTGGAACTTTTTGTATGCTTATGTTGCTCTCCAACTTTCTTTACATTTGAATGTGGCTCATGGGTAAAAAAAGGTTGGGGACTCCTGGTATAGAGCAACAGGGTTCATTATAGTATCAGTGTAAAAACTAGATAGTATTATTGAAAACTAGGGGAAAACATAATGTACTGTATATTGCAAAACCTATAAGAAGAGCACATTCATTTGTCATAGGGGGTTTCGTTCTTAATTAAGCCTCAAGAAAGGTAACATAAGTCACAGGAGATGAAAAAAATCTGTGCAGTACCGTAAAGGGCACCTTTTGGTGGAAAATTGTTTAGTCAACCACAAACTGCACTCTTGTTGTAGTAAACAATACAATTTTGTGTATAAAATGCTCCTAATGAGCACAGTGCTCTGGGAGCAAGCTCCTGGTGAGGGTGGCCATGTTTAATTACTTGCTTCACAATTTACACAAAATTGTTTTCCAATAGGTGCCCTTTAATCAGCTGTACTCGGATATGGGTGGATACAGGGTGTTGGCATTAAGACTGCTGTTCATTTGGGGCATGGGTGTTTGAAAAGTAAAGGTGCCCAAACAAATTGAAACTCATGGGTAGACTTGCGTATATCTAAAACATCATTTTTGAATTCTAATATATAGAGCATTTACTCTTGCATGTAATGTAATTTTTCTTACAAGTCTGTGCCAAAGAAATACAATGGTGCCCATAATGATTTTGAACTAGTTTTCTGAACCATTTTTTTCCTTGTGACTACCAGTAATTAATTCAGACGCCTTCGTTACCTAATTAGGCATAATTCCCAGCAAGATAATACATTGTATGAGTCATGTTTAAGTACTGTTTAAAAGCTTGATGATTTGTTTGGAAAAAGGACGCATTTCACTTCTTATTTTGCCAAAATGTTTAATTTTCCTTTTTTCCATTGTAAGTATAAATATGCCGACTTGACAGAAAAATGTATGGGTCTTAGCAGACGCAGCTGTCATATTTAGAATCTGTGCTCTCTTCTAATATAAAATGTATTCATATTAATGGGGGAGTTACCGGAGTGTGACCGTACATGCAAATGTACACAATGCAGGGAGAATGCTCTTTCACCTTCAGATGCTTAGGAACGTTCCATCCTTCCACCCCACAATAGTTTCATTTCCTCCTCTAAACTACTCGCTCCATAGAAGCAACACTAATTTCTTTATTTGTATAAACTAGGAACGTTGTTTGGATATGACAGTAATTTACTAAATGCCATATCTTCCCTGATTCAATCACAGAAGAAGTATTTACCTTCACTGGCAGCCACAAGCGTCTTCACTAAAGGTGATTTAGGGTGAGTGGGAGTTGTAGTTGACAGCAGAGAGGCTGTGACTAAGTCCTACTGTATATGCAATATATAGCATATGAAGCAAAGTCTTTAAAGTAACTAGAATAATGTACAATTGTACTTAATATGGGAACCGTTATGCATAGTTCTGCGCTACAATAAGGCTGTCTTCCATAGACTCCATTTTATCCACATAATCCAATTTTTTTTAAATGATTTCCTTTTTATCAGTATAATAATAAAACAGTACTGTGTGCTTGCTCCAAACGAGGGTATAATTGATCCTTACTGGAGTCAAAACCAGCCTATTGGGTTTATTTGTTTAAATGATTTTCTACTAGACTCAAGGTATGAAGATCCAAATTACAGAAAGACCTGCCAGGCCCCAAGCAATCTGGATAAAAGATCCCATAGCTATACATAAATGCCACAAATATTCTGTAAATTATATACATATAATACACAAGAGCCATAAATATCCTGTAAATGATATCCTTCTAAACGGTTTTATTGATGTTATCAGTTATAATCGGAGCTTACTGGTGTCACTTCTGTCACATGACACTGAAACTTGTTCCATGATCTCTAGTGATGGGCGAATTTATTCGCCAGGGTCGAATTCACAGCGAATTCCCGCGATTCGCAAAATTTCGCCTGGCGAAAATTCGACGAAAAAACGAGTCGCGCGTTGTTTTTGACGCACGCAACGAAAATTTTCACCAATTGAGAATTTCTCTGGAAATTCGCGAATATTTCAGCGAAGCGAAACTGGGTAGATTCGCCCATCACTAATGATCTCGTGTTTTTACAGAATATGGTCATGGAACTCCTTGGTAACTTATAATGTTCTGATATTTTAATATATATTTGATATAAATCCTTATATTTGTATTCACTATATAAACAGTGTTTAGTGATGTCATCCTTTATAATCAGTGCATTGTGATGTAATTTGTACCATATCACTTGCTGGTGCTCATTTATAAACACTGGGCAAATTTGCACCTGGGCAGTAACCTACAGCAACCAATCAGTGATTAGCTTTTTTAAAGCCAGCTGCAAGTAGAACAAAGTAAATATCTGACATCATCTGATTTCATGGGTTACTGACCAGGTGCACATTTGCACAGTGTTTGTAAATGACCACCACTGAATTGTAAAAAAAAATAACATACCCTCTCATTTCAAGGTTCCATGACCTATATAAAAGCACTCAGCCTGAGACCTTGTGCTTTTATATGCCCATAGCAACCAATCAGCAGGTAGAAATTGCAAGCTAGCTATTTCAAAACAAAAATCTGATGTGGGCAACTTTAGACATTTTACTACATTAACCCAAAATGGATCTTATTTACTTAAAAAGTGCAAAGTGCAAGGCACCACCCATAAACAAGTTACCATATTTTTATTCCCATTTCAGCCATCTTTTCCAGATTTCCAACACAACTGTGCCCACTACAATCAGATTCCAGAGGTACAAACATTAAGTAGGCACTTTGCGTATACCATTTTATTGGGCATTATTCTGCCTCCATTTTATTGCATAGTGCTGAGCCTACAGATGGTAAATGAGACCTAATATGTTAAACAGACACTAAACCACTTACACTAATGTGTGTGGCACTGTGATTTTCTGTTTTATATAGCTCACTCTGAATAATAATATCTCTATTAGCAGCAAATACATTAAAGGTGTTTCATTCACTAAAACCTGAAGGGGCAAATAAAATCCCACTGAGCATGATTGTATTGTGAGTAGACACGGAAACATAAATTATTAAACCACCAAGCGTATACAAATATGTTTAAGGACATAGCTAATGGCTAATTACAGTCTTCTGAAACTCAGACACAACCTTCAAATCTCATTACATTTTTGTTATGACAAAAATGACTTCATCTTTTTATACAAATTTAGTTTAATGATCAGGTGCATTAGCTAATGTATACAGTAATGCATTTCCCGACGACTACAATCATGTTACATTGCTAATGTTCCAAAGTACAACAGAGGCCATATGACATGATTAACCTGACTCACATTATAAATTCCAATAGCGTGAAGTGTAATGCTAGATCATATTAAAACAGACCGTAAATTCTAAGCGTGACTTATTAAAACACACTACGACAGCTGACTATGGGGTGTAGTGAGATGCGTCCCAGAGACACTATGAATAATGTTTTGGGGGGGTTATGTTCTTTCCTGGTGCTAAGCTCGGACCTTGGGACTTTAGCCACGGTGTCCAAGTTAACCAATATGAGATGCTCAAAATGTGTGAGATTGAGTCTTCGTTCATTATTTTTGCCCAGTCATAAAATGAAGCGGAAAAGGAGGACTTCTATATAGAATTAAAGCCTTTGCAGCTTGGATAAGATGGAGAAAAAATGTATTGTGTATAATCTTTTTGGCCCTTGTATCTAGATGAAAGAATAAAAGTGTATGGCTGGAGACTTCAATTTTGATGTGTTTTTGTGTATTGTACTGCTTATTGAGGCCTCTTAGCACCCCACAGGGAAATATACAGTAACATGAACAATTCATCCCCCACCTAAATACATGAAATGGGCAAGAAAGGGTAAATCATGAGAAGACTAAATCCCTTGCACTACTAAAATGGAAAAGATAAGCAGGTCATGAGGTCTATGAGTTTTTTATGTTCTTTAAGGGTAAGACCAGACGGGAAGATTCGGGGAGATTTGTCGCCTGGCGACTAATCGCCTCTTTTTTGGGGTGACAAATCTCCCGGAACTGCTTCCACCTGCCTTCCAACGGCTTCAATGAATAATTGCCTGCGCCTATTCACACGCGGCGCTGGCTTTTCCGAAGTCGCTGGAAGTTGCCTCCTTAGGCAATTTCGGGAAAGCGCGGAGTGTGAATAGGCACAGCCGATTATTCATTTAAGTCGCTGGAAGGCAGGGGGAATAGGTTTGGGGAGATTAGTCGCCAGGCGACAAATCTCCCCGAATCTTCCCGTCTGGCCTGAGCCTAAAGGGGTTGTTCACCTTTGAGTTAAGCTTTAGTATGTTCTAGAGAGAAATATTCTGAGACAATGTGCAATTGGTTTTCATTTTCATTTTTTATGGGATGAATCTTATAGTATTCTCATAGCCAATACAGAGACTTTCTATACAATTATGTCAACATAGGTATCCTCCTGTACTAAGCAATATGCTGCAGAAAGTTCTGAATTACAGAAAAAAAGGGGGTTACACAATAACAGGCCCAGGTGCAGTAACCCATGGAAACCAATCAGCAGGTAGCATTTACTGATCACCTGTTTCAAAGAAATATTTTATCTGTTGATATGGGTAAATCATTTAAAAAATTTTTTTTTTATTACCTTTTTTCTGAAATAATAATACAGTTGATTGTACTTGATGGTAACTAAACTGCATGAATCCATAGTGGGTTTATTTAATGTTTAAATGTTTTTGTAGCATACTTACTGCACAGTGATCCAAATCACAGAAAAAAAAACCTTTTCTGGAAACACCCAGGCCCCAAGCTTTCTGGATAACAGATCCCATTCCTGTATATATTATAGTGGAGCCAGAGATCATTCAAGTTCTGATCAGATTCAGGCGATTATAGGATTGCAGGATACTCCATCGCTAAAGCTTTTAATATATATATTTTTTTTAGATATTTACTTTACTTTTCTTCAGGAACAGTAATTTATGGTTTTTACAACCTGGCAGACTTTCAGCCAGCAATGGGAATGACTAATATAACCTCTGTGCGTATGGACCTTTTCAGACTTTAAACCACACAAAACAGCTGTACTGTAAATTTTCATTACTGCCGCCTGATGTGACTAATTAGCCCGGGAGCAAAAGCACATCGTTATGGAATATAAACGGCTGCCAATACTACTAATAGGTTTTTGTAACGTTTTTAAAAAACAAAAAAAAAAATCTTTATTAAAATCAGTTCTTGAGTCAGAGTCTCACAGCAGTTACTAGCATCTCTTCTAGCAAATAGAAGAAAGAACCGTGATTTAAGAACGTATGTGAATATTATGTGTTGTGCATAACTGGCTAATTGTTTATCTCCTATCAAGGCTATTATGTCTCCAATTACTTTATCTAAAACACTTTTTGCCAGCAAAAATATATTTAAATACAAGCAAAAATGGATAAGAGGTTTTCTTCAAAATGTTTATTCTCCAGACATATATTACTTCCATATTACTTACTTTCATTATGGGGCAGATTTATCATTCCTCGCCAATTCGAAGGCTTTTAGCCTCTTTGGCAAAAATTTGATGTTCGAATAAAAAATCCGATAAAATTGTAGGAAATATTCACTAGTTTTGATCACTATTTGATTTTTCGATAAAATCATATGATCGTACGATTTTAAAAAAAATCGTAAAATTTCATTCGATCGTTCAAATAAAATCGTACGATTCGAACGATCGAAGCGTTCAGTTGTAGGATTTCTAAACAGGTAACAAAATAAAAAACCTATGGGGGATTCCCATAGGCGTCTATTACAATTCGATAGCTTTAATCTGGCGAAGTAGGCAGTCAAATAAAATTTTAGAGGGCAAGCTCTTCGAGATTTTTATTCGATCTATTTGATACGATCGAATTTGTCACATTTTCCATGGACACCTGTAGAGTGCATCCATTTTCTGCTATGTAACCTGTGCTTTGAATGGCTGCCCCCATGGATGCACAGCAGCATAAATATATAAACTATAGTAGAGTTTCTGAAGCAAACTAATATGGCAGCTGCTATGCTCAACAGAGATCACTTCTAGAGCTGTTTACTCCAGCATGGTAAAACATTCTACAGAATAAATATAGTGTTCCAGCTTACACTATTGTGGTTAATCTATTGGCAATAAACTGCTTTGATAGTTTTCCTTCTCCTTTAATAGAGTGGAGAAGTGGGGTCGGCCAGGTTCTGTCAAATAAGCCTTGATCCCCCATTGACCCAATCCCACCATATAAAGTCAACGACAAGTAAACCCTTTTACGATTACACAACATAGGACCAAACAATAACATTTGGGAAGGACAACCCCAACTCTTGACCTGTAATGTATATCGATGCCCTGAAGTGTCCATCCATCTCTAAAAAATATTTTCTGCTATAGAATCCTGTGAGTCAACTTGATGCTAAACCTTCCCTAGACCCAATGTGAATTAGTCTTCTTGACTGTCTGTCATGTTGGTAACTGTTATGTGTTTAAAAGAAATAAAATTTACCTTTAAAAAAAATCAGCCTTGATCTCACTGATAGATTAACAACAGCTAGAAGTCTGCATCACATTATTTCTTTAATTGTCTACCTCCTGAAATAGGGAAATCTTCTTCCATTGTCATGGGAACTTTCATCTTATTCTGTTTATACTTTTATCATTATCCTTTATACAGAGCTGACATTTCACAGCACTTTCAGATAGTATACATTATTCATATCAGTCCCTGTCCCATTGGAGCTTACACTATAAAGTCTGTGTCACATACTGACACCACTATGGTCAACAGGAGCCAGTTACCCTTCCTGTAGTTTTTGGAGTATTTAGAGCAGTGATCCCCAACCAGTAGCTCACGGGCAACATGTTGCTCTCCAACCCCTTGAATGTTTCTCCCAGTGGCCTCAAAGCAGGTGCTTATTTTTAAATTCCAGGCTTTAAGGTAAGTTTTGGTTGTATAAAAAACAGATGTCCTGCCAAACATTCTCTCCTGTAGGCTGCCAGTCCATATAGGGGTTACCAAAAAGCCAATCAGAGCTCTTATTTGACATCCACGTGGACTTTTTCATGCTTGTGTTGCTCTCCAACTCTTTTTTAAATTTAAATGTGGCTCACGAGCAAAAAAGGTTGGGGACCCCTGATTTAGAGGAAGCCAACACAATCATGGGGAGAACATAACAATTACTTACAGATTGTGTCCTGGCTAGAGTTGAACCTAGGAATTGAGTGCTGCAATGCAGCTAAAGACATTGTGCCACCGTTCTTTATCATGGGGTCCAAAACAAATGCTCCCTCTGACAGCCCCCAAAACTTGTTGTTGTATAATCAAATACAAAGTTTCACATGGCAGTTCGTAACCCCAATTAATTGCATTATAATGCAGTATAGAAAACTGAGTGACGTGATTAGCATTCATTATCCCTATATAATATAATATACAGCACTAAGCCAAAATTTGAAGAGTAGTATTTATCAGCAAGAAGAATATATATAACACTGGCACAAAGGTACAGTACGAGGCAGAGAACATGTGGTGCTTCTAAAGCAAAGCATTAATCAGAACTCATTCATTCTGCCAGTGTTGCCAATACCAAGTGAAATCACTAATTCTCATGTTACTTAAGGTGTTGTTTCCTTGGTTAAGTGCAAAAAGAAATATGTCATGCTTGCAGAGTAATTACAGGGAAGAGTGTGCAATTTAACATTAATACACGTAAAATATTTTTATTCAAGTGGAAAAAATTATGTTTTGATTGAAATTAATTTAGGAACATTGTGTTTTCAAGCATAAATTGAAGGTCGAGAATTTAGAGAGTGCAGTACAATAATAATAGCATTGCAGCACTTAAATCCCTGCTTTGTGGGCTTTTGAATTATTTTAGAGAATGTAGCTGTGGCTTGTTAGAATTTTGGAAGATATATTTGTGTTGATTACTTTCCTATAGTGATGGGCGAATTTATTCGCCTAGCGCTAATTTTGTGGCGAATTCCCGCGATTCGCGAAACGCCAACAAAAATTTGCCTGCCGAAAAAACGTGCCGTGACACGTTTCGCTAATTTTTCACCAAATTTTCGGTGAAATGGGATAGATTCGCCCATCACTACTTTCCTATTATTTTCTAGATCAGGTTGAGAATAACAGAGACCAGTTCTGGTGGAACCAGTCAGGAAATACATTTACCATCATGGAGCTGTGCCCATCACCCCAGATATAGCTTATATCAACTGTTCTTTTTTGGGCTGCCACCTGGACAATATTTTACTGGTCTAGCTGGTAAAAATAATGCTTAATGCCAATAGGAAAGCAAAATAAAAATATAGGCAGACAAAAACACAGGGACAGTTGTGCTCACCACTAAAACCATTAGGCGGAGATTCAATGAGGCTGTGACCACAAAATACATATAGACAAATCCAAGAGATCCTCTGCACTCAACCCATTATCAGTATATTTAAGACATTGAGAAATTTTGTGCATACAGCTACTAAAAAATGCCTTACCCATTAAACAAAACAGGGATTGTTTGTCCATATATTGCAATATATTTAAGCTGGCCAACTACGGGTAAGACTTTTTTTTAGTAGCTATGTGCACAATATGTCTCAATGTCTTAAATATATTGATAATGGGTTGAGTGCAGAGGACCTCTTGGATTTGTCTATATGTATTTTGTGGTCACAGCCTCATTGCACCCCCGCCTAATGGTTTTAGTGGGAAGGGGAAAACTATTTTTACTTCCTTGTTTTGTAACAAAAAGTCATGTGATTTCCCCCCCTGCCCCGATTCAGATTCAGTTCGACTAGGCAAGAAGTATTTGGCTGAATCCGAATCCTGCTGAAAAAGGCAGAATCCTGAACTGAAGTCTGGATTTGTTGCACCACTAATATATAATATATACAATTCCTCAGTTTGATTTGTGTTGCTGAGGACATTAAAATTCAACTGCTAATGTTTCTATTAATTATGCACATTTGCACATGGAAAGTAACTGTAGTACAATTCAAAGCATTTGCATTTTTATTACGTATAGTAAAGTTATTTTTTGGTAGGGCCTCGTGGTGTAATTTTAAAGCAGTGATTAGCAACTATCATTTTTTCTTTTTTATCATTACTGAATTATTTGCCTTCTTCTTCTGACTCTTTCCAGCTTTCAGTTGGGGGTCCATGACCCCATCTAAAAAACAAATGCTTTGTAAAGCTACAAATGTATTGTTATTTCTACTTCTTATTACTCATCTTTTTATGCAGGCCTCTCCTATTTATATTCCAGTTTCTTATTCAAATTAATGAATGGTTGTTAGGGGAATTTGGACCCTAGCAACCAGACTCCTGAAACTGCAATCTGGAGAGCTGCTCAATAAAAAGCACAAAAACTACACAAACCACAGAACAAAACCAATGCAGATTGCCTCAGAATATCACTCTCTACATTATACTTAAACTTAAATAAAAAGTGAATAACCCCCTTTTACTAATGAATAGTGCTTAAATAAATTAGTACAAAATACAATGTGCAAAGATAACATTTTTGAAGCCAACCTTTGTGTTTCTCTCCCACAATGCAGCTCCCCCCCAGAATTCTAATATAATTGTGGCTGTCTGTTAAACTCTCTGATTTCTTGTGTTTTAAATGTAACATGACTGGATTCATAGTCACTAAACTGATAAATTACATTTGCTTCATCTTAATGAGATTATAGTGTCTATGGGATTATGGTTATTACATTTTCTGGTGTATATTAAGATGTGACTTTGCCTAATCTTACTCTTTAGTTCACTTATGTACCATTTTACAATTCATTTGGGCCCTTCACCCAAAAACTGTTTATTTGAATAGTGAAAGCAAATGGAATTGTAAGCATGTTTCCCATATATATGTTAATTAATAATTTTTCAGCCATTTAAAAGTAATGAAATGTAATGGCGGCAATCTGTCTTAATTGTGATTATTTCCTGAGATTAGGCCATGAGTAATAGGTTTTACTTGAGGCGATATCAATATTATACTACTGGAAAGTCTTTTTCGGGAGATTAGTCACCCACAGTAGTGCAGATTTAACCGTAGAGCCACAATTTTTACTTTATGCATCACCCTAAGGGTAGAGTCACTCGGTGCTATTTTGGGGAGATTAGTCGCCTAGTGACAAACTGCCTCTTCCTCGGGGCAACTAATCTTCCCGAACTGCCTCCCCGCTGGCTAGAATCTAAATTGTCGGCGGGATGTCACTTGGAGCACTTCGTTTTCTGAAGTCGCCAGAAGTTTCCTTGCTCCGGGTGCCATTATGCCAGCGATTTTAGATTCTAGCCAGTGGTGAGGCAGTTCAGAGAGATTAGTTGCCCGAGGAAGAGATGATTTGTCGCAAGGCGACAAATAGTACCGTGTGTCTTTACCCTTAGGGAATTGATTTGGGGAGATTAGTTGCCCCGTGAAGGCGCTTCGTTTTCCGAAGTCGCCCGAAGTTGCCTCACGACTGGTGACTTTGGAAAAGAATCACTCTGAGTGCCATCTCGCCGGCGATTTTCATTTTAGCCAGCAGGAAGGCAGGGGAGGCAGTTTGGGGAGATTAGTCGCTGTTGCTTGCACTACAAAAAACTACTGATACACTAGAGTACTTGGTTTAAGTTGCAGTAATACAAAAGTGTTCTGTTTTTGCACTTCAGTACTAGTCTTTCTTGTTAAGTAAATAAAATAATTTTCTTTCATCCTTACTCATGATTTTATTGTAGTTTGCGTATCTTTGCTCTGATGGCTGGCACCTTTATTATTTGTACATTATGGCCATTCCTTCAAAAGTGATTTACTTGCTTCAGTACAAGCTTCAGCTAATGCATGTTAATGACTTGAGTGCAAAATCCCAACAAAGTGAATGTTAAAGTGTATTTGAAGTGCTGAGAGTCATGTTTATCAAAGGTAGGGAAATAAAAACCTCCACCAATTCATCCCACAACCTAAAAACATCACTTATAGAGACAGTCTTGATCAATATCCATATTTTCCTTTTGATTAAGGAACTAAGTCTGCTTAAAAGACTCAGTCTTTAAGGGAATTGAAGTTTATGAAAACAGTGTTTGGAAAAATATGTACCTCCACGTTACCTCTGTATCATCTCTGAGATACAGCAGAACAATAAAAAACAATCTTTGAGCCAGCAGCACCCTGGATGAGCCAGAGAGGCAGTGCATAATCTCTCCATATTGGGTGAGCATAGGGGCTGCAGTGGCCCTGCATAAATGCATTGTGGGCTCTGTGTCTGCAGATCATTTTTCCAATGACTTTAGAAATTCAGCCTATTAATACAGCAAAATAGACAGACTAATAGCTTTCTTTTTGCACATCTTGGGAATTTTCTCTTGTCTAGTTTGGTCTAGAGACATTTGTTCCAAGCCTGAACAGCCATAAAGATTCCCTCCTCCACCCATTATTCTATGGTTGTGTATTTGGTAAGTTACGCTGAGAGGGGCTATGAAGATATGGCATTTGCCCATCTTTCAGCATCCGCCGAGCTTTCTAAGCAACTTGTGTCTACCTGCTAGAGGTACAGTATAGCTACCTAGGCACTTCCTAAATACTGTCATAGTAAAATTCATAGTTCAAAAAAATTCAAAATTCTTCATGTTGGTTTAATTGTATTTCCTTAAAGTAAAAAAGTAAAATACTGTATATTATGCATCTCTTGCTAATACAATGTGACTGTCATTTCTACTCTATTGGTTTGTCCAAAAGTTACTCAATATCTGCAGCCTGAATCAGATTGGACGCTGTTCGTTGCATCCCTATGGCAAAAGGATAACCATTTCCCCAATCTGTCGACAGATGCAACTGGAGACATCATTTTTAATATCAACGCTTCTCCCTGAATTGCCAAATAGAGCTGTGAAAAAAAATCTTGTTCATCAAGTGAGATCCAGTTCTCTTAAAGGGTTTTATATGTGTCTTCAGCTTTAAAAATGGCATTCCAGTTTTATTTGATCTGCAGTTATTATAGAAAAGTTCCCTTGTGTGTGTTGGTAGAGGTTTCCTACACCCCCAGGGTCCGTCAGTGTGTTGCTAAAAATTCCAGTATATAAAGCAAGAGGGAATGATTCATACTCCGATATAGAAATAGTTTCACTTAGTTATACCTAGAATGCCTACTTCTAATTTGTACCAGGCAGTATTAAATAAGGCTGCAGATGTGTCTGTGGATCACCCCAAACGATTGAAGGCAAATGAATTAATTAAACTGGCATTACTTTCAGTTAAATTCTAATCCTTAGCAGGCAGCTATACTTGACTAATTGCTTTAGACATTATTGGCACAGCTATAATTTAAAGCAGGAGGAGAATGCTTATCATTTAAAAATTCTCTCATTAATTAAATAGAGGCAATTCAATTTCAACAAACTGTGCAGGTAGCATGTACTGGTCATGTGTGTGATAGAAAACATCTGATTGGTCGTATAAACTGTGCAGGTAGCATGTACTGGTCATGTGTGTGATAGAAAACATCTGATTGGTCGTTATGGGTTGATAGGTTCAAACGAAATACTCCAGCACACATTTCTGCTTAAGGGTTTAAAACCCGTGTTTAATGTCAAGCCAAAAAATATTACAATGTTTCGGGGGTGTACCTCTTCACCAGGTAGATAGAACTGCACAAACCATGCTCCATTTATTACATTATTCATTAAAAATAAATTATTTACCAACTGCAGCTAGAGCTAAATTATAGTGATGGGCAAATAATTTTGACAGATTTGATCATCACTTGCTAAGCCCCAGGTTAGGAGTCTATAGGCCCTAGGTGTTAAAGGAGAATTCAACCCTGTAAAATAAAATCCCATACCCCCACCCCACATAGACCCCCTCCTTCCTCACCCCAGCCTAACTGCCCCTCCGGGGAAATGTGCCATACTTTATACTTACCCGCAGTGCAGATTCAACCAGCGGAGCTCCACGCAGCCATCTTAAAGAACAAGTAAACCTTTTTTTTTTCTATCTGTAAATTTGCTCTAAACAGCC
>CM044433.1:135526674-135564628 GCA_024363595.1 Xenopus borealis | reverse complement strand
TTTTGATGGCTGATCCCAATGTTATTAATAGGAAAAAAAGATAAATATATAGGAAGGCGGTATCTTTTTCAAGAAAAGGTGGCAACCCTAACTACTGCACTAACTACTGCACTAAATGAATCAATAAAAGGTACAGGTTTGGAATCTGTTATCTGGAAACCCAGTATCCAGAAAAATCAGAATTATGGAATGGCCATCTCTCATTATAATTAAATTATTAAATTCTCTGTGATAATAAAACATTGCATTGTACTTGGCCTTATCAAAGGCAAAACAATACTATTGGGTTTATTTTTACATTTAAATAAGAGTTTAGAAGAGTTAACGTATAGTGGTCTAAATTACAGAAATATCCTGTATTATTCACTCCATATTTTCTGGCTTTGATCTCTAGCTAACATAGTATAACACTCTGCTACAGTGTATTGGTACCCCCCACACCATCAAAATTGTGTTTTGTCGTAGAACGAAATCCAGTTGTGCGGTAATCTTTGTAGTACCAATATATATGGTTTAAGATTAAGATATATGTATATACTGTACATATATAAATTTATATATATATATATATGTATATATATATATATATAGGCGGCATTTACAGTATTGCGACACTTGCATATCAAGGTGTGCTGTATGCATCAGTGGTGACGCAGCACAATATGACTGGCATGAACGGCACCTACATGTTATAGCATTTATGGGAAATCATATTTAGGAATAGTGTTTTATTTGCCTTTAGAATTTAAACGTGCACAATGGAAAAATGTTACTCCAATTCATTTTTTAGCTTGAAATACATGGAATTTAAACATATTCCAGCATAACATGCATAGTACATAATAATACTTCTTATATAAGTATACCAGTAAAGATGATAGCTGTTTCGTTTTACTATTATGGCTGAAAGGTTAGCTAAGAGACGGCTGCAAGGCAAATCCAGAATGGTGAATGTTGCAGTGGCAAGCTGGTTAGCAGTGAGTCTGTGCCATAATCATTAAATAAGCCATAAAGCCTGGGAATGCAGGGAAATCTGAGCTCCTTGCACACTTTGCTTATAGAGCCTTATTGCTGTGGCATGACATTTGCTGAATGTGAACATGCCCAGATCACTGTTGTAGTTAACCTTGCAGTGTTTGCTCTACAGATGGGCTGCTAGTGTGTGCCTGAGGGAGGTCTCACGGAGGAGGTGCATTGTTTTGCCCCCAGTTCAAGGAGCATTTTAGCTGTATAAGGAAAGAGTGTGAATTAGCCAGATTGGACAGGCACAAGGCAACCAGAAGTAACCTGCAGGAAATGTTCCTATATAAAAGGCAGGGGAAACACTGAACGTAATGCTCACTTTGGTAGGACATAAAAGGAGCAAAGTGGATTCTATAGGAGGCTCTGGGCATAGAGGAAAAACACATTTCAGCAGATTGGCGGTTTCTGTCATCGGGTGTCCCAAGATGGTTCGAGTGACACGCTTTAGCCCAGCTGATCCTGACGTGGAAAAAGCAATCAGAGGTATGTGCATTGCTAAATTAGGAGGCTAGTGGCCCTCTGAGGGCTGAGATTTCCTTCCCCAGTGCATAGCAGGGGAAAGTTGTGGACATCTGTTTTTACCTATGGGCTGATTCTTAAAAATAAAGTTGCCTAACAGTGAAAAACAAGAACTATAAACGAATAATCTATATATAAATAATAATAGCATTAATATCCATCTATAAAATGTGTGACCTGAGATTCTTGAGCCTGGGCTCTGATTGGTGCACCCAGTTACATATCTGCTGAGAGCACCCATTGCCTTCCCAGAAGTGAGCAATCCATTTGCATGCAGCCATGTACAGCTTTGCAACTGGAACATTATATAAAGCAAATCATTTGGCATCCACTGCTCATGCAATTGTAATCTTCAGTAGAGATCAAACATAAATTGCTGCATTTGTTGCCTAAAGGGGGGCATGGAATACTTAAACATGTCTGTGCATTTGCCTGGTTTCTGGATAAGGTGACTTGTTTTACCTTAAGGCTATTAAAAAATGTTTTAAACAAAAAACAAGGTTGGTATGGTCATTGCTTAAAACATATATATACTAGCTTACTTTCCCCTCAAATACAAGATACCAAAAAGTTTTATTATTGCAAAAAAAAAAAAATTGTTCATTGACCAAATTCCAAAAACTTGGGATCATACCAATTAGTGTTTATCAGATCAATTAAGAAGGGTCCTGCTGCTGCTGTATGTATGCAGTGCTTATGGTGAAGTTGCATGTGCATGAATTTATTTTTGTCATTTTTAATCCTTTTCTATAAGTGGTCTCCTGAAAGTATCATCTAGGAGTCACTACAGGACACGACTCTATCCCAGCATCTAGTACAGATATGGGATCCGTCATCCTGAAACCCATTATCCAGAAAGCTCCAAATTAAAGAAAAGCCATTTCCCATAGACTCCACTTTACCTAAATAATCCAAATTTTTAAAACTGATTTCCCTTTTCTCTGTATTAATAAAACAATACCTTGTAGTTCTTGTACTCGATCCAAAGTAAGACATAATTAATCCTCATTGGAAACAAAACCAGCCTATTGGGTTAATGTTTACATGATTTTCTAGTAGTCGTAAGGTTGGAAGATCCAAATTACAGAAAGATCTGTTATCCGGCAAACCCTGCTTCCTGAGTATTCTGGATAACAGGTCCCTTACCTGTATATGATACCTAATACTGTACTGAAATTGCCTACAGCTCTACAGCTGGGAAGGAAATACTGATAGAGGAATTCTGTCATAATAAAGGCTTTGACAAGGAAACGTATATATATGTACAACAACAGCCCCCTGACAGCTGAAGAGGTCTTTTGTAAACAAAAAATGTGCACACATTTTGCTATTTGTGTGTGTTTTGTACCCAACAAATTCTTCTTGTACGAATATTTAAGAATCACACTTGGGAAACAGCTGTTTGGCTTTATAAAGCATGGGGGAAGATTTGGTTTTGATGTCGGCGCATAAATTGGAACCGCTATAAAAACACACCACTGCTCTTGATGTCTTTACAAAACCAATGATACAATTATGGATTCCGCCTTGTACAAAATTTAAATAAAAATATTGTGGTGTCATAACAGACACAAAAGGCCCTAGAGAGGTTAAAAAATGGGCTGATTTTTATGCACAAGAGAACTTAGTAATAGTCTCCATCTTGTACATTACCATTGGTAATTTACACCAGGGGTGTAAGTAGATTTAACAGCAGATTGTTCTCAGGGCCAACCACCATCCAAATACTGGGGAAGAGAGTCTGTTTTACTTGTATATTATACAGTAAAGTAAAGGTCCCACTTAATTTTCTCTACCAGCAGCAACTGGGCCTAATGCCTGACATTTACAAGTGAAATTTAAAATTTCAAGCTTAATTTAAAAAAATAGGCATTTGATGGTTACATTCAGATTTAGTTTAATTGATTTTAATCCATATAACTAATTGGATTAAGCATATTATAGTATGAAGGTGAATAAGTTTCCTTACAGGCACACTGTATCGATTTGTTGCTAAGAAAAAGGAAGGAATCTGATCCAGGGTCATAAACAAAGTATTCACGCAGGTTATTTTAAGATGTTTATGATCTGGGCAATGGGACACCGGCCACCTTCATGGGCATCTTTTTGGGACCTGTATATTTTCCAAGCACATAAAGAGGGTTTTATAAAGACAAGAAGTGTCAGACAAAGGGGGAGGGGGAGGGGGACATTCTTGGAAATTGCAGATGAGCCTTGAAGCTACTGTTTGTTTTTGGTTAATAGAAAAACATTAGTTACTTCGTTCCGCCTGATTAAATAACAAATTGGAATGTATGGGCTGCAGCAGTCCCAATGTATATATTTAGCCAAGGAGACTTAAAATGATTATCCATTCTTGTTTTACTTTCCATAACAGATGCACGCTGTGTGTGACAGAGGGATTCATCTAAAGTATAGCACTAGCAAACGTGCTCCAAGCTCTCTCTTGGATATTCAAGCCATGCATGGCCGCTCTGCTTAGTAGAGAAGGAGTTAACACTCATTCACTTTTCAATTACCTTTACACACTGGGCTATTACTGCTCCTATGCCTCTACTCTTTTATTTTGCTTCCCATTACATTGTTTAACAGTCACTCTGTGTATTGCTTGAATAACCTCCAATCAGTTTGTCCACGATTTACAAATTAGCAGGAGACCGCCGCCGTTGTGCAACCTAAAACACTTTGCAGTGCTGTGCCCCTGTCATGCGGTGTCTTTGTTTAGTGCTCCTGGTTACCACCCTACTCCAACTCACTTGGCAATAAAGCTATAAACAGGGGATTGGAAGGACTCCACTGAAATCTTAACCCTCCAAGCTCAAAGGAGGCCTGTGGCAAAACTGATCAAAGCAGCAACTGCACCAAGCGAGGGTTAATGTGAATTTCCCCCCTCTGTGAGAAGCAGAGATACATTACAGGATTCAAAACACTGCGCCCAGTTGCTCACAAGAACCCTTTAAGAGTTGTAAAACTAGAACCAAGTAGCAGCTGGAATGATACATTAGTGGAGGTATTTTTGACAGGACCTGTTGAAAACCCTGAAACAGGGCAGCACTAAAATCTAAGCAAACTGTTATGATTAGGTTGTTTAATTGGGTTTTAGAAGATGTGCACATGCTGTGTGGCTGAATTAACAACTTCTCCACTAATGTAGTTTATAGAGTTTCATTGGTCCTAAAAATACAGAATTTGTTTTTTAACATTTCTATCAAGTCATAAGGGAGCTGCAATAGCCACCCCCTCACCTATACAGACATATGAATGTTTGTCACCCAGTTCTCCAACTCTGCTTTTTGTTCCCTGTACTTCTAGTCTCTGTATTTCCTCTTTATTCGATAAATTTCCTCATGTTTTTATTCTTTACCGCTGTATTCACTCCTTCTCATACGTCTTCATTTTCATTCCCTGTGTAATCCTCCTGCCCCTATACCTTACCTTACTTGCTTTTGATTGGCCAGATCTGTTATGGCCTCTAATTGTGCCCTCATTCCTCTAGCTTATTCCATGATGCATTTTTATAGAATAATAAGAGACCTTGCTGTTGTAAAGTTTTTCTTTCTTTATTATGTTTAGTACAAGGGTACATCATTTGCTGGCTATGGCATCTCTCTGAATAGAGTATGACAAAACCTAGGTAACACAAAACCTAAGGAAAATTATTTAGAGCCCTGCTCAGATGGCTTTGCACTCAATACAGTCAGATCAAACTCCTGTTGGATGATTATAACAAAATAGGAGAATTTTCCTACAGGGAACTTATTTTATACAGAGGTGAGGTTTCAATAGCAAAACTACTGTTACCACATAGCACTTTACAGTAACAATTTAGTACTAGTGACATCTAATGCTTACTTACACCACCCCATATATTCTCTCCTTCTTTCATGCCATCATCTTCTATATATTTATCTTCCTATATTCGTTATCACATCTACATTGGAGCGACTACTTACAGTATATTACCCAGTTTAACTCTCACAGCTGGGGATTTCTGTAGCTGCTCTTAGTCCTTGTTTTTGCATTTTCTCCTTTTTCTTATTCTTCAGCATTCTCTCTATCTAATATACTGTATACCTTTGCTCTTCTCCCATTTACAGGTTACACATCTACCTGTCTGACATGTATTCTCTATTCTGTATTCTTCAACTTCTCGGTTCTTTACCTTTTTCTTGTTGTGCCCATTTGCACCTTATCACTCAGCATAACAATACTTTTATGTTTTAGACTTACATTCATTTCTTTCTCTATACTCCTCTTCATCATTCACATTCATCTTCTATGGCTGCTCTATGTGCCTCATATTCCCCATCTCAATCTTTCTTCCTCCACTATCCACATGTACGTTGCATATATATTAGGTTAGATTAAAGAGATTAGAGGGATATGATTGACATACAATCAGCCTTTGAATTACAAGGAAATTGAATGCATTTCAGAGATGTATTTATCTTTGGTCATGTGCATGATCCCACTTTTTTGGTTCTTCAGAGCAATTGTCTCACAATTAAAGCTTCTATATAATGAACCTTTCTATCTGTAAGCCTGAGACAACAGGCAGCAATTATGGGAAGTAAGGGCACATGGGGTGTTGACTGCCACTGCCATCTGGCAGAAGGTATCAGAGGTCAAAACACCATTGTCACTGCTCGTGATGATATTGAAAAGCACCCTATTTTACACACACACACTGAGCTCTGACAGATGGACCTCCATGCAAAAATAAAGAATTGATATGGTTGTTGTTTTTTTTTTTTTTTTCAATTAGAATAGGCAGAACAGATTTTCAGTATAAGTCCTAATCATTAGCAATATACACATAGCATAGCCCCTTTAAATACAACTTGCCGTAGTTCTGGGGGACAGAATTAGGAATGCCCTGAATCCAGTGAATAACTGTGTAGAGGCTGTGTTGAAGTACCCCTAGGGCAAAACAAATATTCTCAAGCCAACTTGATAACAGCTTGGTAGCACTGACTGCCTGTACAATCCACTGGGAGGCTTGTGGTACCCAGCAGTTAGTTGTGTGGCTTTTATTATGTTCATGTGACCCTTTCTAGCTGTGGCTTAATCTGACCTTATTCTGTCGCTGCCATTCTGAGCCCTGGGGCATATACATTTCACCCGTGTTGCCTCATTAGCAACACTTTTGTTTAAAAAGTAACAAGGATACTATTGGTGACCTTACTAATACATATGTTAAGCAGTGATTTGCTACTGGTTTACACTGGCTACATTCTGTTTTGTCATCTCTTGAGGGTATCTTTATTCCAACAAAGTGTTTTAGCTGCCATTATCCACACAAAAATGTAAATGATTTACCCAGGCATCTTAATGACACTTGACCGGTTTATGGCCGTCCCTCCTCCAGATTTCTTAATTCCCATGACTAGTTCTGTTCTGCTCGGTGAGCTGTGAGGTGACTCCACGCAGGCAGCTCTGAACGGCTCACATTTTGTGTTTTGTTTATTCCCTCTGCAGCCTGGAAGTCATGAATGCCAGCCCTCTACTTATTTTAGGTAAGGTACAGGGGTAATATGCATGATATGAGTGAATAAAAGCAAGGGATCAGGGCAAACAGCTGCTGTGCATTTCCTCTCTGTGCATTAGCCAAGTGATCAAGCTGTGGGAAGAAGGCAGCATCTTGGTTAAAGTGATTGCTGTCTCATTGCTGGGAAATAGCTACTGTAATTGTCAGCAAATGAATACTAATATTGAACAACAACTGGGTGCTGCTAGCACGGGGGCAGCTCCAGAAGTTGCTGGGCTTTATAATGTAACTGACTGTTTGTAGGGCAGTAACTCATGCTTGTTACTACATGGATGGATAGTGGAGGGTGAATGTGATTAACAAGCTGTTAACAAAAAGGAATATATTTTCGCTCGCTCTCCCAAATAAAGGGAATATTATGTACTATTTGTTTTGGTACTGGGATAACTGACAATTCTTAGAGTTGTTGTTCTGCATCACACATGGCATATGGTTTTAACATGCAAATATAAGGCAGGGGTCCCCAACTTTTTTTGGTTCGGGGACCGGTGTCGAGGCAAAAATTTCAAGGACCTGGGGGCTCCAGGGGGTCAGAGGGGGTTGGAGGAGGGGTCGGCGTCCAATTCGGCATGCCGGTATCCAATCCTGGTGCATCTGTGTCAATTTTGGTGCACCGGCGTCCATTTTGTCGCACCTTGTTAATTGAGGCTCCGCAGCCCACTCCAGGACTGGAGTGGGCCTTATATCAGAACTGGGCCACGGCCCAGTGGTTGGGGACCCCTGATATAAGGTGATCTGTTCACAAAACCTTAGCCATGCCAGTGTCATAGGTCTCTGACACACAGATATCTCTTTTACAATTTGCAATTGGCTTTCATTTTTTTTATTATTTGTGGCTTTTTAGTTATTTTTGCTTTTTATTCAGCAGCTCTACGGTTAGCAGTTTCAATAATCTGGTAGCTAAGGCCCAAATTACCCTAGTAATCATGCAGTGATTTGAATAAGAGACTGGAATATGAATAGGAGAGGGCCTGAATAGAAAGATGAGTAATAAAAAGTAGCCTTACAGAGCATTTGTTTTTAGATGGGGTCAGTGACCCCCATTTGAAAGCTTGAAAAAGTCAGAAGAAATATAAAAAAAAAAAACTATTTAAAAATGTTGCTCGAATGTCGCTTAAAATGCCATGTTTTATAATACTCAGCCCTGTAGCATCAGCTTATATTACAGACAAACCTTATTTTCTGATTGATGATTTGTGATGACTATAGCTACTCAGAGCCCACTGAGCATGTGAATGTCACAGCCACTATGGTGACCCCCTGTGACAAGTTTGAAGTCCTGGAACATTGCTGCTATTGATAAGCTGAAACTGAAACTTTAGGCTGGTGCAATAAGTTCAGTATATAAAATAAGGCATTTTTAACGATATTCATTTTAAGTGCTTACTTACTTACTCCTTTAATGCTTATCCATAGTGGCAACTCCACCTAATAAAACTGACCCGTTTGTCAAGAGTTACCTAATACTAGTTTTTTTAATGATGTGACATTATCTATTTCTTGCTGGTCTCAGCTATGAATGGCAAAAGTGAACAGTACATAGCTCTAAGCAGGCCGGGCTGGCAATCTGTGGGTTCTGGCAAATGCCAGAGGGGCTGCTATAAGGTGCCATAGAAATTCAGTATTAAGTGGGCTGGTGGGGGCTATTTGGTGGGATGATTGGGCCTCTGTGTACCTGAAATGCCAGGACCTATTTTAATTCTCAGTCCGGACCTGGCTCTAAGTGAGAATATGGAATATATGCAGCTATATGTGGGGTTGTTGCTTGCTTAGAAGGTACAAGGCTTGATCTTTGCTGGCTTCTACCATCACAGTGAAGCAACCAGTTACTGCCATGGGAAAGGCAGCTTTGATGTTGAACTAGGTTACCAGTCATTGATTATAGCCATAACTAGTCATTGATAAGTAACCATTGGTTGGAATTAGATATTCATCTAATCCTGGATTCGGTTCAGTATTCTGCCTTTTTCAGCAGGATACGGATTTGGCTGAATCCTTGTGTCTGGCCAAACCAAATCCGAATCCTCATTTGCATATGTAAATTAGGGGCGGGAAGGGAAATCACGTGACTTTTTGTCACAAAACAAGGAAGTAGAAAACATTTTCCTTTCCCACGCCTATGCAAATTAGGATTCAGATTCGGTTCAGTATTCGGCCAAATCTTAAATAGTGGATTTGGTGCATCCCTAGTTGGAATCCATTAGAGACGAGAGAGAATGGAATGCTTGTTAGCAAGTTAGCAGAAGAGATTCCACAGTATCAGAAGCCTAACATGAGGGTACAAGTGCAGATATTGTTTTATCCTGGGTCTCCTATTTTTCATGCCATTATCCCGTCGCTCACTAGTGCACATAAACTCCAGTTGCAAAGAACCCTGCAGAATCAATGCGAGCCAACACAATGTGCCCAGAGGCTCAATAGAAGCTTTCAGCCGCTGCTCAAATTCACCAGCATTCTAAGAATGAAATCTAAATATGAAAATATATTGTAATGCATTATTCAAAGTTGTTTTCTTTGCAATAATTCCAAATTATGCAAAATAAACTGGGAACAACTATTCATAACCAGTCAGATATGGAGAGCAAACACTTGGGAATAGTAAATATTTTATTCAAGCAGAATAGGAGCATGTACTGTACACAAGGAACAATAACCACTAATGGAGCAGAAAGAGTCATGAAGAGAATGGCTCAAGCAAGAATCAATACAAAAAGAGATTGGGATGTTCCAGACAAAAATGAAAAAAAAAAAACATTCCATACCTCTTGATGACTGGACACTATTTGACTCATCTATGTAAATGAGCTGGAGAGAATGCAGAGATGTGCAACTAAACTGGTTAGAGGGATGGAAGACTTAAATTATGAGGGGAGACTATAAAGGTTCGGGTTGTTTTCTCTGGAAAAAGGTGCTTGAGAGGGGACATGATTACACTGTACAAATACATTATAGACAAATATCAGGGGACCTTTTTACCCATAAAGAGGATCACCGCACCAGAGGCCACCCCTTCAGACTAGAAGAAAAGGACTTTCATTTGAAGCAGCATAGGTGGTTCTTCAGTGAGGTTGTGGAATGCACTGCCTGGTGATGTTGTGATGGCTCATTCTGTTGATGCTTTTAAAAGGGGTTTGGATGATTTTTTGGACAGACATAATATCAAAGGCTATTTTGATACTAAACTATACAGTTAGTAAAGCTTTGGGCATATATGGTTTGTGTGAAAGAGTAGAGGTGCGTGTGTGTATGGATGCTGGGTTTTAATTTGGAGGGGTTGAACTTGATGGACTTTGTCTTTTTTCAACCCAATCTAACTATGTAACTATGATTGTGTGTCAAGATACATTCACTGAAATACTATTCACAAAGGCAAATCACCAGTTGTGTCTTGTTTTCTGCATAAGGTGCACTGCAAAGTACTGTACATAATGCAGACACCAGGGTGATCTAGAATGAATGCTTGCCTGTTGGTACTAGAAAATATGTGGCATAAAGCCCACACCTAAATCTTCATCTCTCTCTTTATTACATTGCTCTGCTGTTTCTTTTTCTTTCCTTTTCTTTAGATCTCTGATTGCTGGTCCATCTTTATCCTTTTCCTGTCTCATGCCACCCTTTTAACTTCTTTTGTTTCTATCCCATACCTCCCAAAATGTTGGAAAAAGAGGGACAAAAAAGTTGTTGCGCTAAAAAAATATGACCACACCCATTTCTGTGGCCACACCTCCTAAATATCATGTTCATTTTCCAAAATTTGTGAAGGTATGAAAGTTTGAACATATTTCTGTGCTTTTTTTTTCAGTTATTACAGTTTTGAAGGTGAATTGCCCTTTAAGCTGTGAGTCTTTTCCCAAATGACCTGTTATCTTATATTGTTACAATTACTTATTTGCTTATCTTGAAAGTGTTACAAAAGTATCTTATCTGCTGCAGTGGCTGTTCTGGGCTTTCTGCCAAAAGCCAATTAAGTTAGAAACTTTGTTTCTTTTTCTGGCTGTTCAGTGCAGAGAAAAGAGGGACTTTCCAGTACAAAAGGACTGCAGGTTGAGCTGTCAAAAGAGGGACTGTCCCTCTAAAAACAGGACTGTTGGGAGATATGCTATCCTCCACTTTCTCATCTTCATATTTTCTTTCCTTGATCACTCCTCCTATTTCTCCTGTAGTTCACCTCATGTACCCACAGCTGAGCTGCTGTATCTGGCTTGGTGTTATTAGAATCTCTTGTTGAATAAGTGTTCTGTAAATCTCTAACAATGGTTCTAAATAGAAGATGGGGATCTCTAACACTGGCTAAACACGATTGTTTGAATTCTCTGGTCTTCCTTTACATTATGGTCAAGTTGCAGCCGATCATAACACACTGTTTACCAATTAAAACATTCTGCCAGGCTGTTTATAGAAGGCGAGATGGCGAAGTCGCATGGCGTATCTTGCATTTTTTACATTGTTACTTTGTTATTTGAGAGGCTGAAGCAGATATCAATCTGTTAACATCTTCTTGGGAATCCCCACTCTTCTAGAATCCTTCACCAGCTCAGATTTTTGCCAAGGTTCCAAGAACGGAATTGCTTGTAGTATTGCCACTATATGTTTGGGATTCACTCTTCAGATCTGATTTAATACTACAGTAAAATAGGTAACAATATCAAAGTGGAATCAAACCTTAATATGGCTGTAAAGCTTTAAATTAACTTTTAGTATGATGTAGAGAGTGATATTCCAAGATAATTATTATTATTTATTTTTTGTTATTTAGCTTTTTATTCAACAGGTCTCAGTGATCTGGTTGCTATGGCCAAAATTACCCTAGCAACCATGCATTGGTTTAAGTAAGAAATAGGATAGAGTCTGAATAGAAAGATGATGAATAAAAATTAGCAATGAAAATACATTTGTACCCTTACAAAGCATTTGTTTTTAGATGGGGTCAGTGACCCCCATTTGAAAGAGGCAAAACAGCAAGGCAAATAACTAAAAAAAATATTAAATAATATAATGATGGATAATAATATAATATAATAATATTATGATAAACTAATGGAGACAAATTGCAAATGTGGTGGGGTTTGGACGTTCTATAACATGCTAAAATGTAGCTCAAATGTGAACTTCCCTTTTGATGTCCAAAAGGACAGCCTCATGATCACCTTTTCGTCTCCATCATCACCCAGAAATGATCTATCAATTACATTGGTGGTTTACCTTTAAATTAACTTTTACTACGATGTACGATGCCGAGTCAATTTGCCATTGGTTTTTTTATTCAGCAGCTCTCCGGTTTGCAGTTTTAGCAATCTGGTTGCTAGGGTCCAAATTACCCTAGCAAAACTAAGAGGCTGGAATATGAATAGGAGAGGCCTGAATAGAAAGTTAAGTAACTATTAGCAATAACAATGCACGTGTAGCCTTACAGAGCATTTGGTTTTTATATGGGTTCAGTGACCCCCATTTGAAAGCTGGAAAGAGTCAGAAGAAGGCTTCAAATAATAAAAAAAAAACATATAAAATAATTGATGAAAACCAATTGAAAAAATGCCCAGGATTGGCCATTCTATAACCTATTAAAAGTTATCTTGAAGGTGAACCACCCCTTTAATGATAGGAATAATCTTGCACACTGGACCACACCTTGGATTCGTTGACATGGTGTACACCATGTGCATCATACAGTCTGCTCCATCTGTTTATTTTCTGCCTCATAAAAACATACATTTTAATTGCAAATTAGAAAGCACAAAGGCATACCTCCCAGCTGTCCCTTTTTCAGAGGGACAGTCCCTCTTTTGACAGCTCAACCTGCAGTCCCTCATTTGTACTGGAAAGTCCCTCTTTTCTCTGCACTGAACAGCCAGAAAAAGAAACAAAGGGGCATGTTTACTAACACTGGAGATAAATATCTGGAGAGATTTCTGGAGATGTTGCCCATGGCAACCAATCAGCAATTAGATTTAAATAGCCACATATAAGTTAGAAAACAAAAGCAAAGATCTGATTGGTTGCTATAGGCAACATCTCCAGAAATCTCTCCAGATATTTATCTCCAATGTTAGTAAACATGCCCCAAAGTTTCTTACTTAATTGGCTTTTGGCAGAGGGCCCAGAACAGCTAACAGGTGCAAATAAGATACTTTGTAACAATTTTGAGATAAACAAATAAGTAATTGTAACAAGATAACAGGTCCCTTGGGAAAAGATAGACGGCAATTCACCTTCATTAGCAAAACTGTAATAACTGAAAAAACAAAACAAAGAAATATTTTCAAACTTTTACAACCTGACAAATTTTGTAAAACAAACATGGTAATAAGGGAGTGTGGCCACAAAAATGGACGTTATCTAAAAATGTTGCAGCGCTACATGCAGCTATTTATTTTGTCCCTCTTTTTATTTCCAAAATGTTGGGAGGTATGTAAAGGCACTGCTTGCCCAGGTTTCAGCCAATGATGGGTATATTTATAGCTGCAATAGATAGGAATAGATATGTCTTTTTTAAGCAGTTTATTTTATTGTAATAGATATTTATATAGCCTATTTCATTCTATACGTCATTTATTCACTATTCCATCTCAATCTGCTGACAGCAATAACTAGAATTTGAGCTTAAGCATGTCTGAAAAACCCCTTCTAGCTGTCGCCTAAAACTTGTAGAATAAGTCACCGAGCCCTAATGTAACAAAAGTTCCCACATATCTGCATTGTTGCAGTGTTATTTACTGGGCTCTAATGAAATGAAGAGCAAAAAATAAAAGTGTATGAGTGAAGATGTACAGTTGTGCTCGGTGCCTGCTAATGTTGGATGCGTGACAGTGTTCATGCTCAGGTTGTTAAGCGCTCATAAAGCAAACATCTACTTCAAAGAGAAAGATATTACGCAACACTCTGAGAGTGACTGCTCCTGAAAATAGACACGACTATTATTTCCATTATGGTCGCCTCCCTATGATAGCCATGCCCTTTTCTCCCAGGGCCCACAAATGTCTGCCTCCAGTTGGTCACCTTGTCACTATAATGCTGCCTTTTACTAGGCTTTGTATTCTTTTTAAAAGCGTAATCTTTTTCTTTGTGTTGTTTTATTTGGAAATAAGGCGAATATAATGCAAAGGTTAGCAATTTGGTATTAGAAATGTCTGTAGTTATTCTAAGGACTGCAGTAAAACATACTTTGTGGGTTGTGATGTATACGACTGTGCAGCTGTCATGGGTACCCTCAAAGTGTTACTTTCTCCCTACTATTATTTTTTTTTCTCCCTATTATATCTGCTATCCCACAGCTGGATTCCCTGCACAAACTATTACACCCCACTGCTACTATAGGCACTATCTCTACCTACTATACCTGCTATCCCACAGCTGTAGCCCCTTCCCAAAGACTATTATCACACTGCTACTATAGGCACCATGTCTCCCTATTATTCATGCTATCCCACAGTCCCTTTCCAGAGATTATTATCCCGCCACTGCTACTATAGACACCATCTCTCCCTACTATACCTGCTATCCCACAGCTGTAGTCCCTTCCCAAAGACTATTATCACACTACTACTCTAGGCACCATCTCGCCCTACTATACCTGCTATCCCACAGTACCTTCCCAAAGACTATTATCCCACTGCTACTATAGGCACCATCTCTCCCTACTATACCTGCTATCCCACAGTACCTTCCCAAAGACTATTATCCCACTGTTACTATAGGCACCATCTCTCCCTACTATACCTGCTATCGCACAGTACCTTCCCAAAGACTATTATCGCACTGCTACTATAGGCACCATCTCTCCCTACTATACCTGCTATCCCACAGCTGTAGTCCCTTCCCAAAGAGTATTATCACACTACTACTCTAGGCACAATCTCTCCCTACTATACCTGCTATCCCACAGTTCCTTCCCAGAGACTATTATCCCACTGCTACTATAGGCACCATCTCTCCCCACTATATCTACAATCCCACAATCCCTCCCAGAAGGTGCAGGGAGGGTGGGCTTAGTTGACAGAGCAGCTGCTCTGTGGGACCCCTTAATGTGCAGGGTCTGGGAATTCGCTTTTGCATTGCCCTAAAGGGGAGGCTCACCCTTAAGTTAACTTTTAGAATGTAATGGCCAATTCTAAGCAACTTTTCAATTGGTCTTCATGATTTGAATTATTTGCAGTTTTCTTCTGACTCTTTCCAGCTTTCAAATGGGGGTCACTGACCCCATCTAAAAACATATGCTCTGTAAGGCTACAAATGTATTGTTATTGCCACTTTTTATTAAGTCATCTTTCTATTCAGGCCTCTCCTATTCATATTCCAGTGTCTTATTCGAATCAAACCTAAAATAATAAAACATGAAAACCAATTGCAAATTTTCTCAGAATATCACTCTCTACGTCATACTAAAAATTAACTTAAATGTGAATAACCCTTTTAAGTTCAGGTTGTTTAAAAAAGGCAGGTAAAAAATATTCTGTTAGACTTTTTTTGTATAAACTAAAGATGAAATTTCAATTATATGAATATTGTAAACCTAACATTTAGCTGATTCTGGGAACAATGACAGCATTTGGAAAATTCACTTTCCTGGCAGAGGAAATCAGAAAGATTATTACTGCACATTGTGCTGTGTGTCATGAAATGCTAGTTGGTTTTATTGTCAGTGGCTCACACTTGCTGTTTGGCATATTCCTTAAAGGCAAAATATAGCACCAGAGTAACCCTTTTGGACTTATAAACGCCAAACACTGTGTATAGTTTTGCCTCATCCATTCTGAGCAGCTGGCAGTAAGAATTTCTAAATTTACATGGGTTTTTGTACAATAATGACTATTTTTCCTAGTACAGGTATGGGATCTGTTGTCCAGAAACCCATTATCCAGAAAGCTCTGAATTACAGGAAGGATGTCTCCTATAGACTCAATTTTATACAAAAAATAATTTCCTTCTTTCTCTGTAATAATAAAACAGTAGCTTGTACTTGACCCAAACTAAGATATAATGAATCCTTATTGGAAGCATAACCAGCCTATTGGGTTTATTGAAGATCCAAATTACAGAGAGATCCATTATCCAGAAAACCCCAGGCCCCGATCATTCAGGATAACAGGTCTCATACCTGTAACATAAATATGATAGAAGCATAGTTCTCGACAGCGTTTGGGCAATCTTTAAAGTTATATGGGGGAATGTAATAAAAGTCGGTAACGGAAAAACAATTCGCAATGCGAAAAATTATGCCTTTGTGGCAATAAATGTAGCTTTGAGCGAATTTAATATAGCTTTTGCAAACCCGGAAACTGTTAAGCAACCACTTCCGACAGTGGAAGAAGGTTTGCATATTTTATATCTTGCGCCAATGTGCAATCAACGTAATAAAACTTCTTACTGAAAAAGCCGTTATGTATACTCCAAGATTACAACACCTTCAAACACTTCTTAAGCATGCGCAATTAAAATTCGCAATACGCAATTAAAATTCGCAATGCAATAACAGTTTGATTTTTTATCTTATTGATATGCATTCTTTTGCTCTTTGAGACTTTAATTACACACCCCCCCCCCATAAAGTACTGGATTGCTACTGGATTGTTATATAAAATGTATATAATGCAAATTTCACAGGCATCCTTAAACATTCATGTCAGAACTCTAGCCCTACACACTAGATACAAGGGAACCCAGGATAGGGCTATTACTGGTCAGGTAGTGAATGCTTAGCTCTTTCTTGCTAGTCCTATATCTTGGGATTATGTGTAAATTAGGTGCATATATTACATTCAGCTGTATTTGAATACAGTATTTGAATGTCATTGTCTGGCTTTCTAGAATTCATGCACTTGATAATTTAAAGGGATACTGTCATGGAAAATCATGTATTTTTTCAAAACGCATCAGTTAATAGTGCTGCTCCAGTAGACTTCTGCACTGAAATCCATTTCTCAAAAGAGCAAACAGATTTTTTTTATATTCAATTTTGAAATCTGACATGGGGCTAGACATTTTGTCAATTTCCCAGCTGCCCCTTGTCATGTGACTTGTGCCAGCACTTTAGGATGGAACTGCTTTCTGGCAGGCTGTTGTTTTTACTCAATGTAACTAAATGGAACACAGTGGAACATGGGTTTTTACTACTGAGTGCTGTTCTTAGATCTACCAGGCAGCTGTTATCTTGTGTTAGGGAGCTGTTATCTGGTTACCTTCTTATTGTTCTGTTAGGCTGCTGGGGGAGGGGGTGATATCACTCCAACTTGCAGTACAGCAGTAAAGAGTGACTGAAGTTTATCAGAGCACAAGTCACATGACTTGGGGCAGCTGGGAAATTGACAATATGTCTAGCCCCACGTCAGATATATATGTCAAGCCCCATGTCAGATTTCAAAATTAACTGATGCATTTAAAAAAAAAAAAAAAACATTTTTTCCCATGACAGTATCCCTTTAACACAAAGCTATATTATTGTTAGTGCATATATTAATATAACATGGGGATGTGCAAAATATTATTTTTGCCAAGTTTGCAAATCTTCACTCTTGTCTGTGTCTTATTGTGGTTAGATAATGCTGCAGATGATAAGGAAAGTAATAACACATATGGTAACTGGGTCACCACACATGTGTAACAGAATGTTGTTTTGTTTGATGAATACAGTAGATTGAAAAAAAACAAAATAATCATGAATATCTGTCATGCTTCCCAGCTTCTCTAGTGTGAGTCATGCCCTTCATTTTTGTGTGGTTTTCAAGTGCTCTGCAATCAGTAGGATGTTATTGAGACTTATCAGTATCATAATGTGATTGCACTTAACTATATATGTGGGAAGTAGCCATCAGGCCCAAAATGGACTGAATTACCTGCACTGCCTACTGGTTACATGTGCAATACAAGATCAGAACGAGAGACAAATAATACAGTGTTACTAGCGGACAATGAGGAATGAAGATATTCATGTCAGTGGAGGCATGGGAGGGAGTGAGCACAGTGGCGTAACTACTCTCTGGTGGGCCCCGGCACTAAATGGGCACCTGGGCCCCCCTGTGGGACCCATACCTCTATAAATCACATGCCTGCCATAACCATTTTTGCGGCTCCAATGGGCCCCTGGTGCAATTGCACCCCCTGCACCCCTGGTAGTTACGCCACTGAGTGGGCAGCAGAAAGTAAGGATGATTGCAATAGGTTGTTTATGCCTATACATATAACAAAAATATTCTAAATGTATATTATATAATTAAAGTGACAGTTTTTTTAATAATTTCTTACAATTGCTAATGATAAAATGTACTTTTGTAACTTGTGTATCGACTGGAGAGTTATGATAAGGATAAAGATGTCTGCAACTGTAATCTGTGTGCTTTCTAAGTGAACATAAATCTATATATTGATATAAGGAACTGTGCCAAGCTTGCCAAGCTGTTCCCTTCTGTGGGTACGTTATGATCAATTGAACAAGCTGATGATTAGGGCTGTAGCAAGTGGTGCATTTTCCATTTCGTTTTTTTGGAGAAAATAATATGCTAGGGTCTGAGTAAGTCATCTGGTGCCACTCTATTCAGAAACAGCATTAGTGTTGCCAACCATCTGTATGTTTACTGAAGTGTTCATACACAGTAACATAGTAAGTTAAGCTGAAAAGGGACACAATTCCATCAAGTTCAACCTTATATGTCTATATAAAACCTGCTAAACAGCTAGTTGATTCAGAGGAAGCCAAAAAAAAAAACCCTTCTGAAGCCTCTGCAATTTGACTTAGAGGGGGAAAAATCCTTCCTGACTTTAATGTGGCAATAGGATAAGTGCCTGTCAAGTAGATGCTAAGGGCTATTTTCAATAACCCTTGATTTCCTAATTTGCTAAATATCCATCTAACACCTTCTTAAAGCTCTGTAATGTATCAGCCAGTACAGCAGATTCAGGGAGAGCAGGTCCGGACTGAGAATTAAAATATTCCCTGGCATTTCAGGTACACAGAGGCCCAAACAGCCCACATAGAGGCCCAAACAGAACCCACCAGCCCACTAAATACTAACTTTCAATGGGACCTTATATCAGCCCCTCAGAACCCGTGTTAATGTTAATGTTAGGGTTGAATTCTCCTTTAAGATATATTCTTATTGCATTTTAGTGTTTGAATTTGTAAAGAATTACAGAGTGGTGTCAACTCTGGCCATAATGTATGTGAGCTGCAGAGGCCACCGTAGCTTTGATTAGCTGTGGCTATTCCTTTTCTTTCTCTTACTAGTCCCCTGATGTTCCCTGATCTGATTAATGATAACAACTGTAAACTATAATGCCACTCATGTTCTCCTTTCAGAGCTGAATGAGTTACTGGTGGACTCTACAATTAATAAGAAGGCTTTCATGTCTCAGAATGATAACCAAGCAATAAGGAACATATCCATAGTTGAAAGGACTGAAAGACAACAAATAGAATCAGTGGAAACAATGGCTACAGGTAAGACTTGCCAATGAGTTACACTGTTTTCTATGGAAATATGAAAGCAAGCCTTTACAGCGCTGCCAGTTAATTGCCTGTAAACACAGGCCTGCTATGAACAGATAAGCACATCTGAGTTACAGCTTTACATATGCCTTACTTCTCTCCATTTACAGGCGGCATAGAAGCCTGCTTAATTAATGTTGAATTACATTGCTTCATATACAAATTATGTAGCAAAATGTATCTTTGTATATGAATATTATGAATGTCTGGTTCAAAGCCATGCTATAATAGTATGCATTGAGGGATTTATTGTTTGGTAGCTTGCCATCTGTAGAATGAGTTTTACTCTCAAGGTTGGAAAGGTGTTTTATTGGTTATTTTTAATTGTTCAGCAGCGGATGCTCTTGGGAGTATAGCTATCGATGCTACGCACCTCACTATGTCCGTCACAGACCCCACAGCTTGGGCCACAGCAATGAACAACCTTGGGATGGTTCCTGTAGGACTTGCTGGACAACAGCTTGTATCAGGTGAGTCTTCCCAGTTTGAATAAAGTCATTACAGTGTCCTATTATGTCATGTTATGTGTCATCTAATGCACTTTGAGAGAATAATAACCTCAACCTGTTGCAGAACAGCCCACTAAGGTAGTGCCAAATCTTAAAGAACAGCGTTATGAAGAACAATCTGTATCAGGAGGCTTGCTTGTTGAGAAAGGAGCTGCCGAGAAGGAATGATGTGGGAAAGGTGATTAGCCTTTATAGCGGCATTTCAATGCCGGCTGGCAGAAAATAACACAGGCATTGGCTGAAACCCCCTGCCAGCTTCTGGAGTGTGTAGCTGTGTGTGCTGGCATGAAAGCACATACAGATAACAAGGGATTAAAATAAACCTTGTGCTTTGCAAAGGAAGGCCCTCATTTCTTTCCCCTTAATGAACATTTATTTTGTACTCCTAAACTATGCACATTAAATAGCTTTTTCCCCTTCCCAGTAACGTACAAGATAAATTACATTAAAGCAGCATTGGATAATAAATTGTGACCAAACATTCCCATTTTTGTTTCCAGAAGATACAATGTAACAAGGTTACATTATGCCCAGTGTATCCATTACAGAGTGCAGAGCTGCGTGCTGTAAATTAATCTCAGTCTCTAGGGATGAAATGTTCTAAGCTAGAAAACAAAACAAATATCTATATATGTCTCTTACATGTTTGGTAATGGATGGCTAAAGCATCTCTGCAGTGTTTTCGAAAGTGAACTTTGGTTTTAGAACAGAACAGATTATAAACCTATTTAGCCCACACTGTTCCTCAAGCATCACACATCGAAGCATACATTACTTTTTCTTGTCAAAAACCAAGATATGAGCTTAAGTACCTGTGCAGCAAGATAGAAGAAATATGTTGGACTGGACCTATCTCTCTTATTGTGCAATATTCATGGTGCATTCTTGTAGATTTGTATGAAGACAGACAGCCATTGGTTGGTAAAGTGCTGTTGGCAGGATCAGGATGTTCTTAGTGGTATTAGAATAAATAGATACTGTATCTGTAAAATCCATCTGATATGTGTGCTGCACACACTTCAAATTGAGATTCTGCCCTGGTGCCAACAGAAATTGTGTACTTACATAGAAAAAAGGCTGTTGCACTCAAGGGACTTCTTGAAAAAATAAAAAAAGTTTTATTTAGATCAACGTTTCGACCCTCATTAACAAAGGCCCCAATGAGGGTCGAAACGTTGATCTAAATAAAACTTTTTGTATTTTTTCAAGAAGTCCCTTGAGTGCAACAGCCTTTTTTCTATATATATATATATAACAACTGCATGAGCCCCGAACCCTCATACCCGGGAGAGCTTCTCTTAATGTTTTCTTTAAATCTATTCCACTCACTGATATAGGTTGGCACGTGGGCATCTACCCAGGCCCCTTCTTCTGTCCCTACCTGCCTACTAATTTCATTGATAATATTTGAGGTGGCATGCATAGATTTGATTCATATTTATCAACCGGATGCAGGAAAACCAAATAGCATTGATGGATAAGAGAGCCTGTGGGTTGCCACCAGTCTGTAGATTATACTGTCATGCTATCCCTAGAAACCCTTAACAAGTGTAACTGAGCATAAAATACTATTAACTTGTAATATTTATACAGGAATTAACTAGGAGACTCAGTAAAGTCCACTCCTCCCCCACTGACTCTTGGGAGTCCAGAATTTGATTGCAATCAAGTTTATGGGAGACGGCCTTCCCATAATTTGGAGCTTTTTGGATAACAGGTTTCCAGATAACTGATCAGAGTTGAATGAAGCACCCCTTGTTTAAGTCATCTAGAGATCTGCTGCACTGTACATATGCTTTGGAAACATTGTCAGTATTTGAACCTCAAGGACACAGAATGCTGGAGGGGTGTTTAGAAAATTCTAGTTTTCGAATAAAGGATTTCTTGGTGTATTCACCTAAGGCTATCTTAAATTATAGCTTTAAGTACAATTTGAACAATTACAGTAAAAGCAGATATGCTGCCCTTTGTTGTCAAATCTGTGTACAAAGATTGCAGAGCTCTGTACAAAATGACACATCAAATATTCCTACAGATCACTGCTGTGGCAGTTTGAGAGAATGCACAGTAAATGTACTTCCATGTGGTGTAAGAGATTGGCATAGTTTCTCTTGCTTTGACTTAGAAAATAATTTTACATCCTCCAAATGCTAAAAATAATGTGTAAAGTGGCCGGGAACATTCTTTAACCATACGCTAAAGCAGTTTCTACAAGGAAAGTAATTGTAGGCTTCATTTGTACAACTGTGTTAGTAGGTTAAAAATAGATAAATGTTTGACTGGTGTGTAGGGAATCATGTCTTTGTTAATGTCCCCTCTCTTTATTCTCACATTTACAGAATGGGTATGTGCCAGTATACAATTATGAATTTTCATCCTTGGAAACTGTTATTTTCTGTGCAAAATATATAAGGAGTGAGAGAATAGGTTGTGATGGTTCAGGCTGTACAATTTCACTCACAAGTCAGATTACTATTTTTTCAATAAATAAACATTTTCTTTCTGTTACAATTTACAACTTGGCTCAAGTGTAAGACATTACATGAGTCAGGGCTACAGTTTGCCTTGGGAATGTGTCCTCCATTGACCTCTCCATTTGTTCTTTCTCAGCATAATTTAGCAATGACTTCAAGGCGTTTTAATAGCGTTTTATTCGTTAGTTCAGGGAATAGCGCAGTTGCTTTCTGCTTTATGGAATAACTCTTCCAGTCTTTGGACTTTACAGCACTCATTTATTACTGAGAAAATGAGAAAGCTGTAACAAGGAAAGAAAAACTTTGAAAGAATGTGATGGGAGACAGAAAATCCTCCAGAAATACATAATGAGAATAAGGGTGGAAGGAGCACCCACAGTGATCCATATTATCTGTAAGGTATCCTGTAGGAGACACATGTCATATATATATATTTGATTATGTAGCTAATCAGATTAGCTTGGTCTCTAGCAATTCTAGTGAGGAGCAGAAACCAGAGCAAACAAGCAAACACTGTGTAACGGCAGGATTATGCCTTAGCTTTTGATATCTCTGATATTTCCTGTATTTTCAGCAGGGAAAATACTACATCACTTCAGCTAATATATGGAGGGAAAGAGAGAGAACCAAGCATAAACTGAATCAGCTCAGAAATTGAATGTCAAAAATCACAGTGAGAACATCAGTATTGTGTAACATCAGTAGTGATTAATTCTCTTTTTGGGCCAAAGTCATACTGCAGATGCAGAATGTAATCATATTCATGGGACTCTACAATGTTTTTATAGCAGGAGACAGTGGAGATGAATGATGTTGATAAACATTGTATCTGAGTCTCTCATGCACCACTCGCAGAAAGTGTTTCTATTACCAAAAAAATGCTGTCAATTTGTATTATTCACACGTGATACAATCAGGTGCACCTTCCTTGTTAGGAAAACCATCAGCAGTTCCTGTAAGAGATTAATGTGTCCTTTGTAAGCATGGGAAAGGTAGGGTTGAGTTTTTATTATCTTTTATTTATGTAGTGCTGTCATATTATACAACATAGTACAGCGATTTTATTTCATTCCCATCGGTCCCTGTCCCACTTGAGCTTGCAATCTAAGGTCCCTACCATTCACACACAAATAAACACTTAACAAGTAAGCCTGCCTTTGTGTATGGATTGTGGAAGGAAACCAATAAAGCTGTAGAAAAGCCACACAGAAACCAATGCAATGTATGGTTAAATAAACCCCCTGTTTCAAATTGTTTCTTTTCTGCTCTGCATTCTTGCAGTCTATAGTGCTATAGGTATCCTATTTGATTCCACCTGTAAGATGTCTAGTGATGTTATATGACCCTTTCTGTAATGGGTTAAAGAAAGATGCCAACTACATATCCAACACAAAAAAATGCACCTTTGATTTTTCTATTAATGGTCATTTAAAATCAATAATAGCAATGTAAAGGCATAATACACTGAGAAAGAGGAATACCAGCTGATGTGAATAGTGTCACGTTTTCTAATACAGGTATGGAACCTGTTATCCAGAATGCTCCGGGCCTGGGATTTTCTGGATAATGGATATTTCCATAATGTGGTGTCTGCTAGAAAATCACGTAAACATTAAATAAACCCAATAGGCTGGTTTGCTTCCAATAAGGATTAATTATATTTTTGTTTGAATCAAGTACAAGGTAGTGTTGTATTATTACAGAGAAACAGTAATTATTGTTATACAGTACATTTGGATTATTTGGGTAAAATGGGGTCTATGGGAGAAGGCCTTCCCGTAAATTGGAGCTTTCTGGATAAAGGGTTTCCAGATAACAGATCCCATACCTGTATAAAACTCTAGTCTGTGCATAGCAATAAGGCAAGTTAAAATGGAGATAAAGCAGTTAAAATAAGTGATGTATTTTGCCATCTACATTTGTTTACACTGCCCCACTGTTGGTGTATGATTTTTATGAAGAATTTGGGCATAGATGGTAAAATCTGAAACACCCGCAATATCAATTTTTATTCATCCTGTTTATCTTTCAGTTGTTTTTACTATCACAGATGTACTGTAGCTGACTAGGTGTCAACAAATATTGTTTCTATGCAAATCTGAAATATAAGTTGTTTCATGTTCTTGTAAACAAGATTTTTCTATAGGTATAATCACCAAAAATATTAGGTGCTCCAAGATAATTGCTTACCTAATACAATGGGCCGGTGCTTCTGTTCACTAAAAACTGCACTGACCCTGTGTTTTTTGCTTAAGAAATCAAGCCATATTGGTTATTGGTCAATTTGAAGGCTGATCAATGCCTGATTTATGGGTAGACCACTTTAGTTGTGTCCTCCAAGAATAAATATATTATTATGGGAAGGCCTCAGTATGTACAGAAATGTCTTCAGTGATTACTCAGCAAGTCCAGTGGCTTTTCGCTGTACTTCTACTAGATATACGGTTCCATGGATGAATGAAAACCTCCATAGACATAGTTCAGTAGTGTTTTTTTTAATGATTTGAGCCAGCATATACCATGATATTATTCTTCTCTAAATATAAAAGGCATGTGCATAGAAAGTTGTGCATTTTTCTGCTTTATCGATATTTTAATCCACTAGCACCTGACAGTGAGCTGCAGCCAATCATTTCCTGTTTGAGTGCTTGGCTACCCACCTCCTTCTGAGCTTTTGGAGAACTATAGCCTAACTAAAGAAGTAGCTAGAAGTGTTATTAAGTTCTGTGCTTCTGTACCAGCCCAAAGCAACCACAGCCATTTAGCAGTAAAGATCTGTGTCTCCAAAGATGCCCCAGTAACTCTCCATCTTCATTTCAGCTGATTCACTGCACATGCTCTGTGCTGCTGTCACTTACTGAGCTTTGTGACGACCCCTAAGCTTAGCTTCTCAACAGCTGCTCAGAGCCCACTGAGCATGTGATTCTAACTTTCAGACACAGACACTTTCCAAAATGGTGACTCCCTGTGACAAGTTTGAAGTCCTGGATCATTGCTGCTATTGACAAGCTGAAACTTTAAGCTGGTGCAATGAGCTCAATATATAAAATATGGCATTTTTAGCCATAATCATTTTTAGGGTTTAGTTCTCCTTTAAGCAGGGCCAGATTTCCATTTTAGCCGTGCCTAGGCAGCCTGCTCATGCGATCGCCTCCCCTTTGGTCACATGTGCCGTCCACCAGGTCCTAGTGCCTGCCGGCGAATTTGCACAAATCTTCCTCCCACTAGCAAAATCTGTAGATGCGGCTGGGTGACATGCCGCCCCTCAAATTTTTCCACCCTAGGCCCAGGCCTATGTGGCATTGCCACAAATTCATGCCTGCCTTTAAGACACACCCACCAGATTTTGAGTTATGCTATATTTGTTTCTACAGTTGTACCCTCTGGCATTGGTTGCTAAAGTCACTACTCCTATAAAGTAAAGAACAATCTGAATTACTGCTAAATAACCATTACTGCACAAGCCAGTTCCTTCCTATATTCTAAAGCTCACTGCCCTGCTTGTCTATTCATTGCCTGGTCAATTTGTGATTCATTATTAAGCTTTTCTCACACTCTTCATACATAGTACTGCTGTATGTGGGAATTAGGACAGTTAAGCCTTAGTGACCCCCTTACAGACAACTTGGGTTTCTTGATGTTATTAGAGGCAATGTGTTACTGCTTTACATATTCACATAACAATTACATGAAATAGAACAAACCATTATGTACAGTATCATTTAGCACTGTATTTCTGTAATCTAGTGTAAATATCATTCTTATCTAAAGTACTTGACGTCTTTGCTGATAGCTGTTTTGAAGGCGGCCCTGAGGCTCCTTGTACATTCCTGGGAAAGGAAATATATCCTGTTTTGAATTATTCTCACAGCAGAATACAAAATCTCATGGACGGAAAATGAACACTTTTTTAATCTTTGAAAAGTGACTATTTGTACTATGATAGTCTTCCAAGGAAATATGCCCTATTTCAGTATATGTGAAAAGGGTCGTCCAAGCAGCATTTTCTCAGTCTTGGAGATAATATATATATATACTTGTTTAATGAAAATGTTGTTTTCTAACATTACATGGTGCAGGCTGTGGAAACAAAATGATAAAATGGTTTGCACCTTGCACAGGTTATTAGAAGTTTATGCTAACAAGCAATAAACATTATGTTCATGTCTCTGACACTGCGGCGTTATTGTTTTAGTACATGCCACATTTTATGCTCCCATCGCCTGATTCTTTCATTATTGTGTCCTTGAAATAAAAATGCAAGTGTTGCTCTTACCAATTTCTAGCTGAAGTATAACGCTCACTACGATACAGGAAAATGGGTTTCATAGAGATTACCGAGCAAAGTCGAAGTTTCCTGAATGTATTTTAATGACATGCACAACATCAAGGTGCAGAAGCACTGGCAGAATTATGGCCCTTCGTATGCTGTTATTATCTGCTTTTTAGAGGAAGAATTGTAGTTGTAATGTTCTATATCTAGTTTCAGCTCAGACCATATACACTTGTCAGCCAAAATATAATATATAATCATATGATACGCTCTAATGATGGCGCTCTAAAACCACATTTTATAAATAAAAATATGACAGAAATGAATAAACAACTTCAGAGTCATGGCTGAATTATATGCCCTGATTCAATTCAGACAGAAACGTTTATCACATGAAAACTTATGGACAAGATTCAATTTGAGATACAATTCATTTCAGAAAAAAACCTATCTCACTATTTATCATGTGAAAACTCTGTTGAAGTCTACGGGAAAAACTGGGACTGAATCTAGAGAAAAGTTGATTATCCTCTAATTGAATCACATCCATGAGTTTTCTCACTGAACTGAATGTGGCCCATTGTGAGATCTGGAGAAGTTAGGGAATGAATGGCTAAGAACAGAGATTAAATGAATGAGAACTAATAAGGATGTATGAACAGAGAGTGTGGCAATGGATCTCTCCAAATTCCCAGCTAAAGTGTATATTTTCATGGATATTCAGTCTAGTTCGTGGCTACTTCCTTCTGGACCAGGATTTGCAGCTGGTGCAGGTGGCTGGAGAACAAGGGTTGAGTTGAAGGTTCTCTGTATTCCTATAACATGTTAACATTAAATGGATCATTTATGACTGCAAGGGCAAATGCATATCACCATGTTATTTATGCATTATAGGGGAAATATAAGAAAAGTCGGAAAGAGAATAAATATTTGTAGAAATATGAATAACATTAATATTTCACAATGTAATATTCATTATTTTGGGGTCATTATCTTTTGGAGCAAACATAACTTTTTTGGTTAGAAGTTTTTTTTACATACACAAGGCACTGGCACTGTGGTCACTAAACAGTTTTGGGGTTTGCACAATTATTTTGAATTTGCATGAAAGCATACATATTTGCATTGTGAATAGTTTTTCCTTTACCGACTTTTATTATGTTCTCCTAAATGCTTTTTTCCCCACCATAATTCCAGGGTCATTGCTTCTGCAGGGGGAGTCCAATTTGCTTATATGTGAGCTGGACAGATTTATGTTGAAAATCTTTGAGGTTAGGGTGTAGTTACTTCTTACCCTTGGCATCAAATATTTCCTGGTCATGATTCTTTAGGTTCAAGTGTGCTGTCCAAATGATGTAGACCGCTGTGGGAGTCCTTGAGCTTATGGTAGCTTTAGCGTTCCCCAACATCAATAGGTACACTGTGCGTGATTTGTATAAACAAGTTGTGGGGTGCATTGCAGTACAAGTGCAAGGAACTACTTTAGACATAAGTAATTTTAATAACTGGCTCTGATTTGTCTGCAACCATCTTTTGTCTTTCATCACAAGTACAAAGGTGGTCAAGCATTTTGGGCAGAAAGTTACTGTTAAAGGAGAAGGAAAAGTTAAAACTACGTAAGCTTTATCAGAAAGGTCTAATAACTACATCAGTAAATCCTCAAAGTAATGCTCTTCTGAGTCCTCTTTTTTTAATTCTAAAGCTGGCCATAGACAGGCAGATAAAGCTGCCTATATATTTGACAGCTTATCTGCCCGTGTACGGGGGCTTCCGACGGGTCTTCCCGATCAATATCTGGCCACGAAATCGATCAGGAAGGTCCAGTTTTAACCGACCGACCCTTCGGAAGCCCATTGCCCTCGTCGTAATTCGATTGTTTGGCCATAGGGACGAACGCTCAGATTACCCCAATATAGCCCTGTCGTTAGTGGCATATCCACCAAAGTAGTGGATCTTTGTGTCTATGGCCAGCTTAACTGTATGATCTCTTGGTATGGGACAGGTTCTAGATGTAAGGGCATTATAACCTTATTTGCTTTACTCCTTAAAGGAACAGTTTAGTATAAAAATAAAAACTGTGTAAATAGATAAGCCAGGCAAAGTAAAAAATGTTCCCAATATATTTATTCAGGCAAAAATGTAATGTATAGGCTGGAGTGACTGAATGTCTAACATAATAGAACAGAACACTACTTCTTGCTTTTCAGCTCTCTTGGTTTCCATTGTTTGGTAACCAGGCATTAACCAATCAGTCACTTAAGGGGGGCCACATGGGTCATAACTCTTTCCTTTTGAAGCTGAGCTGAATTCTGAAGATCAATTGCAATCTCACTGAACAGTTATGTCCCATGTGGCCCCTTCAAGTCGCTAACTGACTGACGCTGAGTTAGAGAGCTGAAAAGCAGGAAGTAGTGTTGTGGCTATTATGTTAGACATCCAGTCACTCCAACATTTATAAATTCCATTTTTGCCTGATTATATTAAAAAAAAATGTATTTTGCAAAGTCTGTCTATTTACCCAGTTTTTATTTTTACACTGAACTGTTCCTTTAAGGAGTAAATCAAGTGAACAGCTAGAGCCTGTCCCATACCAAGAGATCATACAGTTAGAATTAAATGTTTACAGGGTTGGACTGGGCTGGTGGGACACTGGGAAAAATCCTGTGGGCCCCACTGGCCCCGACCTGCTCCTTGCACTAATCTTCTTCCTGCCATTAACCTCCCTTCCCCGAGTCACTCTCAGAAAAAACACAGTATGTCTGGGTGTTTAACATCTGCTGATGACACGCTGAGAATATAGAAAAGGCCAGTTTATCTGAGGCTATTTTTGCTAAGCTCTAACAGATTCTCTGCTTCATATTGTGGTTCTATTACATGTGCCGCCAAGTGCAAAAATTTCTATACATACTTGCCTTTAGACACTTGAGCAACTCTTCCCTTTTACCGAATAACAAATCTTACACTGAAATTTCGTTCCTTGCAATATTTATATTTCGGAGCATTGAAGCTCAAAATTAGTTTTATAATTCGACATTGTTTTATGCTGGAAAATCTTAAGAAAAATAAACTGAAATATGCTTTTTGCATAAACATTCAATCCTCAAACTTTGATTTATTTTGTACACACATCTTGTACTGCAATAACTATAAAATATTTAGGGGGTTGGTATGTACCGGGTTTGCACTGTTCTCAGGAGTGATTTCAGTGATAGCCCCAGGTTGTAAGGGTTAGTCGGATGTCTAACGGACAAAGTGCCACAGATTCTCTACCGGACAAACATCAGGGCTGTGACTGGGCCATTGCAGGACATTCACTGTTTTTATTCTGGAGCCCTCAGTGTTACTTTGCCTTGTGCTTGGGATCAATGTCCTGCTGAAGGATGAACTTCAGCAGCAGTTACTCTTCTGTATATATGTTATTCAAATTTATTAGCAAAGCTGATTCCTGTGCAACTTTACTAGACTCTCGGAATATTAAGGGGTCTATTTATCATGCTGTGTAAAAAGTGGAGTGAGACATTATTGGTGATGTTACTTATAGCAACCAATCATATCTTTGCTTTTGTCTGTTGAAATCTAATTGCTGATTGGCATCACTGGTAATGCTTTGCTCCACTTTATACACAGCATGATAAGTAGGCCCCTAAATACACTGAGGCCATGGACTGTGTAAAAACTGGTGCAGAATACAGGTATGGGATACCTTATCCGAAAACCCATTATCCAGAAAGCTCAGATTTTTATTTTAAAATATGATTTACTTTATTCTCTGTAATAATAAAACAGTACTTTATACTGGAGTCAAGCTAAGATTTAATTAATCCTTATTGGAGTGAAACCAGCCTATTGGGTTTATTTAATGTTTATATGATTTTCTAATAGACTTGAGGTATGAAGATCCAAATTATGGAAAGATCCCTCAGGCCCTGAGCATTCTGGATTTCAGGTCCATACCTGTATTATATTTTTACACAGCTGTATAAATATGCAACTATGATACTCTCTTATTGTACAGTCTGTTAATGGAAAATTAAGATATGCTTTACATGGAAATGGTGTACGTTTTCCAAAGAACAAATGCTTTGTTAAAATCCTAGGACCCTTCCAGAGGCCTTCATCCCAAATAAACCCATGGGGACCCCCTGTACTACCCCTGTTTGTTGTACCTGGTCATAAAGCATGCATAGTAGCTCATCCAGTTGATGTTTTTCTCATTTCTGGATTGGCTTCAATGGAACATGCTTGTGGTACAATAATACTAGGAAATAGACATCAATTGGCACAATAAGGTGTCCGGGAAGCCCACTGTTATACACTGGTAAGTCAGTACAGGACATATATTAAACTAGTATTAACTAGTATTATTAGATATTTATAGTATGCTATTGTAATAGCAGGGCAGAAAATCTATTTATTTTTAAAGGCAAATTTACAAATACTAAATATACAACGCAACATGCATATGCATTCACGTGCCATAAAATGAATGGATGCTTACAAAATTCCTAATTAAACAATTACTTTATTAACAAAACCTGAGAATTTGATAAAGTGTTCATCTGTACAGAGTGTGAATCCTTTGCCTAATATTTTCCATGTTTGGATGATTCTTGCTAGTCAGCTCTACAGTATTCAGTGGCTTCTTCCCATGGTTCATAGGCCAAGGCCATACCCCTTTATGCTGTTAATATAGAATAGAAAACTTAGGAAGGATATAAGGCAGATCGAAGGAAAACACAAATACACTCCTCAATCAGTTCACCCTTATAATATTGTTGGTTTACATAAGCTAGGTTTCCTTAGTCCTACCTATAGTAAAAGGCTCCAGATGCCGTGATTTTAGAATATATCCACTTTTCTTTAGAATACCATCCCTGCCAGGGAGTTTTAAATGAGAACGGGGGAAGCATAAATATTTTTCAGCTGTTCAACTGGTACTTTAATGCAGATTTTGTGCATGGCCATGCAAGACGTTATCTTCATACCCGGAATGGTTTTAAAATTTAAACCTTAGGAATATTCAGTCTGCCACCAAGTGCCTTGGGATTATAAAAACATTAACATGTAACAGATCCTTTCCTTAGCAGCCGGAGACTTGTGACATGAATGTGAAAAATTTCTTGAAGGCTTCAAAGTAAGCTAGTGTGGAGGGAACCTCATTGAAGTGGAAAGGAAGTAGAAAAGAAAGTTTGAATGACAGAGAACATGTTTCTAACAAAGCATTGACTCTGAATAGTAATTGTTCCTTCCAGGTTAAGTGAACTGAAACCACATACGGGGTATTGATTGAATTCTGCTGCGATGCAATAAGCTTCTGCGCCTAGAGCTTCATCAGCCTTGGGAATTCAAACTTTTGCATTCAGAGACATTCTTACTGCATATTAAAATTCCCTCTTCTTGATATATAAAGTAGGAACATTTACATAGATTAAGCAAAGTGTTGGGAGGGCTGCTTTCGTGGAAGTCATTTTCATTTTTTGCTTTTATAAATAAGAAAGTCAGTTGGATGGAAAAGAGAAAATAAGCCCAGAGCAGCTATACATCTGTTAAATGGCTAATGTGTATGCTTTTTGAACATTTGCCCCTGGGCCAGTGGGGGAAGTATGGATCTTTTCTTAGTGATTGTAAATGAACCTGCTGATAGCTAACGAAAAGATGAGCATATCCAGAAGAGCTCTGTTCCCTGATATATACAAATATCAGATAAATATGGGGCTGCTTGTGAATATTTATTATTTAAATAGAAACACTTAGAAGATAGGTGAGCAAATGCGTGGCATATTTATGCTATACATGTATGGATAGAAGCACCAAATAAAATAGGTGCAGTTGTAACAAAAAAAAGTGGAAAATCATAAGACTTTTTTTAATATCTTCAGATCAGTGGGCCCTTTAAGATAACTAAGTGCTGCTATTTCCTATGTATGATGTACAACACATGCTTGTGGCCAGAGCTGTACACACATGACAAAGGCAACTGACGTCAACATGATACTTGTTAGTGCAGACAATCCTCTCTCTGGTAACAGGTGGCAAATCTATCTACTAAATAGAGCTAGCTATACTTGATAGCTTATAAATTTCCTGTCTTTTGTGTATGGGCTTTGCTAATTCTTGCACTAAACAGTGTACAATGTGAAACTACAGTAAATGTAAAGTTTGTTTATACAGTGTGCTTCTTAGTGGACTACTGATTTATTTATACTCTGCTTACACTAAGGCTAAGGCCAGACGGGGAGATTCGGGGGCATTTTGTCGCCTGGCGACTTCTCGCCGCGACTTGTAGCCCCCGAACCTCCCCGAATAGCCACTTACCTAAGCGCACCGGCGTTGCTTGAAAACGCCGGCGCGTATCCACACGGAGCGGCGCGCTTTTTGAAATTGCTCCAAATTGCCTGCCGTTTGGATACGCGCCGGCGTTTTTAAGCAACGCTGGTGCGCTTAGGTAAGTGGCTATTCGGGGAGGTTCGGGGGCTACAAGTCGCGGCGAGAAGTCGCCAGGCGACAAAATGCCCCCGAATCTCCCCGTCTGGCCTAGCCCTAAAAGGATGTAGAATGTGACCGTATTTTAGATGTTGCCATTTAGTGCAAGAAATATTAAAAGCTATACATATTTTCTAATTAAAATTATTGACAAAAAGTATGTTCAGTGTAATCCTTATTCATTGTTGAAAACAATGTGCTGCTGCTGATTTCAGCAGTGGGTGAGATGCTTACAGAATTTTCCAGTGATGATCTCTGTTGACTCACATATTGTTCCTCATGGGCTCTAGTACAGTTTTGTAAGATACTATCCAACCCTAGCCTTGGTTGTTACCATGTTCGTATCAGAAATGGTGAATTCCAAGTAGATTTAGGGGCAGATTTTTGACCGAATAGAAATCATGCAATTTCTTGAAAAAAATTGTATGAATCAAATTTGTTTGTGAAATCGGATGTTTAGTACAATTTTTTCGTGAAATCAGATGATCGCTATTCTATTGTTTGATATATCGAATAATCGAAAATCCTACGATGAAAATTTCGAGGGTCGAATGCGAGGGTATTTAAATATAGTCCCTAAATATAGACAGGTTTTGTAAAAAGTGAATATCTAGTAGTAGTAGCAAAAACCATCAGGTACTTAATTTAAATTGTATAATAACTGTAGGTTCTGAAAGTGGCTATATGATGGTTGGTATCCCTTTAATTAAAATGATTTTCTTTAGAAAATCTGAGTCTCTGAACATTTCTGTTGCTCTGGCTGAGCTTTATATTCTTGTAAGTTAATTAATGTTATTCTCCAGTACCCTGCTAAAATAGTTATGTTTTCTTTATAGCTAAACAAATCAAGAAGAGTCCTAATCAATATCTCACTATTTATTGTTTATATTACCCAGGCCATTGGAGTAAAAACAAAACGAAAAAGAAGCAACAACTTAATTGTCTTATTATGAAAGAAAGGAATAGTTAAAAGAACTGCAGGACTAAACAAGCAATATAAACTAGAATTGTTACTGCATCCCAAACAAATATCCACATTTTTCATTGCTTGAGAGTGTCATTAAGTAGGTAGCTTGGCACATACATAGGGGCCGATGGACTAAATTCACGTGAAGGATTCGAAGTTCGAACGTAGGATTTCTTCGTTTGGTCGAATATGTGAATTTTGGCATATTCGATCATCAAATAGGGAATGGTCGAACGATCGAATAAATTCGAATAGAGTCGAATGAACGAATATTTGATCATTCAACCAGCGAAGGATTTTAATTTTAAAGTTTATTCGATTGCCTACTTCGGCAGATTGGACCTACCGAATTGCAATAGAAGCCTATGGGAGCACTCCCATAGGCTTCTGAGACTAAGTCCTGATCGAATAGGATTTGTACGATCGAAGTGTTCGATCGTTCGAATCGTACGAATCATTGAATGATCGAATGATTTATTCGTTCAGTCGAATGATTTATTCGTTCAGTCGAATGATTTATTCAACTGATCGAATAGATTTGTATTCGATCGTAGAATCAGGTAGCCTAGAACTATTCGATTAACATTCGAAAATCGAATGCTAATCGAATATCGAGTAGAAACAATTTTTTTTTGGGGAATAATAGTAAATTTGCCCCATAGACTTCAAACATTATTTCAGAGTGGAAATCACTAGCTGTCTATCTATCGCCTATAGCAGAGCTGGGGCAACCTGTAGATGCTGGTGTTTTCAGACAATCTTTAGGGTCAGTCCACTCAAGTAGAATCGGGGAGATTAGTCGCCCCAGTGACAAATCGCCTCTTCTTTGGGGCGACTAATCTCCCCAAACCACTTCCCCCAGTCTTGCACCAGCGCTTTGCTTTCCAAAAGCCGAATCCTTAGTGAAAGATTTGTCCGAATACTGAACTGCATCCTAATTTGCATATGGAAATTCAGGGTTGGAAAGGAAAAGGTGGGAAAATGTTTTTTTTTTACTTGTTTTGTGAAAAAGGTTACGAGATTTCCCTTCACACACCTAATTTACGTATGCAAATTAGTATTCGGTTTGGCCATATAAAAGGATTCTGGTGAATCTGAATCCTGCTGAAAAAGGGCGAATCTCGAACGGAATCCTGGATTTGGTGCATCTATATATATATATATATATATTTATATATATATACTAAAGCACTCACAGCAATTGTCATTCAGCGTGTATCAATTCATTTATTCGTGCATGAAGATATATATATATAGTGAATAAAGTACCCCTTTTGTAAATCATAAGGATATAATAAGAGTTTCATGACCATGTTTTTATACAGGTCATGGAACTCTGAGGTGACTTCTAATATCCTTATATTTTGCAACAGGGATACTTTATTTATTACTGTATTATGTCATGTGACAGAAATGACATCACTACTTACTGTTTATAAGGATATAATTTACAAGATATTTATGGCTTTTCTATATATATCTATATATATACAGATACATGTAACGTTAATAGTATATGTATTTATTGTGATAACTGAGTTTATATCATTATATGGTCATGACTTTAAGTTGATTCAGTGTTGTAGACACTGAATGAATGTATTATGATAATTTTTAATATTAAGATTAATTTAGTCTTTGGAGTTTTTGCCATTTGTTATCTGTATACAGTATACTGTACACAATTCCCCATATATCAAAAAGCGTCCTTAGTAATGTCTGAATGTCTTTATATGTGCATTGTTGTAAGACTTAGCAGTTCTGAACATAAGCAGTGGATGTGCTTGTTATGCATTCAGTTCACAAAATGAAGGAGAACTCAGCTGAAATTCAACAGACCCTGGGGAAAGAATTTCAGAGAAGTAAATTCAGATGCATATAATGGCTAAAAGCAAGGAGGCTTTATATTACTTCAGCCTGTCTTTTGAGAATTGCATTAGGCAATGCTAATCTATGAATCCCAAATAACAATGCTCCTTTGTTTTATGTGGGTTCAGTAATTGTGTTTTATAAAATAAAGGAAAAATAAATAAGATGCATGAAAGGCTGAACTGTACCAAGTTCTGAAGCCTAATTCCAGAAGTACCATTTCATTTCTTCAATTTCTTGCAGTTTTGATCTTTTAATCCACTTTTTTATGTCGGTGTGTTGAGGAAGGTGAAGGAAGGATTCAGAATTCAATTGGAAGATGATATCAGAAGGGAAAGCTTTGAATGTGCATCAATTCAATTAGAAAACCCATTAATTCAGAAAAAATGGCATTCTGATTCAAACAATGATCCAGTCATGTAATTATTTATTAGTGCTTCTTTGCCATTTTACAGGGCAAGCTTAATGATAATATTGCAAAAAACATACCAATATATCATACAGATTTTTTTTATATACTACAATTTAAATCGTCCTCAAAGTCCACTGGAAACATTATTTGGTAACTGGAAAAAAACTAATTTTTAACAGACCCAGACAATAAGAAGACTAAAGTATGTATATGGGATCCGTTATCTGGAAACACGTTATCCAGAAACCTCCGAATTAAGGAAAATGATTTTCTTTTTCTCTGTAATAATAAAACAGTGCCTTGTACTTGATCCCTACTAAGCTATAATTAATCCTTATTGGAAGCAAAACCAGCCTAACTTTATTGTAGACATAAGCTATGAAGATCCAAATGATGGAAAACTCAGTTACCTGGAAAACCTCAGGTCCCTCTCATTCTGGATAACAGGTCCCATACCTATATAGAGGTTAAATCAGGTGTGCTGGGGGGAAGTCCTGACTTAGCTTTTTGCTATATGAGTATGGTCTGTGGCACTTATGATTGTTAGCTTTCTTTACTGTAGCAAAATTCAGCAAATTACAACAAAATCTGCTAAGGTTTCTCAAACTTCCTCACTTACCTTATCCAAAATACATTCGAATTTAGCCATTTTCTCTTTCCACTGTAGTCCTATATATCACTCGTATTCTTTAAAGCTTACGAAATGAATTGTTTGTGGGCAAAGCATAGTAGGGGCGATTCACATGTAATGTTCAGAACTGCACCTCCTTTCAGAAGACTGAAGGTCAGAATCAGCCGAACTACCCAAGCAAATCTAAGCATGTATGAACAGAGTGAGGCTTTTGTTTAACATGTAAATGTACCAGCTGGCTTTTATTGTGCAACAGCCCTTACATAAACATTGTGTGACAATTCTCATCATTTTCACACCATTACTTTTCCTGATAGTAGCTAGGATGGCAAAATGCAATTTACAAAATTGCATTTATTTTACAATAAAACTAGAAAATATTGAAGACAAGTTAAATATCTAGTGATAATATTTTCAAGGGTGAGTTTTTTATTCATCAAACGCTTTTGCACCTCCATGTTACAGCATATGCTAAAATGATCTGACCATGGAATTAGATAAAACATGTATTCCTTCTTTTGGAATTCCTTTTGTAATATGCCATTAGGCATATGGCCTTAAATCTGCTAGGGAAAACTGGATTTCTGGGAATATCAGTTTATTAATACTGATTGTAAAAAAAAACAAAATATCCACTATGTTGTAACATTACTATCAGTACTCACATCCATCCATCCATGCTTTTTTTGATCACCTAACATTTCATTCGTATAAAAACATATTCTCTCAAATATAGTACAGATATGGGACCTTTTTATCCAGAGTGCT
>CM044433.1:135501063-135511664 GCA_024363595.1 Xenopus borealis | reverse complement strand
TAACTATATTAGAAACATGTTTTATTTTGCACAGCCTGTGTATTTACCCAGTTTTTATTTTTACACTGAACTGTTCCTTTAAGAGATGCAAATGCATTAAAAATTGATTAAAATGATCAAAGTTATAAAAGGAGTTAATAAAAGCAATAATAGGAAGCCTATCCAAATTCTCAAGTGCTAGAGGTTTGCCCATCCTACTTAACGATGGCTTGGAGCCAACGTAGCTAACTTGTAAACATTCTGTTCCAGCAGGTGACAAAAAGGCTTTTCCAATGCATAGCATTATATTTTAATGTTTATGATGGCATTCTATTTTTGGTGCCTTGCCCTTTGTCATGGTAGTAACGTGGTTCAGATTTGAAGTGTATAGTAATAGGCAGGTTGTGAAAAAGGCAACATTTTATAGTGGGTGACAGATCTTCATGCAGATAGATATAGCTATACTGAATGATTTTGAGAAAGTTTGATTAGTTATGTTGAAGCTGCTCTACAGATATCTCTCCATATAGTGTAAGCTACCTTCCTGTACAGATCCCACCTATAAAGGGTTACCGGCTCAATGTCAGAATTCACTTCTCTACTTGTCAGCCTAGTCATTTTTATGGCCCTGTGCTCCAGGACTGGAACCCTCCAGCTGCATTCAATCACCTCACATTCAGTTTATTATCTTCATCTCCCAATGGCAGCAACAAGAGGGCCGTTATTTTTTTGCTGCCGTTTCTGTACTGCACCTGCCAGCATCCAGAAATGGAACAAAGCAGGCATATAAATTAATGAACTCAGCTCATTTTGTGCCCTGGATTCATTTTGTTGTGCCCTTGATTCATTTTGTTGTGCCCTTACAGTTTTTCCTTACCTTTCTGCCTGCAATCACATTAACCGTTGACATTTTATCATGTGTGCAGCCATCAGCACAATTCCGGCTTCTTCATCTCCCCTTTGCAACCTTCCCGCACACCCGTCAGATTATTATGACTGCTCCCCCTCTGCAGGAGAATATTCCTCATCACCACTTTAAATTGTTCTCTGGTCTCCAATTGTATAGTCAGGAGAAGGTGTTCCTGGTGCTACTGTACATAATAAAAGCAGAACATAGTGTGAGAAAGTAAGGATAAATTATATGGTCAAATAAATGGTCTTATTACTTTACTATTAGAACCAGGGTGAGATGGGAGATTTTCACACAACACCACTTTTGCAGTGTCTAGTAGGTCTCTAAGAGTCACCTATAACTGCAGTCAGAAAAACGAGGCGTTCATTTTGATGAATTGCAAGTTGCTCTTGGGAATCTTAAAGGTGTTGGTTCACCTTCCAATCACTTTTTCAGTTGAGTTGTTTTCAGATTGTTCTCTTACCATTTTTCCAAAGTCTAAGTTTAAAATTTAATGTACCTGTGTCTGGTGTTTCAGTCTGGCAGCTCAGTAATTCAGGTGCAGACTCTAAACTATTACAGTTTTATACATTTAGTTGATGCATTGATCAGCAGGATCTTATGGAGTCTTAACGTATCAATTCTAACAGCTTTAATGAAACTATCTGCTCAACAGGGACACTTAAAGGCACAACTCCACTGGCGTATTTTATTGGACGAAGTCAGAACGACATAACGTAGGAGACAAGGTGGAAGTAGTCGCAGGCGTCCAAATAGAACGAGAGTGAATGGAACGTCAAAGTCATAAGACTGTTGGGTGAAGATGCAGCTTTCTGCGTTCACATCACGTTCATGTTGGATGGAATGTAGTATTTACCTGCAACGTTTTGTTCACTCTCATTCTAGTTGGACACCTGCGACTACTTCCATCTTGTCTCCTGCATTATGTTGTTCCGACCTCATCCGATGAAAGAAACCCGTGGAGCTGAGCCCTAAGAAATGTATCAATTTAGAACAATTGAGTCTGCGAATCCCCCCCCCCCAGAGCAGCTTTAGAAAGATGAAAAACTAGACTTGCACTCCAGTATTAGAAAAATGGTCACACATAGAAAATAATAGGTAAAAAGTCTTTATTTCTGGTGAACTATCTGAAACCAACTGAACTGAAAAAAGTGTTGGAAAGTGAACAACCCCTTTTAATGTATAATCGTCCAGTTCTGGACATAAGACGACAGTGCATACATATTTAGCGGTGCAGCTAGTCACTGTTTGTTTTTAGCAATGGCATATTTGCTTCCCACTCTTTCAAAGTCATCCAGTGTCAGTGGAGACCCAGTTGTGTGTCTGTGTGGGGGTAAGTGGTGACTGTAGCTATAACCAAAGGCCAGGAAGACTCACAACATTGAGGTACATCATAGGGCTGAACTCCACGGGCGATTTAAGTACGATCCGATGCCCTGAGACAAAACGCCGGCGTCAAGACAGAGCGACAGTAATAAGATAATAATAATTATAAATGAATAATAATAATGGGAATGTCGGATGAAGTTGCAATGTTCATACAAAACGACTGCCTGATGCAGACGCAGTGTGCAGCGCTTGCATCCAACAGTCGTCCAACATTGCATCCAATAGTCGTGTTGTGTCTCTTCACTGAACAGTCAGAAAAATAAACAGAGAGCCCAGAACAGCTAACAGGTGCAAATAAGATACTTTGTAACAATTGTGAGACACAAAAACAGTTTAGATAAGGAGAATTATTTTCAAACTTTCAGAACCTGCCAAATTTTGTAAAATTAACATGGTAATTAGGGGGTGTGACCACAGAAAGAGCCATGGCCAAAAATTTGCTGTGCTGCGTGCGAAAAAAAATTTTGTCCCTCTTTTTACTTCCAAAATGTTGGGAGGTATGGGTTATCCCATATACTGCAATGCAGCTTGCAATGTTGATTTGATAAATAAGAATCATTTTTTACATAGCATTTTGGCTAGTTTTTGTTAAGAGAGAAAGTGACTTGTGTATTTGTTCTCTGTCTCAATATTTTGCTTTCGCTCATGGGCTTATGATATATAATGAGCAGACTACTGGACCACTCCGCTTACAGGCATTTGATAACAGATTGTACATTTCCAAAACACGGCTTGTCAGTGACCCATAAGTGCTGAATTATGAAGTGATGCAGTTCTACTGAAAGATAAGCCACCGGCCAAATACTATATTGCACATCTATACTCCTTATCGCTTCTCTTTGGGCTGTAATGAGTTCATGGGGCAATGATGGTAGAATTGGTAGTATTCTGCAATTGCCACATTTTCTGTGCATCTTTATGGCAGGATCTAAAATTTGGTCACTTTATCTAAAATACAAAATGTTGTCTTGCATCCAATGTTTTTTTTTTTTATACAGATTTGAGGCTAGACAATTTATAAACCTTAGAATTATTTGCTTAAAATGGACTCATGGCCCTTCCTGTAATTCGGTGCTTTCTGCATAACTGGTTTCTGGAAAATATATTGTATACCTGTACTGCTATTTGTGGCATCACAGAAATTTTTTCTGAATGATTACTTCATATTATCTTGTCTGTATTTAGGTCCAGTGCTGCCCTAGGCACCTGTGCTGATTGTGGGTGTTCAGGTACTCCCTGCTCAGCAGAGGGGATTTTTTTCTGAACTTTCAAATTTAAGCATCTGAGGGCCACCCCTTAAGGCTGCTACCTTAGGGCATAGGCCCTTGAGTGTCTATACAGGTATGGATCTATTATTCTGAATGCTCGGGACCTGGGGTCTTCGTAATTGATCTTTCCGTTATTTGGATCTTCATAAACCCAATAGGCTGTTTTTTAATCCAATAAGGATTAATTATATCTTAGATTAGATCAAGGACAAGGTACTATTTTATTATTACAGAGAAAAAGGATATACTTTTTTAAAATTTGGATTATTTGGATAAAATGGAGTATGGGAGACGGCCATTCCATAATTCAGAGCTTTCTGGATAATGGGTTTTTGGATAATGTATCCCATACCTGTATCCCATACCTGTATAGTTTGTATCTAGCATCTAATAGTAATGGTGGATGTACTGGAAGATGATGTTCACTAATTGAAAGACATGAAGTAGGTGGAAGGCAGACTCTCCGACCTTACTACTTTACATAAATTGCAGTACTCTGTCTGTCTTGATGTAACACGTTTAACAGAAATGAGCTGCTACTTCATATTTACAGGAAAAAAATTCTTGGACAAAAACTTTGAATATTTAGATAAAATGCAGTATGACAGCCATTGCATAATTCTGAGCTTTCTGGATAGGGAGTTTTCAGATAGCCCATACCTGTAATACTTCACTATGTATTATTTCAGTGGCAATTTTTGTGCCTCTTTTCCCTTGGACTCCATGAAATCATATATATCAGTTAATGAAAGATGTGGATCAAATTAGAGCTCACCTGACAAGTCATGCTGTGTCTTCCCTGCTGCAGCCTTGGCGGGACAGGCGGTTATTGCCCGAGGGATTGAATTCAACTTTAATGTAGAAAAGTCGGCTTTATTCTTGAACACACACAGTGGGATAACATCATGTGGTGGGTGCGCTATTGTGCAACGCACCCACCGCATGATGTTATCCCACTGTGTGTGTTCTAGAATAAAGCCAACTTTTATACATTAATGCTTGTCTTAACTAGCGCCATACCAACAGGGGGTTTCTACAGTGTCTATGAAATTATATTTGGGTTAATTCTTTTCTTTCATAACTCTACCTACTTAATGGGAAAAAAAAATATATATATATATATATATATATAGCTAGACTACAGTGTACTAAATTAAAAGTACTAGCTTTTATTAGTGGAGTTACCCTTTTGTAACCTTATATAAGTGCCAACTTAGCTAGCATTACTCTATTTCTCATGTCTGCCTGAAAGTTAATATGTCTCTTCAGAATTCAAGCAGGTTTGCAGTGGTTTTAATTGCCCAAAAACAGACCGCTTAAAAAATGAATTTAAAAGTTGAACTGAAATGGCCTTATGTGAAAACAAACCTACAAGCACTGGTCAAATTTTCCCTGTGCAATAACCCATAGCAACAATAATATTGAAAGGATTTAGCTTTGAATAATGGTATTGAATCTATTTTCCAGATTTCCTGGGAGCTGGTGTTTTTATCTTTTACTATGTCCTAGAATGGTTCATTCTGAGAAACTTATCAATTGCCCATCATATTTTATGGTTTTTGAGGGTAGTTTGTAGAAACCAGATTGCTACAATTGCAAACTGGAGAGCTAATCAATAAAAAGCTAAATAACTCAAAAACAACAAACAACAATGAAAACCAATTGAAAATTGTCTCAGAATATCTCTCTCATCATATTCAAAGTTAATTTAAAGGTGAACAACCCCATTAAACATTACAAAAACCCAACAGGATTGATTTTCCGTCAATATGGATTCATACAGCTTTGTTAGGATCAACTATAGGTAAGGGACCTGTTATCCAGAAAGCTTGGGTCCTGGGGTTTTCTATATAAGGGGTCTTTTCATAATTTTGTTCTCCAAATCTTTTAAATAACATTAAATAAACCCATATGATTATTTTGCCTCCACAAAGGATTAGTTATAGTTTAGTTGGGATCAAGTATCGGGTATTGTTTTATTAATTTGTTTTATTACTGAGAAAAATGAAATAATTTTAAAAATCTCAATTCTTTCATTAAAATGTCTGTTAGAGATGACCTTCCTGTAATTGAGAACTTTCTGAATAACAGGTTTCCAGCAACAAAATAATTAAAAAAAAAAAGAATTATTTGCTTAAAATGGACTCTGTGATGTATATAGTTACATAGTGACATAGTTAAATTGGGTTGAAAAAGACCGAGTCCATCAAGTTCAACCCCTCCAAATTAAAAACCCAGCATACACACACACACACACACACACACACAACACACACAAACATCTCCACTCTTTCAAACACATTATGTTTTCCTCCCTTGAGTTTATGCCCTTTTTTATGCAAGACAGAACTTTATTTGCTTTAGTAGCTACAGAATGACACTGCCCAGAATTAGACAACTTGTTATCTATAAAAACCCCAAGATCCTTCTCACTTAAGGAAACTCCCAACACACTGCCATTTAGTGTATAACTTGCATTTATATTATTTTTGCCAAAGTGCATAACCTTGCATTTATCAACATTGAACCTCATTTTCCAGTTTGCTGCCCAGTTTCCCACCTTAGACAAATCACTCTGCAAAGTGGCAGCATCCTGCAAGGAACCTATAGCTCTGCACAATTTAGTATAATCTGCAAAAATAGAAACCATACTTTCAATGCCCACATCCAGGTCATTAATAAACAAGTTGAAAAGCAAGGGACCCAGTATAGAGCCCTGCGTTACCCCACTAACAACACTGGTCCAATTAGAAAATGTTCCATTTAACACCACTCTTTGTAGTCTGTCTTTTAGCCAGTTCTCTATCCAGGTGCAAATGCTATGTTCAAGGCCAACATTCCTTAATTTAACCAGTAACCTTCTGTGTGGCACTGTATCGAATGCTTTTGCAAAGTCTAAGAAAATCACATCCACTGCCATCCCAGAATCGAGGTCCCTGCTTACATTCTCATATGTTCTTCCTGTAATATGGAGCTTTCTGGATAAGGGATCCCATACCTGTAGTCTGCTACAGCCCTCCCAAACAGAATTTGTGCCAGCCACCATTTACTACCACCATATCAGTGCTATAAATAGCAAGTCTATTATCCTGGTGCTTCCAATATTTTGTTTAATTTTAAATTCCAATAAGGTAAACCTTCACGGAAAAAAGGGAACGATGAGCTGAAATATTTAAAATGAGTAGATCTGAAGAAGAAGAGGATGGTATATCTGTGCTATGTTAAACAACATATAAACTCTGTTTTGAAGCATAATCCCTTCTGCTCTATAACAATAAACTGTCACATCCAGCCTGTGTCTGCAGTTCTGAATAACTCTGCTCCCCAGTTAGATTTAATAGCAGGATGAAACTAGATCCCTGGAATGTTTAAATAGCCATTCGACACTATATATGTTTTAAAAACCCTGAGTAACCTTGAAGAGTGTTTAAATATCCGATTATTATGTTTGCGTTCTCCTATATGCTATGAGTCTTGAAAAACTAGATGTCAATATTTAAAGCCTTACTAAAGCTCAACATTTTGGGGAAAAAACTAAAATTTTTCATTAAAAAAAATAATTTTTTTTTAAACATTTATTATACCCCCAATGCTGCAAAAAGCGCACATCCAAAAATGTACCATCTCCGACCAGTCGAAGTACTGTATAAGTCAATGGGAGAGGCACCTATTCCAAATTAAAGTTATCGTGGTCTGAGCTCGGTTTTGCCAAACAATCCAACTTTTTCATGGTTTTCGGGCAAAAACTTGAAATAAATGTAGCTTTTCGGGGCAGAAGCCCAAAAAAATTAATTACTAATAAATAAGGCAAAATCAGGCAGTGGAATTAGGCCAAGCTTTTTAGCAAATAACCCCGTTAAAGTGTACACGTGTTTTCTGTTGTGCAAGTTTATATGACAAAAATGAAGTCCAAGAATTTTTTCCCCGTAAATATGAAGTAGCTGCTCATTTCTGTTAAACTTGTTACATCAAGACAGACAGAGTACTGCATTTTATGTAAAGTACAGGTATGAGATCCGGAAACCGGTTATCCAGAAAGTTCCAAATTACGGAAAGGCTGTCTCCCATAGACTCCATTATAAGCAAATTTTTAAAAATGATTTCCTTTTTCTCTATAATAATAAAACCATACCTTGTACTTAATCCAAACTAAACATAATTCATCTTTATTGGAAGCAGACCCAGGCTGTTGGATCTATTTTATGTTTACATGATTTTCTAGTAGACTTAAGGCCGGAAGATCCAAATTGCAGAAAGATCCATTATCTGGAAAACCCCAGGTCCCAAGCATTCTTGATAACATGTCCCATACCTAGAGGGAGAGAGAGAGATAATAACATGCATTTTTAAAGTAAGGAAAACATGCCTGTGTTAACAAGTAAACAAATTATGACATTACCTAGTATATGGGTGTAACTCCTCTAGGTGGCTCTTGGCTTTATTGTGATGTTTAATTACATGGATTCTGCTTTGTGTTCTCTGCATGCAGTGTTTCCAATCTGTTACTTTCAAGCACAGACTATTCAGGAGACCTGCAGTATTTACGCAGTCATTTTCTGTGCTGAAGAAAAAAATGATCTGTCTTTGTTTTGCTTTTTTCTTTTGTAATGTATATTTATAAGGTATGTTGCGGCCTTGTATATTTGCAGATTCAATCTGTGTGCCGGGATTTGATCCAAGCTTAAGCATGATGACTGGTATAACTCAGATCAACCCAATGATGGCAGGAATGGGCCTTTTGCCCCCACCACCAACTCAGTTACCTATTGTCAAAGAGATTATCCACTGCAAAAGCTGCACCCTGTTCCCACCCAACCCCAGTAAGTACATGTCTCTTCTTTTACTGCTCATCTTGAAATGTTTTAAATAATTTGTGTAAAACATGTTTCAGTAGAAGAAATTGTAATGCCCATGAAATATAAACATTATTACCTGGAACTTCCAAAGATCTGATATTTCCAAATTGTATCCTCTGCCAAATGAAATCCCAGTACTACTGCTTATCCTGGAGAACTAAACCCTAAAAATAAATATGGTTAATTATGTCATATGTTATATACTGAACTTATTGCACCAGCCTAAAGTTTCAGCTTGTCAATAGCAGCAATGATCCAGGACTTCAAACTTGTCACAGGGGGTCACCATCTTGGAAAGTGTCTGTGACACTCGCATGCTCAGTGGGCTCTGAGCAGCTGTTGAGAAGCTAAGCTTAGGGGCTGTCACAAATTATCAAGAAGAAAATGGGGTTGGCCTGTAATATAAACTGATGCTACAAGTCTGATCTTCTGGCTCTTCAGATTTCTCCGGGATGTGAGTGCCGTATTGGTGCAAACACAGTTGGAGCAGTCTGTAGCACATGTGCCATAATAGATGGAAATAACCGAGGGGAAGAAAGAGGACCCCAAGAAATCTGAAGAGCCGGAAGATGGCGGCCATGAGCTAATCTGCACTTATAGAAGTTATCACCTATGCAGGAGGAGAGCAGGGACTATGTAGGGTACTGGGTAGGGTTTTTTTATTAGTGTTGGGGGGGGTTGAGTTCTCCTTTAAAGAAAGAGCAAAACTTGGGAGACAAGTTGATATATGTGCACAACGTATATTTAGTGTGTGCATTCTTGCAAAGTGAATTAAAATAGCTTCTAAATGGAAACACTACATTTTTAGTAGAAGTCGGTTACACAGGTAATAAAATGACTGTATTTCCCACTGGGGCTTCTTCTGTGATTGAAAATATCAGGCTGAGCAGGCACTGTTTTCGATCACCTGTCAAATAGCATTGCTGTATTATTTCATTTTTAAACTGGATAACTATGTCATTCTCAGACTTGGGGACGGGTGAGTTTTACAGTTAATCAAGTGATGATATAGCCACCACTGAAGCATACAGTCTTATGCAAAAAAATAAGAGTTAATTAATATAATTAATGAGTGAAATTATTTTTCATGTAAATAACCTTGTCTTCTCATTACTTTAATCCAAAATATACAAATAAATACTACATGACCAATCAATGGTTGGTTTGGATGCTTTCAGTAGACGTCCCTATTTGTAGTCATGCAGAATGCATCAAATTGCTTATTGGTTTCCAGAATGGTTTGACAAAATGGCTCCAATCTAAAATCTATAGAGAATATCGAAATTGTCCTGATCCTTTCAGTGTTATTACACAACTCAAAATAAAAGGTGCAATGTCGTTGGATTGATATTTAAGTTGAAGTCTGGCTGAATTGCACTTATCTCATAATGATAACCTCCTCAAAGTGATTTGGGACACACATGATGACATTGTTCGAGAGGTTTTCATAATTTAGGAGATAGAAAATTCATAAATATGCACTCTCTGCTGTTTAAAAATTTTAGGCACTTGTGAAAAAGTGGGTAACGCTTTTAGGCTAAGGCCAGACGGGGAGATTCGGGGGAGATCTGTCGCCTGGCGAGTTCTCGCCCCCGCGAGAATCTCCCCGAATAGCTAGGCACCGCTGCGCACCGGCGAGGCTTAAAGTCGCCTGCACTTGTTCACACGGAGTGGCGCGATTTTTAAAGTCGCTCAAAATTGCCTCGCCAGGCAATTTCGAGCGACTTTAAAAATCGCCCCCGAATCTCCCCGTCTGGCCTAAGCCTTAAAAATAATGCCATGAATGGTGTTTTGTTTTTCAAGAAACATTTTAAGAGAAAAAACATTCATGGCATAATTCATGAAACCTTTGCTTCTTTACTGGTCTTTTTGGGTGATACAGTCTGTTACCTTGTTCTTATTTTCACTGCAGACATTTTTTTATGATTTCTGCTGTGTGCTTGGGTAATTTCAATTCCACAGGATGAATGTTAAAATGATCAGATGCCTCCCTGATGGTATTAAATGATGGATAAAAATCAGCCTGTTCTTCTCAGAAGAGTGACATTCATTTTAGACCAAATTATTAATTCCAATTCTTGAATTAAAAGCCCAAACCTGCAGAAAACCCTACAGTGTTTTAGTGCTGGCTGCAGACATTCATCCATGTATCACTCTTTAAAGGGATACTGTCAAAACACATCAGTTAATAGTGCT
>CM044433.1:135474383-135496356 GCA_024363595.1 Xenopus borealis | reverse complement strand
TGTCAGTTTGCTCTGCTTTTTGCCATACAAAAGTGACTGAGCTCAACTTTACTTACCATAGTTATTAAAACTCCGACAAATCATATTACATGTGCCATATCGAATATAATTTGGGATTTGAAATCTATATTCCTCATTTGCAGAAGAAAAAATAATCAGACATAAAACCAAACATAGCAGCTAGAGTTTTATTGGAATTGAATTGAAAGCATAATGGCTTTGTTCATGATTTTTCTTGGTTATACAAACGGTAAAGAAAATCGAACTCTAGCCAAGACACTGCCTCCTAGAAAGAAATGCTGAATACTTCACGTTGCTGCTCAGGAACTATTATAATATTCTTCTTTATCTCAAATCAGAATTTCCTAATACTATTACTTCCTTTACTCTTAACAAGTAACTCTAAAAATGCCACACAGCATTAAGGAAATAAGGTAAGAGTCTGAAATGGATCTGAGGAGTCTGTAAAATCATGAGGATGGAGAAAATTAGAATGGCAGTGGGCCAATTCATCGCCAGAAAAACTGCATGAATAAGTACCCATCTGGCTGTAATAGAAGATACATTTGATGAAGAGGAATATGATGGGAATTATGTTCCTACAAAATGTTCATAGCAACTTTAGAGAGTGTTCTCAGATGAATATCAGTGGAGTTATTCTCTTAGAAGACTACAAGGATAGAGCTACAGTGAAACCTTAATTTTACATATTCTGATTTTAAGTTTTCCTGCATTTTATGCAGTTTTTGTTGTGGTTCCACTAATTAATTATGCATTATAATGGGTGCTTTTCTGTGTTTTCCTGTCTTTCATATTATTATTATGAGTGAAAATAAGTGCTTTCAAATTTTAACCATATGCATATTTTGCCATGGTTCTGTCTATAAATGGTCAAATCCAGTTAGTCTGTACCTCATACAACCATGTACAAATTATTTATTGTTTTAGATTGTGAATGTGAATGTGACAGGGAAGCCTTGCACATGCCCCCATAGTGTAACATTACTGCTGCACTACTTAACCCTTAAAGGACCAGTAACATCAAAAAATGTAATTGTTTTAAAGTAATAAAAATATAATGCAGTGTTGCCCTGCACTGGTAAAACTGCTGTGTTTGCTTCAGAAGCACTACTATTGTTTATATAAATAAGCTGTTGTGTAGCAATGGAGGCAGCCATTCAAAGGAGAAAGGGCTCAAGTTACACAGCAGATAGCAGATAAGCTCTGTAGAACATAATATTATCTGTTATCCATTACTGATCCTGTGCCATATAGCCTTTTTTCAATTTCCAGCCATTGCTATTTAGCAGCTTGTTTAAATGAACTATAGTAGTGTTTCTGAAACAAACAGACCAGTTTTAACAGCACAGGGCAACACTACATGATATTCTCTTTGCTTTAAAACACTTTAATTTTTTCGTGTTACTGTTCCTTTAATTGAGTAAATCCTCAATTTCAAAGATAAGCTATGTGTATATGTGCTTATATCCCTTGAGTGCTTGAAGAATAAATTGCTGATTCTACACAAATAAATGCAGGATTTTGCAGTAGGACATTCTGTGGATCATCTTCTGTCCGTTCTCCAACATGGATCTTGCATGTGCAGTTGAGTCCGTGTAACTGCACTTGCAAGATCATGGTTGGGAAATTGACAGGAGAGGATCTGAACACGGGGCAGATGGACTGTGTGCAACTCTGCAGTTTTGTGCCAGGTCCACACACACCAACACATTTGAATGAAATAGATGTTGTACATGGGGGGCTGAGAATGGGTGTTGGTTCTCTTTTTAATTCTTACACACAAATGCCATTTATAGGAGAACTAAAGCTTAAATAAAGAAGTAGGCTAGACATGTTGTGCATTATATTTAGGGCTTCTGAAGCAACCAAAGGCAACCACAGTTTTTTAGCTGAGAAGAACTGTGCCTCAAAGATGCCCCAGTAGCTCCCCATTTTCTTGTCTTATGGTTCACTGCACATGCTCTGTGCTGCTGTCACTTACTGAGCTTAGGGACCCACTCACAATATACAGTACACATAGAATATACATGTCACAATATAAGGTTGATTAGTCATTAATACAGATAATTACTACATGGCAGCACAGAAACCAGTGCAACTAGCATCAGAATTTAATAATCAGCCTTGTAGCATCAGCTTATGACAGGTCAACCTAATTTTCTGCTTGATAATTTGTGACAACCCCTGAGTTTAGTTTCTCAACATCTGCTCAGAGCCCACTGAGCAGACAGTTTCCAAGATGGTGACCCCCTGTGACAAGTTTGAAGTCCTGGATCATTGCTCTTATTAAGAAGCTGAAACTTTAGCCTGGTGCAACAAGTTCAATATATAAAATATGGCATTTTTAGCAAGGGGCACAACACAGCATTTGTTCTTCAGGTTCTTCATCAAATTACAGTCTTTGGTGGAAGTATCTGCCGTATTCTAGTTTGTGCCTTACTTCCACATTTGCTACCATTCTTCATTCAATTTTTAACTTCTTACTTGTTACGGTCTTAGTGTAAGGATCCCTTGGTCAGGAATACCGTTCCCCTTGTGTTTAGTCCAATATTGCAACATTTAATGCATGCAGTTTTCCGTTTGCAACACATAAGGAGGTATTTTTTGATGTTCGATTTTAGTGATGAAATTTTAGTATGCAATTTCTCACATCTCTGCCCATTTGCGTGTCACTTCACTTTTATAAATAGTTTTAAAATGGAAAACATGTCCATGGTTTGACTTGCTACTTTCCACTGTCACAGTTCCATTATTTTAATAAATGGTTTCAGTTTGTCACTGAGCTGAATAATATCGCTGTCACCTTCTTGCAGGCTGATATTAGCATGTATCAGAAATACATTACAGAAATACACCAATTTTACAATAATACTCTTGTTATAGAAGCAACTTGTGATTTTCCTCAGTTAAGCACAGCTAGCATCTTTCTTTTATTTCATAGAATGTGTTGAGAGCTAGACCTCCCTCACCCCAAAATCTCACTGCCTATCCCAAAATTAGCCTCCCTTTTATGCAGCTTTTTATGCACAGAATGGTGAATGCAAGGGTAATGCTGCGTGACAACATAAACAAAGTGTAGCTTTACATAACAAATGATTAGCATTATCATAATACCAGCCTTATTATCATGACCATTAATATTTATACAGGTACATAAAGGATAAAATCACGTGGAGCAAGAAATGCCATACAGAAACACTTGTTTTTCTTATATATGGCAGTTATGATTAGTTAGATTTAGCATTATTGGAAATATTTCTTAGGGTAATGGGGCATGGGCAGGCCCAGACTGGCAGTCATGGATTTTGGAAAATATCCGAGTGGCTACTGTAAAATATACAGTTGCTATTTATTATGCTGAGATAAATAAGTATTGTATAGGAAAGCATAACAAAGTACTGGATGTTGCCTTGTCCAGGAAGATATTTGATAGTACAGGTATGGGGCCTATTATCTAGAATGCTCGGGATCTGTGGCTGTCCGCATAATGGGTCTTTCCATAATTTGGATCTTCGCACCTTAAGACTACTAGAAAATCATGTAAACATTAAATAAAACCAACAGGCTGCTTTTGCTTCCAATAAGGATTAATTCTATCTTAGGTTGGATGAAGTACAAGCTACTGTTTTGTTATTACAGAGAAAAAGGAAATCATTTTTAAAAATTTGGATTATTTGATTATAATGGAGTCTATAGGAGATGGCCTTTCTGGAACTTTCTGGATAACGGGTTTCTGGATAAGGGATCCCATACCTGTACACTTTTATTTTATTTTTTTTTACCATTATAACCATGCTGTTTTTATGACCCCAAGAAATTTTTGATATTCAAGATAACAGATTCAACAGATTTTGTTTGCAAAAATGCAATTTTCATTTATTTACATGGCAGCATGCAGCATAGTGCTTGTAAGCACACAAAGGGTTAACAAACAAATTTTTTTTTTTTAATACTTCCTCCCCTCCATATTAACTCTTCCAATCTCAACCCACATTTCTTACTTTGGGTATTTTGCTGCTCTTCAAACTGTTCCACATGGATGTAATGCTGGGCATTCCATTCAGTTATACACATTTTTAATTTACTTTCCAACAACCATAACAATGTGGTGCATAAGGTGAAGGCTAGCGATGTGTGGGTCGGGTTTTCCCCAACCCACACCCTTCCTCCTTCCACCCACTACTTTTATAGGCTAGGGCTGCCCCGCTGATGATGTCCAAAAGGGGTGGGGCGAGCTGGCACACCTCTATAAAAGTTGAAGTTGGAAGCAGGCATTTGTAAGTGCGCCACACCCTGTCGTGACTTGGAAAGGGGGGTGCAATGTCGGTATCGGACCAGCCCCAACATCACTAGTGCAGGTCGCAATACACTTTGCATGTGGTCCCTATAGGCACTCAATGTTCATGCTTCAGTTTGAACACACTCATAGTTGAAGGGCATGTAACAGTTTGTCCTTGTCCCTTCCCCAGCAGATGTAAGTTGTGCTTTTTTTTCAAAAGAATGTTGTATTCTAGGTGAATTGTAATTTTTTTTTCACTTTGTACCGCTTTCATAATTGAACGCAAATAACTCTAAAATGTGACATCTTGTTTTAATCTCTTGTCATGTTACTGACCACCTGCTATTCAACACCATTCTATATTACTTATTTACATGTGCACACTCGATTTCTTGTAGAGCTACACCCCTTTTCGGTATCATATACAACCCAGAGAATTGTTTTACAGTAATGCGCATTATTTGTAGAAGGGCATGTCACTTTATTAAATGACTTTATGGAAACCCATTCAGTGGCCCTATTTTGGGCCACACCCATAGGTTAAAGGGGAACTATCGCGAAAAAGAAAATGTAATAATGTATCATACTGAAATAAGAAACTTTCTAAATACAATCAATTAAAGATTCTGTACCTTTTCTGAAATAATCAAATTTTTCTTCACTATCCCTCTCTCAAAATCTGTTTCTCTTCATTCTGTCTACATGCAGCAGTTGGATAAAAGATAATCATTGACAGTTTGATCCAATATATTGTATAGGAGGGCTCCTTTTGTCGAGAAGTATTAAAGCTGTATAGTATTAGAGATGTATTACAGCTCTCACTATTAAAATCACCACACATCCTGTCTCTCTACATGCAGGATTTGTGCAAAATGCATGTTTTTTTTGTTTTTTTTATTGGAATAAGTTATTTGAATGAGCTCTAATTAATTTGCTAGGAAAGGGAGCCCCCCAATAAGATATATTGGATCTAACGGTCAATGAATAATCTGAAATAATCAGCATGAAGAGAGAATGAAGAGAAACAGATGCTGAGAGAGGAATAGTGAAGATAAACTTGATTATTTCAGAAACACTACAGAATCTTTAATTGATTGTAATTAGAAAGTTTCTTATTTCAGTATGATGCATATATGAAATTTTCTTTTTCGTGATAGTTCCCCTTTAACCTATGGGAAAGTTTCTTATTTCAGTATGATGAAGCTTATTTTCATGATAGTTCACCTTTAAGAATTAATGCTCGCTTTCTGTAAGGTGTTTTACATAAGAGTTCACTGCACATGTAGCTGTTAATCAAGTGGTTAATGGCAACCACTGTAAGAAGTAAAACAAGTTAACAGTAACATTGTTATCTGCCTGTAGGCTATCGAATGAGGCTTGGATCCAGCACAGACAAAAAGGACTCTGGCCGCCTTCATGTTGATTTTGCTCAAGCAAGGGATGACTTTTATGAGTGGGAATGCAAGCAGAGAATGCTTGCCAGAGAAGAACGGCATAGACGCAAGTTAGAGGTAGACAAGCTGAGACCTCCGTCACCTCCAGCTATTATGCATTATTCAGAACATGAAGCCGCAATGCTTGCTGAGAAACTTAAAGGTAAGCTTCCTATAATGTGTAATAGTTTGTAACAGCTTTTGTGCAACTGCTTTGCAAGATCTGTAGTGACTTTATTCTATCTGCAACTTGGGATCAACTGCCCACCACAATTAGGTTTTGGAAACAATTTATTTTCTAGTTAGATGCTTTCTAGTAGTGATGGGCGAATCTACCCAGTTTCGCTTCGCCGGAATATTCGCGAAATGAGTCGCGTTGCATCAACTTTGACGCGTCGCGTAGTTTTCAACGCGCGTTGCGTCGTTTTCGTCGCATGTCAAAAACAACACACGACTCGTTTTTTTTAGGCGAATTTTCGCTGGCGAATCGCGGGAATTCGCCCCATGCGAATAAATTCGCCCATCACTACTTTCTAGTATGTACTGAACAATTTAAAATATGTCTGTGTGAAGAGTAGAACCTATCTGGAATTTGCCTGCCCCAAATGCAACATTCTTTTTTTATTCTAGAGGTCTCATCCTCACAAGGTTTCTCTGAACCATGTAAGGATAAATGCATACGTATATACAGATATAGTGTAGGTGTATATCTTCCCAAAAAATCCAGAAACACAGGTGAGTATAGTTCTATCATATAGTTCTTACCATTGTTCCTCAGATCTTGTTGAATAGAAAGTATGCAACAGACACATAGCTGTGTTAGGGGTGGATTGGTGATTTTAAAGTACTTGACAACTAAAGGCTACAATATAATACAATACCATGTTTTGGTGAATTTGAATATGCATGTTATGGTTTCATTGCAGTTCATTATTTACAAACCCAAATTTGTTCAAACAGACCAATTTTAATCTTAGCTGGCTGTTCCTACTGAAAATGTAATTTGCTGGGTAAATAGTGTGCATTCTCAGATGAAGAAGTGAGAGTAGCCAATGGCCCACTCAAACAGACACAGGCATTGGGCCATCTGTCTGTATGGCTAAATCACACAGTATCTGTCAATTAGGCCAGCAGACTCATCATTAGGATACCTGCCCGGTATCTGGGCCCATTTAAAGCGATCAACAGAAAGCTGCTGCATGTTATAATAATAGAACATTTTTTGACATTCCATCATCTCAGGTACAAACAGATGATTAGGACTGATCGTCTTATTCAGTGCTCTTTGGTTGAGCCTTTAGGAATGCACTGGAAAGCACAACAACTGGGAATCTCTGTGGGTTTATACTCTGAAAGTCAGCCTGAGGCCGGTGAACGAAAACAGATTGCCTTTAAGGGCAATGGTTTAATGAAAGCTTTAGAATGTTTTGCCCTTTTTTTTATTTTCAGTAGCCGATGGGGGAGGTGTCTGGGCTACTAAAAATTTTTTTCTGTGTGTCATCACTCTAAGGGTTGGGGCAGACGGGAGATTTAGTCGCTTGGCGTTTAATCTCCTCTTCTGCGATACGACAATCTCCCTGAACTGCCTGCTCCCTTCCCACCACCTGTTTAAATGAAAATGCACTTGCGGCGTTTCGACTTCCGGAATTGCCCGAAGTTTCCTCGCTTGGCAATTTTGTGTGATTCCAGAAATCAAAGCACAGCGAGTGCATTGGCGCTGGCGTTTTTTCATTCAAACAGTTGCATCGCAGAAGAGGCGATTAAACACCAAGCGACTAAATCTCCCCGAATCTGCCGGTCTGTCACAATGTTGAAAGGGGTACGTCGTTTTATGTTAACGTTGGTCTATAATAAATTGTTCTATTCTTAACGTTTCAATAGGTCTATTTATTTATTTATTTATTTTTAATTATTTGTTGCCTTCTTTTGCCGTATTTCAGTTTTCAAATAGGATCCCAGCAGCCAAAAATCCATAATTCTGTGAGGCTACAAGTTTACTGTGATAATTTCTTTTTTTGGCTTATCTTTATAAATCATGTCCTCTCCTATTCATATTCCAGTTTGTCAGTAAAACTGCTGCCTTGTTGCTAGTGTAAATTGGGCCTTAGCAGCCAATTGCTCCTGAAATTCCAATCTGGAAAGCTGCTGAACAAAATCCTAAATATGTTTTTTTTTTTTTTTTTTTTAATGAGGACCAGTTGCAAATTGTCTTTAAATATCACAAAAGTCTACATCATACGTCAGCTTAAAGGAGAAAAACCCTTTTAAGCAAGTCAAGCTCACCAACACTGCTGTAGTTACATGTAAACAATGTACATGGCTGCGAAAAAAACTCCAGTGAAAACATTAAAGGACTTCTTACTTGTTTGAGTTCCATGTTGTGTCTTAATAATTCCTGTGAAACACACAGAATGCATTAAGAGCCATTAAGAAGTTTAGAACTGTTATAAAATATTGAATTTAAATTACTGCATTTCAAAACTTTTGTCTATTAATGGCATTAAAATATAGAAAGAAAAAGGCTTTTGGCCAGAGGCAATTGTTCAAACATCAGAAGAATGAAGTGGTCCTTGCCTTTTCTCTCAGTCTAATTAGAGCAGGAGTATAGCATATGTTTTGATCATCAAAGAGAATGTATAAGCTGTGAAGAACTCTTTGTAGAAGTACTAATAGTATACATCTTCATTTGTGTGGGACAATGGTTTAATCCGCATGAATTTTTATGAACTAATCCTTTCAAGCACTTACTCTTACATCCTACTGGCAATAATGAGAAGGGGAGAATTTTAGGGGAATGCTTCCAATGTTCTTGCCTGTTTCACTTCATCATTCATGTTTGAGTGATAATCTGAGTTTGTTTACTGTCCCAAGTGCTTTCCAAATCAGACCACTTTGAAAGCATGTTAAATATGACTTTCATTATATTTGTTTAAACACAAGTGTGCAAACTAGACATTAATTAGGTTTGCTGGAAACCTATTGGGCCACGTATGCCTTTTGTGTGATTCCATTTTTGACCAGGGAGATAATCTATCAACTTTGGGTACCTAAAGTAGCCAAGATCTGCTCATTCTGTGATTTACATATATGGCCACATACTGAAAATGAGCATGCATTCTGGGACACATTTATTTATTTTCAATTTTCCGGAATACTCTCTAAACTGGGGGTTATGCCTTGTGTTTTTAAAGGATAACTAAAGTTGGTGTAAATTCAGTTCCAGTAACAGGATAATTCAATTTTTGTGGTAACGCATTGTTTTCAAACTGATCAGTGTATGAAATTCCAACGAGCTTTCCTCTGTATGCACCCCCATTCCTTCAACCTTCACCTCTACCAACAATTACCTGGTATTTTTGAATGAGATATTTCCAGCTTTAAAGGGGTTGTTCACCTTCCAAACCCTTTTTTGGTTCAGTTGTTTTCAGATTGTTCCCCAGAATTAAGGACTTTTTTCAGTTACTTTCCATTATTTGTTTTTTACTGTTTTTCCAAAATCTAAGTTTAAAGTTGAATGTCCGTGTCTCTGGTGTTTGAGTCTGGCAGTTCAGTAATTCAGGTGCAGACACTAAACTGTTGCAATTTTGCAACATTTAGCTAATATGACTATGAAGATTCTCATTCATCCAGGTAATGGTATATCTAACACAAGTAACTTAAACAAATGGACTTGCTGAGAAATTTTAATGAAGTCGTTTCACTGCTCATCCGAGCAACTTCTTCAGTTCAACTAACTGGTGTAGGGGAGTTCTTGGCATATAGACTCTTCCAACAATCCAATCACAACGGCACATTATAACTTTTCAGAGAAGGGACATCTGAAATTCACAGACGTGTTGATTCTGTGTAGTTACTGTGATAGGTTTACCAATGTGTCGTAAAACTCCTAGACACAGGTGTTACTTGTAAGAGTTGCATGAATGGATGTGTGAACAGTTCTGAAACTTCCGGGGTACAGATGTTAGAACAGCATTGTATGTAGCAGACAGGTGGTGTCGAAGGCCCCCATCTCTGTTCAGGAATGGTTTCTCCACCTTAAAGGGCAAGGAAAGGCAAAGAAATAAAATCACATTTTTACTTTCTTTAATGAAAAAGAAATCTATCTCCAATATACTTAAATCAAAAAATGTGTACCATTTTTATAAGAAACCTGACTGTATGCAGTGAAATTCTCCCTTCATTTACTGCTGAGGATAGGAATTGTTCATACTTATGAACAGCAGGGGGAGCCCCTGCCTTACTTACAGCCATGCAGACGATCCCTAAGCAGCACAGACCACAATGAGCATGTGCAGTGCCAGTGTCAGACAAAGATGTATAACAAAGTTACAAGATGACAGCCCCCTGTGGCCAACTTTGAAAGCATAAATCATTTGTTTGATTAGGCTTGTGGTGCAGTAAGTTCATGTTTATGTTTAGTATACAAAATACAGCATTTCTAGCCCTATTCTATTTTACACTTTCCTTGTCCTTTAACATGAATAGCCTTTTTAAGGCCTCTTTCAAACCAGCGGTCTTCTTTATCCAAGATTTGGACATTGCTATCTTCAAGTGAGTGTCCCTTGTCTTTTAGGTGTAGAAAGACCTTTTGAGTTACTTGTGTTAGAAATTTAACTAATTTAATTCTCAGCATCTCTGGAGTATTCGCAGCTATTCTAACAATTGCCTGTAATGAAACCCAGAGATTCTGCTCAGGGGGAAGTGTTTAAATGAACATATGAGAATCGTGTCAATCATCCTGATGCTTCTGCCTTACATATCTACATCCTGTTTTGACCCTATGTGTTCATGTAAGCACTGAAAATAAAGTTCTATTTCTTTGATATGTTCATTTAAAAAAAAAAAGGTTTGTATTTTTTCTTGACTTAAGTCAAGACAAAGCGTTAGATTAGCAAGATTAACAAAACATTTTCTCTTTTCCCCTCCCCCACTCTTCTTGGCAATGACTACATATAAAGTTAATTACTTAATCTGCATCCTCTGCAGCAACATTTGTCAAAGCTATGCAATTACTGAGGTCCTACATTTTAATTAAATCTAGTGCCAATATTATGCAAGCAATTCTACATATCCTTATGAAATTGCCAGGGCAACAACACTTATTTCTTTATATATAGAGAGTAGAAATGGTTACTGCATAGAAACCTTAGGAATTGAATTGTAATGAAATGAGGTGAAATGAGTGTCTTATTTGTAAGTTTGGTCTGTCACAACTGAAACGGTGAGATGAAAATGTTATTTTTATAGTGTAATATGCATAAAATCTTTACTTAAAAGCATGTTTTTATTTACCCAGCAAGAATAGCTGCCTAACCTATAACCTAATATAAATGCAAGTTATACACTAAATGGCAGTGTGTTGGGAGTTTCCAAGGATCTTGTGGTTTTTATAGATAACAAGTTGTCTAATTCTGTAGCTACTAAAGCAAATAGGGTTCTGTCTTGCATAAAAAAGGGCATAAACTCAAGGGATGAATACATAATTATACCTCTTTATAGATCCCTAGTAAGGCCTCATCTGGAGTATGCAGTGCAGTTTTGGACTCCAGTCCTTAGGAGGGATGTAAATGAGCTGGAGAGAGTGCAGAGACGTGCAACTAAACTGGTTAGAGGAATGAAAAACTTAAATTATGAGGGTAGACTGTCCAGGTTTGGGTTGTTTTCTCTGGAAAAAAGGCGCTTGCGAGGGGACATGATTACACTTTACAAATATATTCGAGGACATTATAGACAAATATCAGGGGACCTTTTTACCCATAAAGAGGATCACCGCACCAGAGGCCACCCCTTCAGACTAGAAGAAAAGGACTTTCATTTGAAGCAGCGTAGGTGGTGCTTCACAGTCAGGACAGTGAGGTTGTGGAATGCACTGCTGGGTGATGTTGTGATGGCTCATTCTGTTGATGCTTTCAAAAGGGGTTTGGATGATTTTTTGGACAGACATAATATCAAAGGCTATTTTGATACTAAACTCTACAGTTAGTATAGCTATGGGCATATATGGTTTGTGTGAAAGAGTATAGGGGGGGGTGTATGCTGGGTTTTTAATTTGGAGGGGTTGAACCTGATGGACTTTGTCTTTTTTCAACCCTATGTAATTATGTAACCTACCTTTTTTTGTTTTTGAAGCTGGCAAGTAGTTTAATGTCCCACCTATGGGGGAAAGTCATTGGTCTGTCTGTACAAGCTATCAGGCAGATTTGAAAATCCTATTGCTGTCCTCTGCTGATGAATTTCATTGGGCCCCTATTGTAATTCAATATCTGGCTGGGGAGCCAAATTATTGAATCAGCACAAATTGGCAAAGCAAGTGGATGGCCACATCACGTAGCTCTGCTCATTTGCGGAGCTTGCCACATGAAAGGATCTTCTAGCATTTGGCCATTTAAAGATTAATTAAGATTAGAGTGTAAATCATAATAACTGTGTGTCTTTTTGCTTGGGAATACATGTAAACACATAATGCACTATTTTTCAACAGTATGGATGAACTGTAACATAAAAGAAAATATGAAAGCAGAAAGATTAGGGTAGAGAGAATGTGTGCATTGCAGAACCCTAGCTGCCATGTCACAGTAAGCTCACACTTCCTAGAGCCTTATTCCACTGGCACACCAAAGTATATTTGCAAGAGGTCTCATCTGACACTCCTATGTGAGCCTTGTCCCACAGATCCCTGTTTATAACTGGTTAGGTGACCTCACAAGCTTTTGTAGTCCTTCATTCTAACCTTTAGCTCTTTCAAAGTAATTCAAAGTAATTTCAGAAATTACACTGCAAGATGAGACAAAGTTGTTATCTTTTTACATTTAAACACTTGACACAAACATACATTTTTTCATCAGGAGCCGGTTAACTTAACTTTTATCTGTGTTGTCTGTATGTTTGAGCGTGGGTGGGGTACCCACGAAGACACTGGGAGAACATTTTTCCAGGTAGAAACATTTTGCAGTTAGTTCCCAGGATCCCAATTAAATAGTCTCTTCCAAAGACTTAAAATGGAGACTGTGGTAATAATGTTGTATGCGCCAAGGCCTCCATGGTGGCAGTGTGTGTATAAGTAAGTGGTAGGCTGCCTGCTGACAATGTATGTATGGACATATGCATTAAGAAACATGTTGTGTGCTTTTGAGATCTGCTTTTAGCATGCCATAGATGGGTGTAAGTCATTTTTCATTTGGTCTTTTAATTGTTCTTGATTTATTATGTTTCCAAAACCACAACTGAAAAATGAAATTTACTTGATGGGATCACTGAACCCAGTAACCAAATAAAACAGACTGTCTAAGCTTTGAATTTATTTTATGGTTTATCATTCTGTTCAGGCCTGTCCCAAGTCATCTTTCATTTTGACTTATATGTGCTGCATAATTGCTGAACTAAATAAAGGGGCTGTCCACCCCAAAACCTTTTATTTTCTTTTATAATTTCTTTTGTTTTATAGCTATTTGTAAATGTACATAGGCCTCAACCATGCCTTTGTCAAGACAGAGAGATGAATATCTGGCCCTTTTTGAGACCTTAGTTCATGTTGTCAATTAGCGTCTCGTTAGTATGAAGATGAATTCAGCACTAAAAAATTACTGCTGTATTCTTCCCAGAAAAAAAACGTGGTGGGTGAGGAAAAACATTATTATAATTATGCCTCCACCCACAGCTCTCGCCTTATTAGAGCATTTTCCCGGGGAACGCAATAGGGCTGTACGCATCTGCAAATAAAGCACACTTGATAGCTTCAAACCAAAAAATATAATATAGTGTATGCAACTTGGCTTTGGGGGAAAAGTGCAGGCGAGGTGCCTGACACTAAGGTCCTGGGGAGAACAATAGAGCTTGATCATTGTCTCTAGCTCCAGATTATTAATTTGGCTGCCCCTAGACCAGAGGGTCCTTGCACCTGCCCCCGTAGTGAGTTTGCCTCCCCATCACAAGTGCATTCCGGTTCCCGACGGGACAAAGGGGATTACGCAAGCAAATCTCCTGATGATGTTTCTGATGGGTTGATATTTCTGAATGCATTTGCAATTGAAAGCAGTAGTGTATTTGTTATCCACCTTTTTCTCTGCATTCCTGATTCTTACTCTTAAAACAATGTAGCCAGTTCACCTCCGGGTTACTTAGTAACTGGCTCCTTGTTTCATGATTTGGAAGTGCACAGGATATAAACAGCCAGAAACATTCTGCATTCAATAGAAATTGCATTCACAAGTAACTATAAAACCATTGAACATGCTTAATTCATTTTCATTGGATCCTTTCTTACAATTAAATTTCCTTTCCATATGGGGGGGGGGCAGTTTGTGTGAAATCTCACATCCAGCAGTATGCATTGTCAGACTGAAGCACAAAACTGTATACACCATAGTAGAAGTTCTTTTTAGGGTGAAGTTCCCTTAGCCAACGATGCGGTTTGTGTTCATGGCCCAATATTGGAAGTATAATATGGTCAACCCATTTATCCAGCTTCAATAGACGTAATGTGTTTCATAGCAAATGCTGTACTATGGGAAAAGACCTTTATTTCTAGTTCATAAAACGATCTCATTAAAGAATAGTACCCAGGCAGGCTAGAGAACAAAGTAGGGATGCACCGAATCCAGGATTCGGTTCGGTATTCGGCCAGGATTCGGCAATTTTTAGCAGGATTCGGCCAAATCCTTGTGCCTGGCCGAACTGAATCCAAAAAATCATGTGACTTTTTGTGACAAAACAAGGAAGTTAAAACAAATTATGCCACGCACTTCTTGCGCGGCATGCTTTTACCCTCCCACTCGCTAATTTGCATATGCAAATTAGGGGTTGGATTTGGTTCGGTATTCAGCTGAATCCGTCGCAATGGATTCGGGGTGTCGGTCGAATCCAAAATAGTGGATTCGGTGCATCCCTAGAACCAAGTTCATTATTGGTCAATATTTGTGTAGTCATGTCTTCTGTAGTGATGGCTAGATCAATAAATTGCAGATAAATTAGTACTGATATTAGCACTAGATATTTTCTATAACTGATACAGAGAAATTCATAATAATGACTTTAGTACAGTAAGTCACAATGTGAACATGTCAATGACGGTTTTCATTCATTCATGTCAAAGGGTTCAGTAGGTGGTATTGGAAAGTGTAAAGCAAACAAAATGTTGAAAAACTTTCACCACTTATTCAAGTGGCTTATTTTAGTTCAGTTGAGTTTGTGGTGTACTGGTAAGTGGTTTCAGGGTACCACTGTGATTGGATCATGGTTGATCTTATTGACTTTCACATATACTTTCACATTTAATGTGATAACAGTGTAAGGATTTAAATAAAAAAACATTTATTATTGTCCTTCTTCTAGATGATAACAAATTTTGCGAAGCCATCACTGTGCTTTTCACTTGGATTGAGCGAGGAGAAGTAAACAGGCGATCAGCAAATCAGTTCTATTCCATGATCCAGTCTGCAAACAGTCATGTACGGCGACTTACGAATGAGAAGGCAGCTGATGAAGAAAAAATGGAACAAGCCAAGGAGACTTTTAAAACAGCACTTTTTGGAATTCTCACTCAATGTAAGTACCACTAATTGCTCCAAATCCCTAAGTTTGGGGTAAGTAACATAAGTAGTGGGGCCATGAACAAGAACAACAACTTTACAAAGGTGAGCTGTAAATCTCAAGAGATTGCTTTGTGTTAATAAAAAGATATCTAGATGCGTGGTGTTATCTTTGTGGATCATTGCCACAGTATAGTTTAGACTGAACAAGACAAATGCTTCCAAACACACATGAGCATAACCAAATACTTGACTAGTAAGAATATTTTTTTTAATTTTGGTAGAATTTTTCTTTTTAATTATTTCATAGGGTTGCATTAGTCTTGTTTGTAGCTTTCATTGGCATGTCCAATAAGTGCCATATTCTTATTGGTGATTAAGGAACAATGATTAACTTTAGGCATCTGTTTTTACAAAATGAAGTGGTTTTGAATTTTCAATTTCAGGACTTCCCTATTTTGAGGGTTTCCCTGAAAGTCTTGTTTATAGTCCCTCTTCCAATTTTTTTTAAAATACATATGCATTCTTTTATATATAAAAAAAACCCTTACATGTGTAGAAAAAAGGAAAAACTATTGAATTGACACAGGCTGAGTACTATAAGCCTTTACTTCAGTTAAGTAAAGTTACAGTCAGGTCTGTGCAATGTGTATTCTGATCTCCTGTGGGTTGCCATATTTGTGAGGAACTGGAAAGGCTACATGAGAGGTACTTAGAGGCAAGGTCATCTCTGGATGTCACAGGCAGCATTCTAGTTCATGACTAATACAAATATCTCCCTTGTAAGGGTCAGACTAATAAAAGATTAATAGTCCATGAAAATTATATCGTTATAAATAATGTAAAGTTGTGTTATATGTTTGCTTCAGGTCTAGTAATCCATAGAGATAAACATAAGTTTCAAAGAACAGACAGCTGAATGTTTTATACTAATTGTTTAAGTAGATCCAAAGCAAACCAAATAATATACAAAAATGCAGAACACCATATACTGTGTTTTGTGATGATAGAGCCTTTGTTCAGGTTTCAAAAATAGTTCAGGATGTGCTGCCTAGTGCAAATTTAGAAAGCATTCCTAGCAGGTGAGGCCTAAGCATACATTTGAGAATATCTGTGCTTTAAATGCATACTGTTTTCCTGAGGAATAGATAGAAATTGTTCAAAAGCAAAGAACTGTGCCCTACATTATTTACAATAAGAAAACTGTCATTTCTATAATGCTTTTTATATTTTGGATTTGGTCTGGAAAACTGCTATTTCATAGTTTATATAAAGCACCCTATTATTCCAAGTCTACATTTCTTCCAACAGAAGAAGGGTCCCAAAGACCGTGGGATTTTGAACATAAACATGCCTCTTCATTCTGCTTTTCTTTTAATGCTACTTATATTACATACTTTTCTTCTGTTTTGAGTATTAAAACTCAAGTAATTGCTTTTTGTTTTTTTCAATTATCCAAATTAGATTAAAATGTGTTAGTCCAATCCGCTCTGGGAATTCAACCTTCGCAGGCATTGATCTGTATTTCACGCTTACCTATGCAGACATTTGCAAAAAATACTTTTGTGTCCATTTGATCAGTTTTCTGTTTTCTTCTGCCCTGACGTGGCATGCAGATTTCAGAGACAATACATCAAGTATCAGAACAGAAGAAAACAAAATTGCAAGGTTAACAAGATACACCCAGAAAATTAAATCGCTGTTGTGATGTTTTACAGGCTGTCTGCCTACCATTTACAGCAAAATGGAAATGTTGTGGGTCTGACAACATCTGTGCCCTTCAGAAATGTCAAATAAAGACTCATTGTGGTAGCTATTGTAAGCAAATCACTAAAACTTACTGTCTTCAAATTACATGTTCTGAAGAAAACATATTTATGTATTAACTATCAATGTCTCATGATCAAAGGTCCTCTGCAACAGAGAACATCGATGGATGTTTAGTTGCAGAACTTTACTTATATTTTCAGTTGAAACATGCTGTATACAGTCCTGATACAGTTCCCAAACTAAGGATAAGAATATGAAAGTTGTTCTCGCTTTGCTGCTATATCAGCTGCTACTATTCTTGGGGGGAGTTTCCACTATTTTTTAGAAAATCTTTGATGTAATTTACTTCCATACAGCCAGAAGAGTATGATTAAGTTTGGGCACTAATGCTTAGGCCTGACTTAAAGGGATTCTGTCATTGGAAATCTTTTTAAAAAAAAATAATCAGTTAATGGTGCTCCTCCAGTAGAATCCTGCATTGAAATCTGTTTTTTTCAAGAGTATACATATTTTTTGTATTTCATTTTGAAATTTGACATGGGGTGAGACGTTGTTAGTTTCCCAGGTGACCTCAGTCAAGTGATTTGTGCTCTGATAAACTTCAGTCTCTCCTTACTGCTCCGCTGCAAATTGGAGTGATATCAACCCCTCCCTTTTCCCCATCAGCAGAACAATGGGAAGGTAACAGGATAACAGCTCTTTGACACCTGCATTGCTAAATATTCTGCTATACCCCACCTAGTGGTAGATATAAAAACAACACTCAAATCAATAGTAAAAATCCAAGTCTCAACTGACCCAAGTCACTACTCCTTACATTGAGTAGGAGAAACAATTTTGTGCATGCGGTAACACAAGTAGGAAGCTTAGAATGGTCAAGAAAGTCATTGTACATTGTTTGCTTTTAATGGAACCCCAGCCCCTAAACCAAACCATGGAAAACACCCCAGAAGTAGACAATGTGTTCAAATACTTTTACATTTTGGTCATATAATGCTAATTATTTAACTTGAATTAAACATCATATCAATCTACAATATCCACATTTCCACAGTAAACTATGAAATTCCCACAAACTGACAGACAGATTTCAAGCAGCGTGTGGGATTCTGTTCAATTGCTTTTTTTTTTTAATACATGAAGCATAGTGTAAACAAAAATAGATGGTAAAATCTGTATATGCCACAGAGCTCCTGTAACTTCCAGCTGGTTCAGCAGGCACCTACATGTAGTGCATAATTTCTATATCTTTTATGAGTTAATCTTTAAGGAAAGCAACAGTATTAGTCATAAAGATAGAATTGTAAACTGATATTTGTGGCATTTTTGAGGAAATAATATAAATATATATATATATATCAATAAAAAACAAACATTTGCACTCTGAACCAGTCTTTTACTTCTGTGGGTGCTGCGTTAAAACTTATTTGTAGTTGAAATGGACCAGCTCTACAAATTTAGTATTCCATCATATTTTATTTTTATACTTGTGCACATTTTGGCCCACGAGTAGTTGATGCACAATTGTGAAAAATAAAATCTAATGGAACACTAAGGGGCAGATTTACAAATATTCACATGAAGAATTCGAAGTTTGATCGAATTTTAATAAAATTGGAATCTTCGAATATGCAAATTAGGCAAATTCGACCATCGAATAGTCGAATTTGAATATTCGAATAAAATTTTATTCGACTATTTGATGGTTGAATTACTTCCCACCTACTTCGCCAGAACCAAGCTAACGAATTGGGAATCAATAGTTTAGATCGAATAAAAAAAATTTGATTGATAAATTAAATAGTTCGAAACTAACGATCGAATTGCGGTAAAATCCTTCGAATTCGATAGTCGAATTCAAAGGATTTTACTTCCCTTTTATTCATATGGTCGAATTTCGAATTTAAAAAAATTTGAAATTTGACCATATGAATAAAATGGAAGTAATGATAAATCTGCCCATTAGTTTGGAGTGCGGGTCAATTTCAACTATATATATATATAGTTAAATAGTACATATAGCAGACCCTAGTTTTAGGTCTTTGTCTAAACTTCAGAGTATTGGAGAGACGCTTGGGGGACACACCTCCACACTAAAACCCATGTAAGTACAAAAGACACAACTGGGTGGCTATTGATGATGTCCTTGGACATTATCCATAGAAACCAAGTGTCTTTATTTTATTTTTATTTTTTTTTTGGAATGACCACAACATAAATTGCTTGTCTTGTTTGACTTCCTTGTTCACCAAAGTTGAGCAGATTGTGGCCGTTTTCAACGCTTCCACCAGACAAAAAGCATGGGACCATTTCTCGAAAGCTCAACGCAAGAATATTGACATTTGGCGAAAGCACTGTGAGGTGGGTGTGCTTGTTTCTTTCTTTCCATCACTCTCATAAAAAAATATATAAATCGTGTTTCTTGACTGAGTATTAGTATATTATTCATTGGCAGTACAAGGTGGGTTTAAAGGATTTTTGGAAGTGATACACAGTTTTACTCTGTGCATAAGGCAGATTTGTTTTCCCTGGTGGATAATCAAGAAGAGGCCATACCGTTAATAGCAGGCTCTCTTAACAGGTTTGTGAGAAACCATCTAATTCTCTTTATAAATCCCTTACTAGAGACATTGTAGGCTGAATACGTTTTTACTGACTTTTATACTAAAGGGACAGTAATGTTAATGATGGATATATCTTCTTCTCCTTTTCAGGGTAACAGGAGTAAACTATAACCTTCACATAGGGATGTATTTATTAACGTTGGAGACAAACATCACCTATGATGTTGCCCATAATAACCTGTCAGCAATTACATTTGAACAGTCACATATAAGTTAGAAAACAAAACCAAATATCTGATTTGTTGCTGAGGGCAACATCACCAGTGATGTTTGACTCCAATGCTAATAAATATGCCCCTTAATGTTACTGTCTCTTTTAAAAGTATGGCATTTTATAATAAGATGTATGCAGTGTGTTTAAAGCTGCAGTCTCATCCACCCTCAGATTTCCCCCACATTACTCTTCACTTTTCTATGAATATGTAATAAGCAAATACTGGAAGATGAGTTGACAGATGTTCATATCATTTATAGTAAGCTAATTCTTCAGAAGGGATGGCATGAGCTCATCAGATATTTATTACATATATTCATATAGTGCATATATAATGTCAGCAATTCACATTTTGGGTAGAATTGTTGCAAGTATAAATATCATGGTACATTTTGGGTGAGAGTGCACCTTTCAAGCTTGAGCATGTTATTGTGTGCTTTCATTTTCTTACACCTGTAAGTGCATGTCCTTTATTTAAAATTTAATCTTTAAATGATTAATTCAGGATCCTCCTCTGGCCTTTTTAAGTTTTATTATGGTCGCTCAGTTTCCATTTCTTGTTCAGAAATTGCATTTTCTGTGAACCTGTATTTCAACAAGTAAGTAATTGGTCTTTTCATTTAACTTTTTAAACACTTTATTAAATGTAGTGCCCTGAGGCCTTTTTATCAAGCTCTTTCATTATTCTACATATGTGCATTATTTATTGGTAAATAGTATGAAACCGCAATGGTACCGTATGTTATTGAACATCAGGTATAATCGTAAACTGTTGGAATTCTTAGGGCAATTTAACCAAAGCTGAATTCAATTATTTAAGGAGCATAAACAGATTTGAAATTCTTGTGTACATGTAGTACTAGCATGCAGTATTTTAAAATCTGAATATATTAGGAACCGCCAGTATTATGTTCCTACTAGTGCTAAACCAATCCCCCGCTTCTTGGAATGGACTTTCAGACTTATTCACTTCAGGAGAATGGGGAATCCAGATTGTTCTGAGCAGTCCAATTACTCACCTCTTCATCTTTGTTATCGTTTGTTATTCTGCCTTCTCCAGCTGTATACAACCAATAGAGTATTGCCGTTTGTTATGAATGAATAAGAAGAAGAATGAATACAAGTGAAGTTTTTTCCTGATTTCTGTCTAAAAATCTCTTTAAATCTATTCTTAAACTTTAGTTTATATTATAGATGTTTAATTTTATTTATATTAAAGCTATCAAGTGTATTGATGTTCATTATAATAACACACTTATTATTACTTTTTATTTCAATGACCCCTTGTTTGTTACTACTAATTTATTGTTTTGCTGTACAGTGCTTTGCCCTCAAGGAGCGCTATACAAATAAAAATATACATACATACATCTCTTAAAAAATATATGTTGACAAGGTTTGGTACCAGGCCCGGGTTTGTGGAAAGGCCACCTAGGCCCGGGCCTAGGGTGACAGTATTTTAGGGGGAAGCATGCTGCCCAGCAACACCCACATCGGTCCAGAAACACCGCAGGAGATACAATGGTTTTTTTACATTTCCCGTGTGCCAATCCTCATTGCTCCAGTGCTGATGATGAAAATTTGCAAATAAAGGACAGAGTATGGGGGCAACGAACATCAGTGGGCCTAGGGGATCCCACTATGAAAATCCGGCCCTGTTTGGAATCATGGGTCACCACATTGGAATGGTGAGCATCACTGCAAATTGGCCAGGGAAGCATACATTGTAAATCTGGCCCCTCTAAGTTACTGAAGTAGTGAACCTGTTATAACTGAAGGAAAACAGCATTCCCAATTGTGTGCTTCCAAACACACATGAGCACAACCAAATACTTGAATAGTAAGAATGTTTTTTTTTTTCATTTTGTTATGGTAGAATTTTTCCTTTTACTTATTTCATAGGGTTGCATTAGTCTTGTTTGTTGCTTTCATTGGCATGTCCAATAAGTGCCATATTCTTATTTGTGATCAAGGAACAATGATTAACGTTAGGCATTTGTTTTTACAAAATGAAGTGGTTTTCAGTTTCAGGACTTCCTTTTTTTGAGGGTTGCCTGAAAGTCTTGTTTATAGTCCCTCTTCCAACTATTTCAAAAATACATATG
>CM044433.1:135454059-135474058 GCA_024363595.1 Xenopus borealis | reverse complement strand
GTTGTTTAAAGGGGTTGTTCACCTTTGAGTTAACTTTTAGTATAATGTAGAGAGTGATATACAAAAATGCAGAACATCATATACTGTATAGAATATTGTGATGATAGAGCATCACCTGTCTTCAGGTTTCAAAAACAGTTCAGGATATCCACACAGCAGCACACGCTGAGCAGTAAAGACTGTTGTGTGCTGCCTAATGCATATTTAGAAAACATGTCTAGCAGGTGAGGCCTAAGCATAAATTTGAGAATATCTGTGCTTTAAATGCATACTGTTTTTCTAAGGAATAAATAGAAAATTGTGCAAAAGAAAAGAACTTTGCCCTACATTATTTACAATAAGAAGACTGTCATTTCTATAATGCTTTTTATGTTTTGGATTTTGTCTGGAAAACTGCTATTTCATAAGCAAAATGTGAAAAGGCTTTGACGTAACGATAGTTTATATAAAGCACCCTATTATACCATGTCTGCATTTCTTCCAACAGAAGAAGGGTTCCAAAGACCTTGGGAATTTGAACATAAAACATGCCTCTTCATTCTGCTTTTCTTTTAATGCTACTTATATTACATACTTTTCTTCTGTTTTGTGTATTAAAACTCAAGTAATTGCTTTGTGTTTTTCAATTATCCAAATTAGATTAAAATGTTAGTCCAATCCGCCCTGGGAATTTATCTACAACCTTCGCAGGCATTGATCTGTATTTCACGCTTACCTATGTAGACATTTGCAAAAAATACTTTTGTGTCCATTTGATCAGTTTTCTGTTTTCTTCTGCCCTGACGTGGCATGCAGATTTCAGAGACAATACATCAAGCATCAGAACAGAAGAAAACAAAATTGCAAGGTTAACAAGATACACCCAGAAAATTAAATTATTTTGTGATGTTTTACAGGCTGTCTGCCTACCATTTAGAGCAAAATGGAAATGTTGTGGGTCTGACAAAATCCGTGCCCTTCAGAAATGTCAAATAAAGACTCATTGAGTTAGCTATTGTAAGCAAATCACTAAAACTTACTGTTATCTTCAAATTACATGTTCTGAAGAAAACATATTTATGTATTAACTATCAATGTCTCATGATCAAAGGCCCTCAGCAACAGAGAACATTGATGGACGTTTAGAAAGTGAATAATGTACCCCCTATTGTAAAGTATAAGGATATTATACATCCTGTATTGGACTGCTAATATCCTCATATCATGAAAAAGTGGGTACATTAGTTAAAATACACAAGTGCTAGTGAGTCGTGTCAGAAATTACATCACTGACCACATTATAACCAATGACATAGCTTAGCACCATTTATAAGGATATAATTTACATAATATTGGTGGCTTTTGTGCATTATATTCCTATATCATCATCATTAGTGCAATTCACTACCTTCATTAAATATAATTGATTTAACTTCCAGTGTCCAAGGATTGTAGCCTAGCCATTTTAGTTGCAGAACCTTACTTACATTTTCAGTTGGAACATGCTGTATACAGTCCTGAAACTCCCAGAAGCAAAGTAGAAGTAATTGTGTGCCGTGTATTTACCAATTGTGTGCCCTGTATATACCAAATAGTTGCTGGACAGCCAGATGTCCAGATACAGTTCCCAAACCAAGGATATGAATATGAAAGTGGTTCTCGCTTTCCTGCTATATCAGCTTCTACTATTCTTGGGGGGGACGTTCCACTATTTTTTCTAACAAGTATGAGTAAGGTTGGGCACTAATGCTTAAGCCTGGCTTAAAGGGATTCTGTAAATGGAAAATTTATTTTTACAGGTTAATTTGACATGGGGTGAGACATTGTTAGTTTCCCAGATATGAATGGGGAATCAAGCTTGTTCTGAGCAGTCCAATTACTCACCTCTGTCTTCAGCTTTGCTATTGTTTGTTATTCTGCCTTCTCCGGCTGTATACAACCAATAGAGTATTGCTGTTTGTTATGAATGAATAATAAGAAGAATGAATACAAGTTTTTTTCCTGATTTCTTTCTAAAACTCTCTTTAAATATATTCTTACACTTTAGTTTATATTATAGCTGTTTAATTTTATTTATATTAAAGCTTTCAAGTGTATTGAGGTGCATTACAATATCTCTTAAAAAATATATGTTGACAAGGTTTGGTACCATGGGTCACCACATTGGAATGGTGAGCATCACTGCAGATTGGCCAGGGTGGCATACATTGTAAATCTGGCCCCTCTGAGTTACTGATATAAGTAGTGAACCTGTTATAATGGAAGGAAAATATATTACAGCATTCCCAATTGTGTGTTGACTTTACAAATGTATTTTGCATTTTCCCTAAATGTATGTATCTTGGTTAGTACCCCCCCCAGGAGTGTAAGTGGAGTTTTTCAGCTGCTCTTTCTAGCTATAGATATGTTTCATTGTTTTGTGAGGGCTACTAAACCTTGTAGAAGCTAAAGCCTATTTCTACAAATAGTAATTAAAACCAGTTTTCCCTACTCTAAGCTGTGCTCTCTTGCGAGCACACAAATATTGAGGCCACAGCACACAAATTGTGGTGCGTGCAAAGGAATGTGTGTGAAATAACACAATTTTGCCTTTATTCTGACCTGTGCACAACAGTTTTTAAAAATGTGCACACAAAAAGGAATTAGAGGGAACATTGCTCCCAACCCTTAGGTTTCATATATTGATTAACAGCAGACAGATTATATCTGGTTTATACCTTATGATCCAAGCCAATAATGAGACAACAAAAAAGAATTTAGAGTCTTTAGTACTAGTGATCTGATTCAAAAAGTTAGCAGCATATTTCAGCTCGTGAGTTCATCCAAAGTATAATGCTTTTGCCAGAATTTTTTATATAAAGTGTTTTCTCTTCCAAAACTGAAATTTGTTCATGTGAAATAGAAGCACGGAGAAAATTAGAATATAGAAATATTCCATTGAGCACATTTGTCCTTATCCTGATCTTAAAGTCTCGGATTAAATGTAGTCCACGACCAAGTATGTAACAGGTTTGTAAATGAAAATAATCTTCTCGTCAGTCGTTCCTGCAGAAACTGTGCTTGAGAATTAGGCCTCTGTTTTGTCATTCTGCTCTTCACTTTAGACAAAGAAAGGTAAGTAATTATTATGTTAAAGTAAGCCATTGTTTGTTACAAGACAGTTCTGTACCAATGTGCAATATGATTTGAATTATGGTTACAATCAGTAACTTAATTATGTATCTATGGTACTTTATATACAGTAAATACAGGTTTGGTAAGTACAAGACTAGAACTGTGTGCATCCTTTTTATTTAAAGTCTAAAGAATTTTATTGCTTGATTTTAATAAATTCGAATGGTAAATATATCCTATTCTAGAGTAGCAGTTTTCTTTTGTTTTTATTCTTATATATGCAGCCATGGGTGAAGATTGGGTTTGTTCCTGTTTCACTAATATATTGTATAATGAGAGGGTAATTTAATAAAAGTTGCAAAGCTTGGTACAACCCGTGTAAAACATAGCCACCATCAAAAGGTAGCATTTACGGATCAACTGTTTAGAAATAAACAAAGGGTTAGCTGTTATAAGTTACTAGACAAGAGTCTGCACTTTTTATTATATTACCTCATAAGAATGCCTTATGGTTTAGTAGTAGTATCATCTGGACCAAGAATTCTGTATATAAAGAACAGAAAGCATTTATTTTTCTTCAGTGTTGTTATTGAATATTCAGGTGGCTAAATCAACCAAAACTTCTAGAACTATATCAATATTAAGTAGTATGGACAATGTTAGCCTTCCTTGACCCTTGCCTGTACCAACCTTTGCCTGATACTGAATATTCTTCTGGATCCTGACTCTGTACTGTGGTATTGATTGGTTGGAAGCATGAGCCTTTGAAGAATGAGCTGTGACAGAACCTTGGCGTGTGTTCTGGGTTTTGGGAAACCATACTTGACATAACATTGGGCCTGACATGGATGTGAAGGAGCAGCTGTTTCCCTGCCAACACAGAAGCAATCTTGTCAAGTGTTCTCCAGCGTCTCAGGGACCAAAAGGCAAAGCAGGATCAAGTCATCCAAGGTCTCCAGAGTTTGCTCCCTCTCCAGCCCCAGGAGGTATAACATTACCAACACCACCTGGATAACACTGTGGTGGAATCCAAGACCGCTTTCCACGAAAAGTTCAGTGGGGATCATAGCAAATTCTTCACCTTTTAGGTGGCCTGTAAATAGCATTTTGGGTTCCCCGCTTCTTCTTCACTCAGCAGTCTAGAGTAAATGATATCATCACCTTACTCCGGGGGTACCCACAGCTGTGGGCATGCAGTCTGTTTTCTCTCTCGTAATGCCTTCTCTTAGGCCATGGCTATTATTTGTGATGACCTGCCTCTGCAGGGTAACCTCAGGCAGGGTAAATGATGGATCGAGGATTATTGTATTGAATTTCGCCGATGGACGGTGGAAATGGGCTTGAATGATACTGCCTTAAAGGAACAGTAATGCCAAAAAGTGTTTGAAAAGAATGACTCATGTACATTTGCCCTGCACTGGTAAAATAGATGTCTTTTAATTCAAAAATAATATAATAATAATGAATATAAACAAGCTGCTTTGTAGCCATGGGGGCAGCCATTCAAGCACAGGATACACAGTAGATAACCGATAAGTTGTCAAGAATCCTATTATATACTACAGAGCTTATCTGTTATCGGCTGTGTATCCTGTGCTTTTTATCCTTTTTCCCAGCTTGAATGGTTGCGCCCATGGCTACAAATTAGCTTCTTTATATTAACTATAGTTGTATTTCTGAATCAAACACACTAGTTTACCAGTGCAATCTGTACATTATATTTTCTAACTTGAGTACACTTTAATTCTTTAGTGTTACTGTTCCTTTAAGTAGTCAGTTTAGGGTAGGACTTCCATATACTGTTAAAAAATAGCCTAGTTAACTTGCTCCACCACCTTGATTATACAAATTGATACTCGGCATCAGGAGAAATGTCCTGAATGAACCCTACTGTTAACTCTCATAATATTCCTGAAGTGTCAGCACACAACCCTGAAGTCTCAGTCCCTACGCCTACAGAGGAACCCATGCAATTGGTCTTTACTTGTTTGTCTTCTGAGGAAAAGGGCAGTAGACATGATAATGGGTTGTGCCTGTGTTGTGGGGATAAAATGCATTTACATGACACCTGTCCCAAGAGGCCAGGAAACAGCAGCAGGTCTGGAGAGATCTGTTTAGGTCATGCAGTTTCAATACCCCAAAAAGGTGCACATTCTGGTCCTCTTGGGAATGGAAAAGGGGTTTATGTAGAAAGAACTTCCTTTCTAGATTTTGGGGGCAGCAGGAAACTTTTATGACAGTAATTTTGTTCATAGACATGACATCCCATCTGTAAATTTTTTGCCCATTGCTGGAAGCTCTTTAGGATGTGGGTTAGTGTCTTCTAAATCTTATCATGTCCATGGGTACTAATCACTTTGAATTAATTTTCTTCTACATTTTTAATTGTCCTCATACCCCTTTGATTCTAGGCCTCCCCTGGTTGCAGAAACACAATCCCCAAGTTGATTGGGCTACTAACAAGATACTGCAATGGATAATAGGCTGTGAGGTGTTGTGTCTAAAATGTCCTTGCTAATACGTCTGTGATAGATGCCAAGACCCTTCCTCGCACAGTCTTTATGACTGTGCTAGTGATTTAATTCCAGGTTCCTCTCCTCTTAGGGGTAGGACATATACCCTCTTTCTCTTCCTGAATCTAAGGCCATGGAGGAGTATAGTTCCTGGGGGCACTTCTAGTCTGGTTTCTCTGTTCCTTGACCCTCGCCTGACTTTGATCACCACTGTATCACTGCCTGAATCAACCGTTGTCTGTTACTGATTATTCTTCTGGATCGTAACTCTGAACTGCGCTGACTGATCTACTCTAACTCAGTTCCCCCTATGGCATGTTATGGTTCCCTTCCCTGCCCAGAACTTGGATACTTGGTCCTCTCACTCTGGCGGCATCTGAGTAGCAGAGGGTTCCTCCCAAAATGTGAGCTGGCAGAGGCCTGAGCTGTGATTGGAACTTTGGCATCTGTTTAATGTTCGTGACCAATTCACTGGTAACTCATGTTCGCTCATGTTGCTTTGAAAACTTCCACATCAAAGTTCTAGTTGATTTTAGTCTTTCTATAGGTAGCACATACTGCTAACTTGCAATCCATTTAATATTCTTCACTCATTTACCTTATTTTATTTGTGATTTACTACCAAATCATCTTCCTTTTTCTTGATGTTTGATATTTTGTTTGGTACACTACTATGCAAATGTTCCAAGAGCTCTTTTCTAAAAATACTACTGGAATTCTTCTTTTCATCTAAACCTATTGCTTTGGACACTTCTAATCTTTCCCTTAAAATAGGTAGCATTTATTAATGATGCCAGGATACTGTCCTGTTATATAGTAGGAGTTGTTGAATATAGTAGGAGTTTTTGAATGTAATTACATCAAAAGGAAACAATGTTTTCAAGAGGTGCTTCTTTCAAGCCCAGAACGGCATTGTTCATAAAATTGCCAGTACAAAGGCAACCAGGGGCCTACAATAGTTTAGTTTATGTGGGATAATACAAGGGACTGGATCAGGGTCTTAGTGGCATTTTGAGGAAGAAAGGTTCAGGTCATTTTGAGGTGGTTTGGAGGTGGTTTTGAAGTGGAAACAAGGAAGTAGGACACAGCTTTTTGTCCTTAAGTAAACTACTTAAATTTAACACAACTAATGCAAGTAGAAATGTGTAGCCTGCAGCCTTCTAGCTCTCTCTAATACTCCCAGCTTTTGTAAGCATCAATTGTGGGTGTGTTAGTATTTCAGCAACAGTTGTGATTCCTAGCACTGGTTTGTTAAGCACAGAACTAATATATCAGAACATGATGATTAAATAAATCTGTGTTATTTACCTTATGCATAGATTTGAGAAATTAAGTAAATGCTTTCTTGTTTTTTCTGGGTTTTCTTTTTTTTTTTTTGTTTAGACTCAAACTGTGGTAACCGGTACAATTTTTCAGATTTTTTAAACTGATAAAGTAATAAATCTAAGAGAGTAATTTCAGACCATATACAAGATAAAGTGGGCCTGATAGCTGCTTTTGCAAAGAGCACCATTCATTATTTGCCTTGAGATGCCATTTTAATAGGAGTCTGAACATTCATTACAGCCCTCTCTTGCAGTCTGCTCTGTTGAACAGAAGGAACTCCCGTGGGAGCATCTGCTGCATTTTTCATGGGAATTGCTGTGACATTTGTTAGATAATGAAAGCTATATATGGAGTGCATTCCGGATTCTCTTCACGTGACTGTAAAGATTCCAAAATGCAGGTCTCCTTGGGGATTGAACCTTTTGTCAGTAGAAAAATTAGATGTCAACAAGGTGAAAAGCTGCATGTTGCATTCCTACATTAAACTTGGCAGCATTATTAGGACCAAATGAGACACTATCAACTTTCTGTTTCTCTGCACCAAAAAAAGATAGAGGCACTACATTATCTGTGCCCAGTTGCATTAGCTGTTGGAAAGCTTGAATTGTGTCATACCAGTTCCTGTAGAAGACTGAGGTACTTTAGGAAAACAAAAAACATGTATTTTTATAGTTTTGTATTTTTATAGGAATGGCAAAAATTAAAACTACATATGTTTGCAAGAAATTACTCTTAGGGCTGCCATTTTTTTGGGCTGATAATGGCCTCTGGCTTAGGGACTACTGAGTTGGAGATTGTTGGCCACAGCAATGTGTGTTAATGCAGACCTCTGAAATGACTGCAGTGTAAAATGTTTTTACTGATAACTTTGATTAGTTTCTGAGTAGTCAACAAAAAGGACTCACTGCATAATTTTGTAAGCATATGTAAATAGTTACTTATTTAGTTTTATGTGAATATCTGTATTACATGATGATTTTTATCATCTGTAACGTCTGTGTTGTTGTAAGTTCATCTATTTGTTTTATTTTTGTAGGACTTACGAAATGCGCAAAGTGAGCAGCTTATGGGAATACGCCGGGAAGAGGAAATGGAAATGTCTGATGATGACAGCAGTGACATCCCAAATAAAAAAGCTCGACTGGATGAATCCGGTAAGAACAATTTCACACTATGTACACCCAAAACAGACCCAACATGATGCAGAGCTGGACAAAATGTTGTCTGTCTGCTTGATCTGCTTGTGTAATTCCAAGACTAAATGATTTAAATAACTTGTTTAGTGTTAGTTACATGTATATTGCTTATAAAACACAATAGAAATTAATTTGGGAGGTAAACCCTAAAAATTAATGTGGCTAAAAAGCCTTATTTTTTTATACTCCACTTATTGCACCAGGCTAACATTTCAGCTTCTCAATAGCCACAATGATCCGGGACTTCATACTTGTCACAGGGGGTCACCATCTTGGAAAGTGTCTGCGGCACTCACATGCTCAGTGGGCTCTGAGCAGCTGTTGAGAAGCTAAGCTTAGGGGTCTTTGCAAATTATCAAGCAGAAAATTAGGTTGGCTGTTGCGACAAGGCTGATTATTAAATTATTTGCCCCATTTTCTGGGCTGCCATGTAGTAATTATCTGTATCGATGACTAATCAGCCTTATATTGTGACATTTCTATTCTATATGTACTGTATATTGTGAGTGGGTCCCTAAGCTCAGTAAGTGACAGCATCACAGAGCATGTGAATCAGTGAATCAGCAGAAAAGAAAATGGGGAGCTACTGGGGCATCTCTGGAGACACAGATCTTTACTGCTAATGGGCTGTGGTTGCCTTGGGCCGGTACAGAAGCCCAACATATAATGTACAACATTTCTAGCTACTTCTTTAGTTAGGCTTTAGTTCTCCTTTAAGGCAGGTCTCCTTTAAGAAAACAATAAAATGCAATACTTCAATTAAAAATAGGCCTTTAAATAATTGGTGTACTTATTTAGTGTAGAATAATGTTTTAACGCTGCACAATAAATAAATATACATGTTGATAATATAGCAGTCACTTCTCCATCTGAGGCAAGTGAGTAATATAACAATGAGATATGCGTAATTTATGCTCTTTTGTTTTATGGAAGGCAGATAGAATTGATGTTATAATTCTAAAATACCAATGCTATTGTATAGATTACTTTTTCTTATGTTTTCAGACTGATAAGATTTTATGTTAAATCATTAACACCGATGTAATGCTTTTTCTTAACTGGAGAGTTAAAGTTGCTATAGTAAATGCTATAGCAACCTCACATTTTCACATTGCAGCCACTTATGACAGCAATTCAAATTTACATTTATTTTACAACATTTTAGCACCACTCATAGTATTTCATTTTGACAGGCAGCTATAATATACTCTGGTTTTCCTGTTGCAGTGTATTACAAGAAATATTGCTATACAGGTATAGCATTTCTTAATGGCTACTTGGGACCTGGGGTTTTCCAGATAAGGAATTTTTCCGAAATTTAGATCACTATAGTTTGTCTGCAGTAAATAATTTTGTATTTCATTTCAGGGTCAGGTTGCCTATGTCACCTGGCCGGTGTAGCCCGGGTCTGTTTCATTTTGACAGGCAGTTATAAAATACTCCTGGTTTTCCTTCAGGAAAATTAATTTTGCAGTGTATTATAGGAAATATTGCTATACAGGTATAGCATTTCTTAATGAATGCTTAGATAAGGAATCTTTCCGAAATTTAGATCACTATAGCTTAAGTCTGCAGTAAATAATTTAAACCCAATAGGATTCTTTTGCCTTCCATATGGAATTGTGCAGCTTATTTACCATCAAATACAAAGTACTGTTTTATTACAGATGAAAAGGAAATTAGAATTATTTTCTTAAAATGGTCTCTGTGGGAGATGGCCTTCACAATTCTGAGCTTTCTGGATAAGAGATTTCCAGACAAGTGTTCTTATGCCTGTACTTAAAAATGCAAGTGCAAGAAAAAATACTGTGCTTTAGATTAAAGGAGAATGAAATCCTAAAAATGAATATAGCTAAAACTGAATATTTTATATAGTTGAACTTATTGCACCAACCTAAAGTTTCAGCTTGTCAATAGCAGCAATGATCCAGGATCTTGGAAAGTGTCTGTGACACTCACATGCTCAGTGGGCTCGGAGCAACTGTTGAGAAGCTAAGCTTAGGGGTTGTCACTAATTATCCAGCAGAAAATTAGTTTTTTTCTGTAATATAAGCTGATGCTACAGGGCTGATTATTAAGTTCTGATGCTAGTTGCACTGGTTTCTGTGCTGCCATGTAGTAATTATCTGTATTAATTACTAATCAGCCTTATATTGTGAAATGTATTACTCTCAGCAGAAAAGAAGATGGGGAGCTACTGGGGCATCTTTGGAGACACAGATCTTTACTACTAAAGGACTGTTGTTGCCTTGGGATGGTACAGAAGCCAAAAACATCACGTACAACATTTCTAGCTACTTCTTTAGTTACATTTTAGTTCTCCTTTAACACTAGAGGTTTCATTTACAAAGTGTGGGACAGTGAAAAGTGCAAAAAGCACAGGCTGCACTGAAATCCCATGTTCTTTATAACTGCGGCCTATGATCTATAATAGCAAGTAATGGAGCTAGAAGTGCTTCTTTTATTTATCATAATTATATATAACCACAATTCATGTTTTAAATGTCCCCTTTTTATTCCAAGTATTTGTCTAAATCCAAATGTAAACCATCTTGACTGGTGGGACTTGTATTTTGTTTTGATAGTCCAATTATTATTACCTGGCAATGTCTGCTGCTAGTTGAGAAGGCTATTTCAGCAATCAGACGTAATTTCCCTGTGGCATACTAGATAGGATCTGCTTGCATTTCAGACCATTGCCTTCTTATATAGTAACCACTCTAGGGATTTCTTTCTTGCTGTAGCACGTGCTCTCTTGTTGGATAGCATCGATCTGAGATCAATAAGGCTTCATTCCTGTTAAGATCAGTGGGTATCTGTGCAAGTGGCGTTCAGCTGCTTTTTATAGTCTAAAAACCATGAATCACAAGCAGGAGAAATGACTGGACTACATTTTTATTGTGTTTAGAAATGGTTTAATTAATGCACATGACTGCTGTAAGCTGTAACTTAAAGTAGCACATCCGCACAAGTTCAGTGCTTTCAGGTCTCCTCAGCAGGGAGGCAAAGCCTTATTCCAGGTGATTGCAAATGCTTCATTTGCTCCATGTTCTAGTCTGGTGAACACGCACAGCGGCCTTGCTGTTCATTGTCACACTAATAGTTAGGGGAGAGGAAGTCAGGCTTGTTGAACAGCAGCAAATCTAAATGAAAAGTTCAATTGATCATGAACTGTTAGACAAGCTGAATGGATTTTATTCCTCTCTGTGTAAGCAGGAAGGGACAGTATGGTAAATTAGCCTGTGGCCCCAAAGTAACCCCAGCACGAATTGCCATGGAGCTTAATGTTGGAAATATTTACTGAATTCCTGTTTTTGTGTTGGATCACATACAGCAGAAAAAAGGACCAACGACAGAGTGAAGTCTGTTTTACTTGAAAATATTGCTCTGCTTCTGCCACGCATGGCAGGTATAGGATGCTTTATCTGTAAAACCCATTATAAAGAAAGAATTATGGCTATCTCCATATAGATTCCATTATAATGAAATAATTCACATTTTTTAAATTTTTCTTTTTCTCTATAATTTAATACAGTACCTTGTACTTAATCCAAACTAAGAAATAATGAATCCTTATTGGAGGTAAAACCAGCCTATCTGGTTTATTTTGTGTTTTAGTGATTTTTTAGTAGACTTAAATTATGGAGATCCAAATTATTGAAAGACCACTTATCTGGAAAACCCCCAGGCGCCATACCTGTACCTGATTTACCCATCACACTTACTGGTTTCTTCAAAAAGTATGAATAAATGCCATTTTCTATTCTGAAATCCAGCTGTTTAACAGTTCTCTTTCTACATCATTTGAAATCCTGAGAGGGAAGGAGGGACTAAAACACTGATGTTACAAATTATAACAATTTCTCCACAGCTTACAAACATTGCCCTGTGATTTTACTTATCCTTATTGAAATCATGTGTGCAAGGAATTGTGGGGTTTGGAGGATGCAAGCTCAGGACAGCTGGCTGCTGATAACAAAGTAACAGTAGTCAGCCAGCTCAGCAAAGTAGTCACACAGATCAGCAGGAGAGCAGGGGGCTAGGCTTAGGGAACTGTCAGAAACCATAAAAAATAGTTAAAAGTCTGCACATTTTTTAATTGATGTATATTGCAAAGTTGCTTGATATTATATTTACTTTTCAAAAAGCTTAAGTTGTGTTTTTGTGGAGTTCCCCTTTAACTCACTGCTTGATGTTAACAATGGGAAATGTTAGGGAACGTTAGAGTATGCAGTTGCTTAGCTTCTTTCACCATATGCAAACTCTTATGTATCTGTAAATGTCAGCATATTGTGCTGGGAGTATTTTTCGCTTAAATCAACTTCTGAAAAACAGCCGAGCCCAGGAAACCTCCTTGCAGACAGTTGGTTAGTTCTCACTGGTCCCAGTGCCAGGCTGGTTCCTGCAGCGAGAAGGTAATGAATTGTTTGATTTGTTTTGCGGCATCCTGTAATTGCTTTTGTGTAATCAGTAGTGGCTGCATACTCTGCGAGATAGTTAATCTATTTCATGTTGTCTTTGCCTAATGGGGGCTGCACAGTCTGCTGAAAACTGCTATATACAAACCTCTGTTCAGCTGCAAAAGAAATGGCTTGTTCTTCTCTCTTTTATTCACATGTCAATTATTAATGTTAAGTGCAACTGCTTGTACATATTTCTCTCTCTCGTGTCATTTAGCACCTTGTGTTGCTCCTGCACATAGTAAATGTATTGCCTTTACTCTTCTCTAGTGAGAAGAGGTGAATGAATCCAGTGTCACAAATATGGGAGGATTGCTTAACATTTGAAATCCATCAGCATGCACACATCTAGACACCATGACTTGATCATTTTATGAATCAGGGTAGAGCTATCAATTGACAAAAATAACTGTGTAGTATATGGGGCACAAGGAACTATCATTTGCTATGGAGAAAGAATATGATCTTGATGCTGAGAAATCATTTGATGGGGTAGTTTCGAAAATAGTTTTCCAAGCAGTCAAGCAGTATGGAAAATAGTGGTGCCAATGTTTTCCACATTATCATGTTACCAAAGCTGCCAACTGGAGTTCTTGGGATGGATGAACCTCTCCAAGGAATTACAGTAATATGAAACCCCTCTTAATTCCCCTCTTAATTATATGGAGTTTTATCATTAGCTGAGTACCAACTTCCTTTTAATAACATGCCTTATGGAAATAGTAGTATTTTAGCAGCAACCTGCAGTTTATTGGATTAACAGAAAATATTCAATATGCAGCATAACAAAATTAGACAGGTGCATAAATTTGGCACCCCAACAGAGATATTACATTAATACTCTTATAGCCTGGATAGTGTCTGGATTCTGGGTGGCGGTATTTTTGACCATTCGTTCAATCAAAATCTCTCCAGTTCAGTTAAAGTTGATGGCTGGCGAGCATGGACAGCCTGTTTCAAATTGTCCCATAGATTTTCGATGATATTCAAGTCGGGGGAATGTGACGGCCATTCCAGAATATTATACTTTTCCCTCTGCATGAATGCCTTTGTAGATTTCGTAGTGTGATTAGGGTCATTGTCTTGTTGGAATATTCAACCCTTGCGTAACTTCAACTTTCTGACTGATGCTTGAACATTATCCTGAAGAATTTGTTGATATTGGGTGGAATTTATCCGATTCTCGACTTTAACAAGGGCCCCACTGCATGATGGAACCTCCACCAATTGACAGTAGGTAGCAGGTGTTTTTCTTGTAAAGTGGTGTTCTTCTGCCATGCAAAGCACTTTTTGTTATGACCAAATAATTATTGTCTCCTCAGTCCAAAGTACTTTGTTGCAAAATGACTGTGGTTTGTTTAAATAAGCTTTTGCATACAACAAGCGACTCTTAGTGCAGAAAGGGATTTTTTCTCATCACCCTGCCATACAGATGCAGTAAATTGTAGAATGATGTACAGCTACACCATCTGCAGCAAGATGTTCTTGCAGGTCTTTTGAGGTGATCTTTGGGTTGTTTGTAACCATTCTCACAATCCTCCGCAGATGCTGCTTCTGTATTTTTCTTGGCCTGCCAGACCTGGGTTTTACAGCAACTGTGCCTGTGGTCTTCTGTTTCATGATTACAGTCCTTACAGTTGAAACTGACAGTTTAAACCTCTTTTTGTTGAAAGTGGAGTAAATTATTATACAGGCTGAAAGGGGTTCCCAAACTTTTTCATGTGACTGTTTGTTTGGCCTCTTCAGTTGTCTTTACATGACCGCATAATTTAGAGATAATCTAACACATGTTTACAATGTTGTGTTATATAATAATATAATTAACCCACTACATGTCACACTGCACAAAATGTTATTTGCCTTTTGTCACTTATTGGGTTTGTTTTAGTTCTGACCCCATTCCCTTTATGTATCACCTGTTGTGATACTAAAACCTATCATTTCAATGCCTACACATAAGAGGACATAGAAGATAGGGAGGTAGTATTTATAATGATTTATGAACCCCCCCCCCCCCACGTTGGTGGCTTCCCATTGCTTATTGTGTGCAGTTGTTGATAGTGTGACTTTGGTAGTCATTGGGCATTGCATAGTAAGGTATGTATTTAATACCATCACCAGCCTCTAGCAAACTTCAACTTGCTGTGCCTCAAACACCACACTTGCATCACAAATCTCTAATACTTTCTGTTAATAGACTTTTAAAGTACTGAATCAAAATGCTGGTTGTTGGAGTAGCTTACCTTTATTGAGCCTTGTTCAATATTTAGTGCATATAGATTTGATCTAACCACATCAAGTGAAACTGACTCTACTAAGTCAATCACTTCTTCAGCTGGACCAGGTGTTATGTGCAGGCAGCTCTTTAATGTTGCTTCTTTGCATGCATTGGATGGCATCTGTAAAGAGCTTGAAAGCACTGCTTTGGCAGAATAGAAGCATAATTCAACAGATGTTGAATTAAAGTGACAGCCTCAATTGGTTAACTGAATAGATTTTAATTAAAGGCTTACTGGAGCAATTCTTACTTCCCTTCATCAGGCATATGGTATAATTCAGAAGGTAATAAATGCTGAATTATAAGTTTATGTATATAAATATGTGCCATCTTAGGTTTTATAATATATTATAGATAAAAAAAATCCTGAGACTTTATTAAAGTAATTAAAATTCTAGTTACCCAGTTAAGGATATCTATCATTCAAAGCCTACATTTTACATTAATTGTATACTGATTACTCACTAGACTAGGTATTGCTAGAGAATCGTGCCACCTTTATGCTTAAATGGCAGATTCCTATTAAAATGGTCATATTCAAATGTACAAAATGATAGCCTTGATCTAGCCTTTCTCCCGCATGTTCTGTTATTTGATTTGCCCTGCCTCCTGGGGATGTCACCAGCAGAGTAGAACTGCTGTAAAGCCATACAACAGCCCCATGTCCTGATACAAGTTTATAGGTAAAATGTCATTCAGCTCTCAACTTACATCTAAAAAATGACTATTAAGAAGTAGCATTATCAGATAAATGTATGGCAACAAGAAATATTAATGTGATTTATTTGAAATATATCAAAGTGGAAATCCCAATGCATTTTATTTAAAGAGATTATAAGCAAGCAATGATCACATACTGTGGTGTTGCCAAGCTGGTGTAGCTGGTAACTACAGAAATTAACAATAACATTGATTTAATACATTCATCATGGTGAATTTTTATCCAATCAAACCCAATATAACAAACCTACAATAGATACAATATATCAGAAATAGCAAAGAAAGTCATAATCTTAAATAGCTTTAAATGTCAGTGTATTTGGTTTAGCCGGATTTTTCCTGTGTAGTGGGGAAGCAGGATTTATTACCTTCTTCATTCATCTGATATCTGTTTTGTTGGAGCGATTTAAGTTATGTCATTTTCAGAGGGGATTCATTCTCGCACACAGAGATAGTACTTGTTCTTTGTCACCACTGCAAACATAACACCTTCTTAAGGTCAGTGGAATCATATCTAGAATAGTCGAGAGTCCTGTTAAGGTGGCCATACACGGGCCGATAAAAGCTGCCAAAAGACCGAGTCGGAAAGTCGGCCAGATGTTGATTGGACGGGACGTCTTACTAATTTACTTACTTAAAAAAGCATTATCTGGTCAAGACCGCAAACTCCATAAATATATAAACATTTACAAATAAAATGTGTAACCCTAATACATGTTATTTATAAATAGTTTTTAATAACCACACAACTTATTAGTCATGTGAATCTCTTCCATCAATCAAAACTTGAACTTTTTCTGCTTTTGCCATTTTGTGCTTTTTCATGATATAAGAAGTTTAAAAAAAAAAAATCTAAATAAATTGATTTCTAATAATGTGTGCAGAAAGGATGTGAGGGTTCCTGTGCAGGTCCATACCCGCTACCCGACCCAACCCGCATTCTTACCCGCTACCCGACCCAACCCGCAAGTACCTTATCTGCAATCCTATCCGCGACCCACTGAACATCAAGAATCAGGAAGTACTGTCATGGTAAACCCGGAAGTGACATCATCGGAAGTAGGCGTGATCAGAAAAAGAGTAAAACTCGCTATTGAGAAGACCCGCGACCCGATCCGCCACCTGTAAACCTGGAGAACCACCGACCCGCATCTATACCAGGCAGCTCCCGAAACTTCTACCCGACCCACTGCACGACTCTAGGTTATGTTATATTTATCCTCTTTTATGTGTCACAATCTAGCCCATCCCTTTGCACAGAAATGTCATGTCTTCAGCACTAAAGTTCTTCTTATTTGGCCTTGAATTCCATATAAAGGAATGGGATCCCTTATCCAGAAACAAATTATCCAGAAAGTGCAAAATTACAAAAAGGTAATTTGCAAACAGCATCTCTTGTCTTTACTTATTAATTAAAGGCATATACAGTACAACAACTGTATCATTTATGTTTTGTTTATGCCCTTTTTTTTTAGTTATTATAGAGTTCTTTATTTGCCTTGCTAATCTTATCTACATCTCTATATGGGTTAAGCCTTTAATGCCAAGATTGTTTTTATGCGATTTGTCCCTAAGAAAAATTGTTACATATAGATGACTATTACTTCAAGATTCTAATGTACCTAGAAATGTTACATAAATGTTAATAGGGTAAAATGTTATTTTAATCTACCAGTTTGCAAGTCTTAATAGTCATTCCATTTTGTAAAGTGAAAGAGTAAATTACATGGTTCACGATATAAAGTCCTACAATTGATATATCTATACATGCAGGAAAACAGTACAAGAGAATTATGTTATTATTTTTATAGTAGCAGGCAATGAGGAAAATTAAATGTTACTGAGGAAAATCAAGAAGCACAAATTTCAAGTTAATCCATACTTTATTTTACAAGCAAGAGCTATTTCTGCATTATCAGGAGAGTGCCCATTGAGGCATGTGTTTTGCTGAGGGATCAGCTAGTCGAGTTCATTCTTTTCACAGCACTTTTCTTGTAATTTTGGTTTAATTAAATTAAAGGGGTCTTTTACTGTGACCCAAAGCAGTGGTGTAAAAGCTCACATCTTAACACTTCTGCTTGGGGCCTGCAGTTCATGCTGCAAAATATCCAATGCAAATATCAAATATAAACCAGCCCTTTGCCCCACTGTGTCCCAAATCCGTAACTGCTCCTTAACTTTCCCATCTGTAGTTTGAGGGCAGGAGGGGGTATCTAGCCCTTATGAATACATTGCTGCCAAATGCAGGCAGCATTATAGTCATGAGTGTAGCTGCAGGTATCTGTGCTCTGAATTGGAGTTCAGAGACCTGTGACATTTCATTTGCCTGCAAGCCAGGGTACAAATTGCAAAAACAGCAGATTTTACCCATTTTTTGCACTTTGCAACTTACCTTACACTAATTTTTAATTAGGCTTATTTTAGCCTGCATCAAATATACATTTTTCTGTGCATAATTTGCTGGCTGAAAAGAGAAGGAGAGGCATGCTGCACTTGGGGGTGCCAAATGTTAGGCACCCCCAAGTGATTGTATTGACTTACCTGAAACCCCAGGCCGTTGCTCCTATCAGCATAAAACTGCAAAGGCCCAGAGGTTATACCAATGAGCACCATGGAGCGATCTTCTTCCATCGTCCTCCTCCTTCGCATGGCTGTGCATGCCCAGTAGAAGGAAAATCCGAACTTTAACTAAAAAGTCAGCTATTTCGTTCAACTGTGCATGCATTTGCCCCAAGAAATTTGAAGACTGAAGGAGACAGAAGTGGATCATTCCTTGGTGCTCAATGATATAACCCCAGGCCGGTGCAGTTTTCTGCTACTAGGAGCACCGGCCCGGGGTTTCAGGTAAGTCAATACAATCACTTGGGAGTGCCAAAGATTTGGCACCCTCAAGTGCAGCAAGCCTTTCCTTCTCCTTTAATGCATATATGCATGTGCCTTTAGAAATAGCAAGAGCACCACCTTAAGTGAGAGAGCTCCCTTTTCTTGCTTTACTTCTTTAAATCATATCTTACTAATTTCCCCCTGAATTTAGAAAACAAGCAGTGTGTTATGTATTCCTAGTCACAGGAGCTTTAATGGTTTTCAAATACATGGTTCATACTAAAATATCTGTAAAGAAATGTAGCTTATTTGTACAAAAATTGTACATTTTATATATATATATATACATATATATATATATATAATTTGTACAGTTTTTGTACAAATAAGCTACATTTCTTTACAGATATTTCAGTATGAACCATGTATTTATATATATATATATATATATATATATATATATATATATATATATATATATATATATATATAAATAAATAGTCCACAGTGAAGCCAGCACTCACGAAAAAGGGGTTTGGTATGCCTGGGTGCAGTATCAAAAAACTTCAAAAAGTAGCCAACAAGGAAGATCTGCACTCTCAGGACTTAAATATAACTAAAACATGTATTTTATTTTAAATGACTAACGTTTCGGCCTTTCTCAAAGTATATATACTTGTCTATATATATTTTTATACTGTTTATATATATATATATATTTATCAACCAGATAAACTGCAGAGGGAAATTTAAAGGGACCAGCCACCCACAAACTGTTTTATTTTTTTGCATAATGAAGGAAAAGTAACTTCCCCATATACAGTAAGCATTTCCAGTGGGCTTATTTGTATATGCAATTGTAATTAGGGATGCACCGGATCCAGGATTCAGTTCAGGAATCAGCCAAGATTTGTTTTTTCTGCCAACTCCAAGGGGCAGATTTACTATTGGTCGAATTTCGAATTAAAAAAAAATTCGAAATGTGACCATTGCAATTTTTTTAGGGGTCATTCAATTCAAATTTTATTTGAAAATTCACTTCAACCCTTAGTAAATGTGCCTGCAAGTGTCTGGCCAAAACAGAACCAAAAAATCAAGTGACTATTCATCACACAAACAAGGAAGTGAACATTTTTTAACCACGCAGTTCACTTTCCCCCTTGTTTCCCTAATTTACATTAGGGTTCGGATTTCTTTCACAAAGGATTTGACCAAATCCCAAATTAGTGGATTCGGTGCATCCTTAATTGTAATCGAACGCAGTGGCCTTTTCCATTCTAAAACAGCTTAACAGAAGTTACATCTGATCCAGGTCCTTCAATAAACTTTGATTAGCTGGTTTGCAATGTTTTTTTCTGTGTCCAACCAGACTGATGCTTGTTTCAGCTGCAATTACATTTACAAATAACTTTAATGCCACTGAGAATATGTACTTAAAAGAAAATGAAGTAATATTCACTGGGGTTGCTGATGTGTTAGACACATCTCAGTGAATTTAATTGCTAGTCTTAGACCCTATGACTGCACCCCTATCCACTGAAAGGTTTTCTGGCCTAGGGTACAATTCCTGGGCATTGCTCTGCCATTTGT
>CM044433.1:135424608-135443808 GCA_024363595.1 Xenopus borealis | reverse complement strand
TTTTTTGATGTTACTGATCCTTTAATATGTCACACAATAGAGAAAAAACACTTTGTCTAATACTGAATCTTAATGTCTTGTTGACCAGCCCTAGTCCGTTGGGTGACATTACTGGGGTTGATGGGCAATAGGAGGACTATACCGGGCCTCATTAACCCCTCTTCATTGTATGCTCACCTCTCTCCCGATTAGGGCACTATTTACTGTGTGCTACAGGGTTGTTGATTAGGCCGAATGTAGTCATAAAGTTTATCAAGACTGGGTTATCACCTACAAAATTCCTAAATGTTTTATTCATAAACCACCTCGTGTTAATTATAGTTTAATTGGATTGAATAGGGGTTAATGACGCCCGGTATAGTTAGGGGTAATGGGAGAATAGTTTAAAGAATATATGTGGGTTGCTTAACACACTTACAGTCATACAGTTAGTTTCTACATATGCCTGAGATTGTACAAGTATGTCCTTGATTCATTACATCCTCAGAATTTGGCACAGTAGCAATAGTAGTTAGAACATTTTTGTAACAACACTTTAATGAATACCAATGCTACTTGTTTTTAACCTGAGATAATTTGTATCTTTTTTTGATTCATTACAGCCTAAGAATCTGACACAGTAGCAATATTAGTTATATTTATAATATTTCTTGTAACCACATTTTAATGGACAATGATGCTACTTTGTTATGTTTTTAACCGGTTGTTTGAGATTTAATAATAGACCATTTTAAATATTGGGAAATTAGACGGTTTGTCACAGTAACCATTATAGGATTTATGCAATATCAACCTGATGTGATAGGATGTTAACTGGGGAGTCGCCTAAGTTTGACCATTGCACTACGTCATTAAGACTGTGTTTTCCCGCCAGATCATGTATATATTGCAGGTTTTATATGTAAATTGTTACTTTGAGAAAGGCCTGGGACCAGGCCGAAACGTCAGTCTGCAGCTTTACAATAAAAATCCTTTTTTTCACTTTTAAAAAAGTCCTGAGAGTGCGGACCTTATTGGATTTGGAGTATATATATATATATATATAGAGAGAGAGAGAGAGAGAGAGAGAGAGAGAGAGAGAAATGAAGGATCCGCACACTCCTTGCTTATAGTGCTCAAATGGTGTTTATTGTTGAATTTACATCCAACATTTCGATCCCTCCCGGGGATCTTTCTCAAGGATATGAGAAATATGAAAGATAACACAAACTTTTCTTTCACTCATGGTTAATGGTTGGCTGAAGCCATTTGTGTTTACTCTTTTTAAATCATAAGCACTACAACCATGAGTGAAAGAAAAGTTTTATCATTCATATTCTCTGAAAAATGGTTAAGAAATCATAAATTCTGCCAGGGTATGTAAACTTATAAGCACAACTGTACTTACTACTATTCAGTGTTTGTAAAGGCACAACATGGGGTGGCACATTTATTAAAGGTCAAATTTCGAATTAATTTGCGTTTCTTAAAACTATTAAATAAAAATATACTCAGATGACTTTTAACGACTCGAACACTCGATTCAGATTCGACAAATCTCGATTCAAGTTTTTTCTTTTTCTCCAAAAAAAACACAAATGTCAGGAAGGCTACTAACATGTCCACATTGGTCCCTGGATGTCTCCCATTGTCTCCTACATGAACTTGGCCGGTTTTAGGTGGGAATAGTCAAATTTGAGTCAGAATGATCAATCTCGGAATTAGACCCTTAATAAATCCACCCCTAAATATCCATTTATCTGCATTAGTTTGCAGCTGGCAAAGGGCTTGTGAACACCAGCAACTTGGTGCAATGACCATTTTATTGTTTACTCATCATGCAAGTTGGTACACTCATTAACCTAATCAATGAATTTGCTTCTCTTGTAAATGCACTTCTGATGTAATTGTAATTTATTTTAAGGGACATGTAATATGTTTCCTTCATCTAATTTTTCTTTGCTACTGCTAGTTAAGTAAAAGGTACCCTCCAAATTCATTTTTCACTGTCATCTTCTTGTGTGCTATCCAACTGAATCCTTGCAATGAATTGCCAGTTACACTTTATTCTAAGCAAGATTCCTCGTGTGCCATTGTTAAATGCAAATATTTAGTTGGAAGCAATACGCAGAGGCTTTCATGCTTGGGCATTTTTAGTTCTTTCTGCTTATAGCTATGTTTTGTTCAGTTTCTTTTTTTTCCCCATTTTTGTTACAAGATTAAATGCTGCTCAGATTTCTAAGGAAAACGGAAAAGAAAAGAACAGAAGGAGCAGTATGCATTTTTTTTTGTTCCATAATATGCTGCCCTCCTGTTTGTATTTGATTAATATACCTTACTAATAATATTCTGAAGCACTCATTCTAAATATGCTTTGCAAAATGAATGAAATATTCGATACTTAGACATTTTTGTACTGTTGTAATCTCTTTTTAAATGGAGTAAATTAAATTACTGAACTAAAATGTGAACTATGGAAGCACTTGGGCAGTGTAAGTAAGGTATGGGTGTTGGTCGATATTTGATTATGGAAAAATGTAATGCTCACTCCAAGTATAAGTGCACAATACTATGAATTATTCAGAGACTCCAACATTTGCCCCTTGTAGACTGGTTTTGCTCTACACAACCATGTGAAGCAGATGTACCCTTGTGATACACCGCAGAAAAGGCATGTGCACTGTTTACAGAACCTATATTCATACACCATAGTAGGCAATTCATTTATTCATCTACAGTCATTTGAAAAAGTTTGGGAACCCCTGGTAATTCTTTGGAGTTTTGTTTATAATTGGCTGAGCTTTCAAAGTTCCTTTTAATATGAAACAGTAGTATTTCAGCAGTGACATAAAGTTTATTGCATTAACAGAAATATGCAATATGCATCATAAAATTAGATCATAACCAAATCCAAGCAGAGGTATTACATAAATACTTAGTTGAGCCTCCTTTTGTAAATGTAACAGCCTCTAGATGCCTCCAGTAGCCTTTGATGAGTGTCTGGATTCTGGATGGTGGTATTTTTTACCATTTGTCCATACAAAATCTCCCCAGTTCAGTTAAATTTAATGGCTGCCACGTATGGACAGCCTGCTTCAAATCATCCCATAGATTTTCCAAGATATTCAAGTCAAGGGACTGTGACGGTCATTCCAGAATATTGTACTTCTCCCTCTGTATAAATGCCTTTGGAGATTTCTAAGTGTGTTTAGGGTCATTTTATTGTTGCAATATCCAAACCCTGCGTAACTTCAACTTTGTGACTGATGCTTGAACATTATCCTGAAGAATTTATTGATATTGGTTGAATTCATCTGACCCTCAACTTTAACAAGGACCCCAGTCCCTAAACTAGCCACACCACCATGCAAAACACATTTATTTGTTAAATAACTCAATTTTTGTCTCATCAGTTCAAAGTACTTTGTTCCAAAATGATTGTGACTTTTCTAAATTAGCTTTGGCATGCAACAAGCAACTCTGTTTGTGGTGTGAGTGCAGAAGGGCTTCTTTCTCATCACTCTGCCATACAGATGTTCTTTGTGCAAATTACGTTGAATTGTAGAGCAATGTACAGATAGATACACCATCTGCAGCATGTAAGCGGGTGACTTGGGCTATAAAAACGAGTGCAACCAAGCCACACATCTCTGGGGCAACTCAGTACCTTACATATTGGCCTTTATGTATCTGCCAAATATTAATACATTTTCCATAAAGGCCTCACCAGACTGGTGATACCAGAAATATGCTTTGTGAGTCCTTTCAGATGATCGTCATTCCTTACCAGGGTTTCCTTGTCTTCGAAGCCTAATAAATAAATAAATTAGAAACTGGTTCTTTGCCCTGAATGATATTAATTCTGCATAATATAAATGTAGTTTATGCATGCTGGCACTGCTTTTAGCACTGCTTTACTCACTACCTTTTTTATTTTTTTTTTGTTACAATGAGAAATGTGCATGAATGAAATTGATCCTGATTTTTTTTCCCCAAACATTTTTATTGTACTGCGATACCTCAAGCTGTTTTATCTGTAGCTAATTGTGCCGTTGTCATGACTCTTATTTATTTATTTAATATACCCAGTTCAAGCAATTACATGGAGTTTTTCTCCTTCTGAAAGCTTTGGCTTTTTCTGCAGTGTATTTTGTTAAATGCTGTGTTTTGTACAGAGGAGGAGGCTGCTAAACATTAGAACAAAGATAAGTCTTTAATAAAGCATTTGTCATTTACATTTCCCTGTTATATGAACCTTACTGGTTTGTTACCAGTATTAGCTGCACTTGTCATTTGCTGACGCAGATTTTTTTTGGGGGGGTTGTACTTGATTTCTAGTATTTGAAATAAGAAATAAGGACATTTGATATTTCTTTTAGATGTGATGATTGAAAGTTCCACTAATAAATATACTATAATTGTTGTTTACATGTTTTTTGCATTAAAGAGTGCTAGATGGTAATTTGAAAGCGAAATGAAATTATAGTAATTGGAAAATGAAATTAAATGTTCAGGTCTTGAGCCTATATTAAGGTGTTTATCCTTGACATCTGCCATTTTATTTATCTGATAAATTGATTTTTTTCTACACACCTTCTGTAGCAAATTAATTTGGAAAATATTTCTATTTGACTGTAAGCAAAGCACAAGAGCTACCTCTTGTGCAGGTCAGTATTTGTATGTGTTCTGTATGTTTGATGTATGTATCTGTATGCTTTGTATAGACCATCATATCCCACATCACTTTAGAGAAATGATACACTATTAACATCATTCCCTGCCCCATGGGTTTATAATCTTATACAGTCAGTTTTATCAGGAGCCAATTAAACTATCTGCATGTTTTTATAGCGTGAGGAAATTTGAGTACCCAAAGAAAACCCACACAAATATGGGCCGAACAATACAAACGCCTTAGAGAAACTGGCATGGTTGGAATCAAACCTGGAGCCAATCTGTGAGGATGGGGGGTTGCTTTGCAGGGCTTCAGTGGATAACTATTAGCAATGCCATTTCTATTAAACAACCAAGAAGATTAAAACTATTTTCTTTTTGGATCGTCAAGAGGGAGGAATGGGTCTCAGGAAATGTTCCCTTTGTCTATTAAGCTTTATAATGTAGTTCTATAAAGATTCTTTACACATTTCCAACCCCTCATAGACACAGGGACCTACAACAGTGCTAGAAAACCTACTAAATATCTTGGGGGAAAATGTTTTATAGCATTTGTATAGAATTATAAGCACATCTTATGCAGCATGGCTCTGTAAGCCTATTGTTTATTACCAAAACATGCATAGAAACATTCATTGAGTATATAAATAACTGTACTTGGAAAATGCCAAAACCATGTCAGTGGTTCTAAGGAGTTTCAGAAAAATGGTTTATTTACATACCCCTACAGGCCATCAGCAGCTATTTTTCCAATTTCTCTGAATATGTTTGTCTTGGTTAGTCATATTAGCAGCTTCTTGCCTACTTGAAATTCTGCTTTGGCAAGTAGAGGGACATTTTAATCATAGTAGGCAAAGTGCTGTTCTATCTGTCACATCTCATTATTAATTGAAACAGTTTAAAGATTAAGCACTCAAGATCATTTTTGATGCTTTAAAAAAAATTGCTTGGTAGATATAGTAAGCATTTGCCTGAGAACTAGTTCAGGGTGCAAGATCATTGGTTTGCAGTGGTGGTGGCAGCACACAGGCCAGTTTTTCGCTGTTTCTACATGATTTACTTGGTGAATAATGAATTCCCGAACCAAACAAAATAATTTCCCATCACATTCCCATGTGATGCCAAACTTATTGATTGGATGTAATTGTTTTCTTTAATGTCAGTAGTGTCAGTCTTTGTGTTGTTTAATAAACAAGCAGTAAAAGCATTATTAAAACAGAAGCTATAAATATACCTCACTCTACACACCACATATGCCTCCATTACATTTCATGGGGGAGGAAAGTACCCATTCTGCAGATACTGTTTAAGTGGTAATGATTGCACGATATCAAACGGAAATAGGAAATCATAAGTGTGCTTTTGCTCCTCTCTATAATATTGTACTATAACGCAAGCCAGAGCGATGTGACAAAAAAGTCATACGCTGTAGTTCGAATACGACAGATGAAATTTTTCAAGTGAGCAGAAAAATAAATGTAAAAAAAGCAATTAGGCATGCTGGCTGTGTGTGCATGAATCAGTAATTATTGTTTTCTTTTATAGCAATTAGCCGCAATGCAGGAAGAGTTAAACAATAAAAAGAGTGAGCTGGAGCTAGCCAAGGAAGAACAAACACATGCACACGCGCTGGTCAGCGTTCTCAAAGAACAGGTGAGTTATAACAGCAAGACGTTGTGTTGTTAAGCAGCATGCCATCCTTTCTTCCCATTAATAAGTGTCACCATGAAGGGCAATTCAACTCATTTGTCACTGAGTAGATACTTAACATAATAATAAGGAAAGTGAATTATATTAGTTATACACATTCTCTACATAGTATAATATCAGGCATCCCTCTCCATCCTTGCAAGAGTTTGCATTAACAAGGGTTACAGAATAAAAATTGAACCAGAGGGCCCTGCTCACAAGAACTTACAATCTGAATGAATTTAATAAATGATATACACTTGTCATACTTTTCACACTAATCAGGCAGCACTGAGGTGAGTGCATCAACTCGCCTCATTGGCAGAGCACCCCTGCTTTTACCCGTTAAGAGAAAGCACAGATAAATTAGGCAAACTCTGTTTATACATCTAGCGTTTTAAACAAATATATCTGTATCATCTTTCTCAATAGCCTGTTTTTTGTAGGGATGCACCGAATCCAGGATTCGGTTCGGGATTCGGCCAGGATTCGGCCTTTATCAGCAGGATTCGGATTCAGCCGAATCCTTCTGCCTGGCCGAACCGAATCCGAATCCTAATTTGCATATGCAAATTAGGGCCAGGGAGCTAAATCACGTGACTTTTTGGCACAAAACAAGGAAGTAAAAAATGTTTTCCCCTTCCCACCCATAATTTGCATATGCAAATTAGGGTTCGGATTCGGTTCGGTATTCGGCCAAATCTTTCGGGAAGGATTCGGGGGTTCGGCCGAATCCAAAATAGTGGATTCGGGGCATCCCTAGTTTTTTGATTGCACCAGTTGCAGTTGCCATTAATCCACTACCTTCACTAGGCTTAACCTGTATTTTTCTGGCCGAGGTGACACCTGAAATCTTGTCCTATTAGTAAAGGAGCAGTGATCCTTATAAAGCTGAACGCTATGGTTTGAGTCTCCTCTATGGTAGTTATTGTTCTGATCTCATATCATGTAGTAAGTAGGTCCTACAAAACAAGGGTTGGGATAAATTGTACCTCTTTTAATCTTTGGGTAAAACATGTGCCTTGTTGCAAAAAGATTACTTTGGCATGAGCTTCCCCAAAGATTACATCACGGACTGGCAGAATAAAAACCGGCACTTTAAGGTCATGAAGATATAAATCTAGTATTATTTGTTCTTTGTATAGCCCAGAGAAAAAGACTTGTACCTATTTATTTCAGATATGGTTAAGCTTAATTGGTTCCATGCAAATGAAAAATATAAACTGCATTGAAACTTAATAATTAAAATCAAACCTTTCTTTTAGACAAGTGCCAAAGCAAATGAGTTTGTCAAATGCTCCTGCATATTTACAGACAGTTTCATAATGATGATGTATGCTGCACATCATTCCAACGAATTAGGCACATTTTTTCAATGAGTTATGTATCACTCAAAGAGTCAGTCATCCGTGAGGACATACAACCCACTGCAGAACTTTCTGAAATGATTTTCTTCTCACATATTTTGTGCACATTTATAGCTAGGCAACATGAGCCTGCTGTGCTTTGTCTAAATATGACTTCTGTGATAATTAGCAGTACAGCTGCCTCTATCCAAATACCTTAGGGATTTACCTAATTCCAAAAAAAAAAAAGAGTTTGTAAAGTATAAGAACATAACTGGAATCGGCCATTAACCTTTAGGTGGAGAGATAAATGCACAAATATATGTAATAATAAGTATAAGTGGTCAGTCTTGTGTTTCATATCTCTGTTTACATGTGATTCTTTATGTGATCAAATACAATTAACATTTAAGTGGTTGCTCACATTAAACGTATGGTGTAGGCACTTGTTTTCTAAGACAATTTGGTATAGGTCTTCAATTATCTTTTGTGTTATATTTAACCAAAAAAAAAAGTCAGTTACCTGTTAAAACCATGGCCTGAGGATGGTACGCAACAAGTAGCTTGTGAAGTGCTTTAGGTACATGTGAATGTAGATTTCTTAGTATTAACTGCACACAGTGTGACTTTTTGTTTTACATCATTTGTTTGACATTTAGAGGGCATTTTTGTGAACGTTTTAAACTTGGCCACATCTTGACTACTTCAGGGTCTGCACAGGGGGACCGAGTTGCCTCTATCCCTGTGAGGATATCAGTATCACTGAAGCCTGCTATGTTGGGGTTACATGATGACAGACAGAGCACCTGTTTAAGACTTTCATCTAGATGACTAATTAGAGACTCTCTCTAAATGCTGAGAACTGTTTTATCATGTTACTGATTGATATTCTGTCTTCCAACATGCTATGGCAGCTATCTAGCAGCTGATTTAATATATATTCTGTCAGCAGTACTTGGTGTGACCTTATGAACCAGATGCTACGTGACTAGTATGCTGATAAGTCTTAAAAAATACCCTGCAAACTACAGATGCTTTGCTTAAATGCAAAGGGTTTACTCAATTTCTTCCTTGCCAAATTCACCCTGCATAAAGAATATTATTAATGCTGTCAATAGTGTACTCTTTAAAAGCCATCAGGGTATATGGTTCTCTTGTATCCTTTAAGATGGCAGTACACAAATAGGAGCAGATCTTTTCCTCAACGTGGCCACCTAAATTGGGCCAGTCCAGCAGTTTGGCCTCTTGGCCAGATATCAGTCAATGCACAGGTAAATAAGCTTCCAACTCACTATAGAGTTTCAATAATCTTTAATAAACCTTTTCAGTTCTGCGAAATATGTTGGCGCTATATAAATGCATGTTAATAATAATTGTAGCTGTAACTCTGGTGCACAATGTTATCCATGTCACTGAATACAGGTACATAATTGTAATGGGTGCATAAGTCACTGTTAATGGAAGAGTAACACCAAAACATTTAAGTATTTTAAAGTAATGAAAATATCATGTACTGTTGCCCTGCACTGGTAAAACAGATGCGTTTGCTTCAGAAACACTACTGTAGTTCATATAAACAAGCTGATTCCATTGGGACAGGGACTGATGAGAATGATAATTCTTTGTATTTTGCAGCTAACCTGAAATACCATCACTAATGGTGGTAGCAGTTTCTATAAGGACAATTTGCACTGGTAGTCAGCCCCACACAGTAATCTAAAAGGAACATAGCATGAGGCTTTATCATATTGAACATGACCTTGAATTCACACAGCTACCTCTACTGGGGATTTGTGTGTTCAACAAAAAAGGAAAGTATAATGACTATTATAGTGAAGTGCTATATGCCTGAAACCACACAAGGTTCATGTAAATAGTGTGAATCCTACATGGGATAGGCTAAACAACAACTACTGGCATTCCCCATTTGAGAGTGCTAGAATGTATGATCCCAAAGCACCAAAGGATGCCTGTCCCAATATAAGTCTTTGGCAGAGGTCCTTAGCCTGCACTTCTGTAATAGCTGTTTAGCTACAAATCCCAGTTTCCCACAACAGCTCTAACTGACTTGTATTTTTTCCTTTTGCAGCTCAAAAACGCCAAAGAGGTTACAGATGTCACAAACCAGGAATACCTTAGCAAAGTAGGTACCATGAAATAATGCTAGTCACATTCCGTTCCCTTCAGAGCACTGTTCTCTGTTACTGTAATAGACCTTTCTCATTCCTGCTTTCATTTTTCATGTAATAACCATGACAAAGTAATTGTTCCATTTGTAATGCTTCCTGCATCTTACATATTTATGTTTTGCTCTGACTATTCTGAGTACACAGGGAAATATATCAGTCAGTGCATGGTGATTTGTTAGTTAAAAATATGAGCTCTGTCTGCATGAAAACTTAAGATTTGTCAACAATATCCATTATTCGGATAAACCAGCTATTATTATCCTTTTATTCTCCACATCATGTTTATTAATTACACATTGGAATATTCAGTTGATAAAGAAAATAAGGATATTTATAATTCCTTGTTATAGTTTAATTAAAATACTGTATTTATAAATACAGGCATCAAGCATCTAGACCATAGATACTATAGGTTTAATAGGCACCAAGCATCAAAACCATAGAGACTATAGGTTTAATAGGCACCAAGCATCAAGACCATAGAGACTATAGGTTTAAGAGGCACCAAGCATCAAGACCATAGAGACTATAGGTTTAATAGGCACCAAGCATCAAGACCATAGAGACTATAGGTTTAATAGGCACCAAGCATGAAGCCCACAGAGACTATAGGTTTAATAGGCACCAAGCTTTGAGACCATTGAGACTACAAGTTTAAAAGCCACCAAGCATCAAGATAATAGGTTTAATATTCATCAAGCATCCAGACTATTGAGATTATACGTTATATAGACACCAAGCTTCCAGACAATAGAGATTAAAACAAATGTTTCCATGTGCTTTATGTACATTAATAGGATGAACTTTGGCAGCCCGCATCTTTAGCCATTTCCATCCCATGATCAATAACCAGAAACACATGGCTGTTCGCCAATAGCTGAGATTAAGGTTGGGAATTAAAGAGATGTTCCCAAAGCATGCAGTTCTGCAAGGAATGTTCTACAGGCAATTGCTATGAAAGCATCCGTGCATTGGCAGTGCTTGGGGGCCAGCTGCCCTGTGTAGAGGGACTAAAATAAAATTATTCAAGGGATAACGTTTCTTGTTTAGTTATCAAAACTGTGTGGAATAGAGTTCCATCAGCCACTTCAGTTTCTCAGTAAATACAGTCATTACACAGAGGCATAAGACATTTAACCATATTTTACTTAAAGATATCATTAGCCTTGCACTTAGATTGTGTTGCAGGGGACTCGCTATGCCAACTCTGCTACGTGTTTATGAGAGTGGCAGCCAAGACATAAAAATAACTTTAGATTTAACTCCCTCTTCGCAGGGTTAATGGCAAATGCCATGTGTCAGGGAACAAAGATATCACAACAGGTAATTAAGGAGTGTGGTTTACACCAGTGAGATCATGCTAAGGGATTCAATGTGAATGTTACATTCTTTCATAGGCTGGACTTGACTCTTGCTCACAGAAGCCTTGAGGCGCATTGCCAGTCAGCGTGTAGCTGTGGGACCACACAAGATAACCATGCAGAACAGGCAATTTATTTTAGTTGCCAGCAGATTAAACCAGATGCAGAGGGAATGACTTTGTACGGTAGACAGGCAAATCAAGTAATCATTGAGCAGAGGAGCAGGCCAACTGTTGGATCATTATGTGGCTAATCCATTTCATTGATCTGCATCTAGAAAATGTCTTCAGAGCTACTCACAGCCACCTTGCAGTTTAAGCCTTCTGGCTCTAGATGAGCACTGGTTATAAATAATGCTCAATAAAATAATCTAAGAATACTTTTTTACACAAAGAATCACCACATTTATTTATGTATGAAAAACATCTCTTATTCAGTTCCGTTCAGTGGAATATAAAAAAACTATAAAGCACTGTCTCCAAATAAAAGTGCAGGGGTAGTGCACCTAATGGTTAACCTTTAGTATGACATAGACAGTGATATCACTGTCTACATCATACTTAATATGTATTGAATGGTGTGATTACGTCTTTAGGCAAGTAACATCTCACATGTTTGGTAACTGCTAATAATCAAGTTTAAGAATTGATTATCCTCATTTTATTCAATTCATTTACTATGACACTTTAATAAAAGAACACATGGAGGTCCATTTGGATATGGACATCAAGTAATTTTAGCTCAATGAATTGAGTTTAAGAATTATTTTAATATTAATTTTTTAATAAAGCAACAGCACAGCACTTGCTGTTTATACTATTTGGATGAAACTTAAATAGTTGTTAGGAGTTTTGGTGTACTTTATTTTTACCTTTTTTGCAAGTAACATCTCACCTTGCACATATAAAATGTTTACGAAGATACTATCACCTATTAATGTGTCCACTATGTCTTTAAGGCATAAGGCACTTAGATTTTTTTTTTTTTTTTACGGCATAAGGCACATTGGTTCATTCATGTGTCTCATTAGTAGGACATTTAAAGGAAACAATGGCCACAAGTTGTACTGCAGTTCTTGTTATTATGGGGCAGTACCCATGGAAGATCAAGTTCTTCTTCCAGTAATCTTCCCCTGGATAGTCAAGGTGGTTGTGAGGGATCTAAATCTAACAACTCCTTGCTTTGTTGCCTGTGCTCCCAAGCATAATACATAAAAATAAAATTGCAGATTTGTTGGCCTTCACCACCATCATGCACCCCAATTTATAAAGTTAACAATATGGTTATAGCCTTTTTAAAAAGTGTTTAGGGAGGGTGCAATTGCAGTCATAATTTAGTAACATAGAGAAGAGTAATAGCACTGACAAACTACTACTGTGGAATAGCTTTCAATAGGATATAGTTACTTCTGTTTTTTTATTATGGTGCCAACCTCTTCAGCACAGGGACGATTCATTAGTCAGCTTACAGTCTAATCACATCACACAACACATTAGGGTCAGCTTCATCAGGAGATAACTAATCTGCCTGTAGGTTTGTGTACAGCACTGCTTGTATAAATATAACTTACTGAATATACAATATATAAATAGCACCAGGAATACTTCAATATTGAATTGAAATATCTCATTACAAACATGCAGACATAGTGTCCTGCCCCGTATAAATTACAATTTGCCCTAAAGCATAAGGATGATACAAGATTGAGGAGATCATGGAACTTTGAGGTGACATGATACCTCAAAATCAGGAACGCATTCATTCTTTATATACACATACGTATATTTCAGTGGTTTATGTATCAGTAGTGACATCACCAAGCACCAGTTATAATCGAGGATAGCACTATGGCTTTTGTTTGCTATATACTGTACCAGTCAGAATATCTGGCCTTTTAAATTAAAAAATGTGCACATTATGTTGTATAATATGTTTTAACAGTATCCTTGGCTACTGTTGCTATGCCTTTATAACTTCCCGCACTCAAGCTTTTTTTTTCTGCACATATATTTCCCTTGTGTTCATGGCTCGAGTGCTTCAGTTTAATTAAAGAAGGAAGACTTTCAGTGTAAACTACCGGCACTTTGCAAGTTTGCCAGAAGTAATGGATTACACAACTTTGAAGGAATATAGCAAGTCTTGCATTTAATGTACACTGTATTTTTATAGATGTTGTTTAACTTTTAAAACATTGTTCAGATTGACTGGACTATTGGTAAATGTTATAGTCAATATAACCTGTTATAAGAAAGCTCCCAATGAGATGAAGGCCATCTCCCACAGACTCCATTTTAAGCAATACAACTTTCAAATATTTAAAAATTATCTTTATTCTCTCTGTAATAATACATTACGTTGTACGTTATCACAAAAAAATAATTTCATTTTTATCAGAGGCAAAACACAGTCCTATTGGGGTTATTTAATGTCTAAATGATTTTTACTAGACGTATGGTATGAGGATCTAAATTACAGAAAGATCTGTTAACCTGAAACCCAAGGCATTCATTATAACATTCCGTTTCTGTATATGGTTAGCCTTTTTACACTGTAAAAGCTCTGATTTAACTTTTGGAAAACTTTGCATTGTAATTACATGAGCTGCAAATGGGGATATGTAACTAAGAAGTTTTCTTTGTAGGAAAATGGCAAGGTCAGGGTTGCTGTATACAACCATGATAAAGAAAAAGAAGCGGAAAAGCAAAGACAATCTCTCAAGTCAGAAAAAGAAGCTATGCTAATAGGTAAGCCAAGAAAACTAAAAAAACAAATTCAAATACAGGCTTATTTATAAAAAGTGATATACTGCCTCTGTGCTTCAATGGAATCACTGATAATCAGCCTGGGTAAACAGTTTTGTTCCAAAAAGGTTTTGTTACTTCTCTGGTTAAACACACATACTATGACTTAGATTACAGAGAATCATGTTCTGAAAACCAGAGGAAGTATACAAATAGTATTCCTTCTACTTTATATACTGTGCTGGCATATTGGATCTTTTTTACTGGGCATAAGTGCCCTGTGCAGAATCAAGAAGTGATTACTTTCATTGCCTGCCATGTTTCTCACTTTATTTGCCTACATTCATCTGCATACATTTCCTGAAGAAGATATATAGAGCTAAGCCATGCATGCTATTGAACCTCTTGTATTTGCTGTTCTGCTTTTTCCTCTCATTAGGGCATTTTGATTGCTGCTATTCCCTACCTGATAGCATTTCGTAGAATTGGACTGTGTGTTAGCCACAGCTTAGAAAAAGATAAAGAAGGTTTACTGTTTACCATGATGCCATTTCTGATGGGCTAGCTGGGCTATGCAATATGTGCAAGCCTCATGACCAAAAGATCATGGGAATCTTCTGAAAAGTGCAATAGATGAATAATAGCCCTCTGTGTATCCTGCATAGATAATCTGGTTTTGCACTACAAGCAAGAAACAATGCCAATACAAAATCATAATGGCCTCAAGAAATTGCAAACTCCTAACTAACCAGTTATTACAAGAAGTCCTTCCTACCACAAAACCCCTGCATATGTTTGGTCCCACTGGGCAACAGCCAGCTTTTCAATGTTACAAATAGTTATTTGTGCCTCAGTGAGTTGTATCCAAACAAGCTAAGGGATGTAGGAAAGACTTACTTGCTGCTGAGAAATAATGTTATCATGTTCAGTTTTGTGGAAGCTAACCTTCCTCTCTAATCATCCAGCTGCTTTATTTCAATGGAAGAGTAAGCAACTACATCAGGGAGTACTGTGCTTTTTGCATTGGCACTTAGCTGTAATGGGAATTAAATAGTTTTTATGACTATGAACAGTGTAATTATTGGGAAACTTTAAGTCAATGTGTTTCATGACACATCTATATAAAATATTTTCTCTGGGGAACATCTACTCTAAGGAAAAATGGTAATTGCCTTATTCCAGTCACTGCAATTTTGTATTGACAAATCAAGCATAAAATTGATGGTTAATAAGCTTCTAGCAGCCGGAACTGAAAAACACTGTTTTCCCACACTGTTTTATCACAGGAACCGAGTTACAAATGGCTGCAGTTCTCTGAATGATATGATTTAGAACAAAGCATTTTAAATTTATTTCTAGAAATTTGTCTACTGCACCATAATCAGATCTTCACAAGTGAAATTCTAGCTCATTGCTGGAAAGACATTACTCATCATATAGTGACAAAGACTAAATATGCTGCAGTGGATTAAAGAGTTCTAATTATGTTTCAGTGTAAATATTCTTCTTTCCTGCAGGTATCATATCTACATTTCTCAATGTCCATCCCTTTGGAGCCAATACAGAATACTTATGGTCTTATCTACAACAGCTGGACTCAACGGTAAAAGCAATTTTCTTGTTTAATGTCCTGTATTTCTGTTTTAAAAATGGAATTTATGTTCTACCTTAGAGCTTGGCACTATGGTAAGAGTACACAAGTAAATTTACAGATTCATTTCATGCCTGCTATAACTTGAGGCTATGGCATACTAGGTCTATTTAAGTCTGGAGCCAGGGCCATACTTTCTGTATAGCACCTTGTGCCTAGGATGGCAATGTCAGGTAGTGGGGCACAGACACCTATATATCTCCCCATCTTTTTTGTGAGTCTTCAGGCTGCTGCCTAACCTTCTTTAAAGTCCAGCATTAGAGCTGAGAAGGGAGGAGGGTTCCTCTCTTGTACATGTGCATAGACGTTATTACTTGATCAGGTGGGAGAGGGGATGAGCTCTCAGCACACGCAGTGGCGCGATTTGTGGAATCGCTCCAAATTGACTCGCGAGTCAATTTGGAGTGATTCCACAAGTCGCGCCGCTGCGTGTGAATAAGCGCAGGCGTTTTCAAGTAACGCCGGTGCGCCTAAGGACTTGGCTATTCGGGGAGGTTCGGGGGCTACAAGTCGCGGCGAGAAGTCGCCAGGCGACAAATTGCCCCCGAATCTCCCCGTCTGCTCTAGCCCTTAAGCAAGTCATACAAATGAGCAATAATTCAAAATAAAACAATAAGCTGTGTGTACAGTAACTGCATGGCATTCAGAGGCACACTCATATCTAAATAAAATATGAATACCAAAAATCAAGGAGGGCTTGTGCTTTGCACTCATCTTCAGTGGTAAATGTAGAATACAACTGGAAAACATTTAAACACAGTAACAAAACTTTAGCTTTGGGCATTTGCGTGACATTGGCAGTTTCACTGGTTGCTCCTTTGAGCAACCTGACTCATACATCAGCACTAGCGCACAAATGATGTACTCTTAGCTTCTCCAATGCCTAGAAAGAGGGGAAAGAACAGATTATATTACCTCTCAAATTCAAAAGTCATGGAAGTGTGGCACAGGCTTGGTTGGGACCCATAAAACGAAGTGTTAGGAATATGACACTGTGCTTGATCCTCACGGAATGTGCCCCTTTTCATACGTTTGTATATGTTTGCATTAGTATGCAGTGCTCATGTTGCACTGTCTAAAGACATATATTACAAGAGCTTTGAAATGATGTGGAAAGACAAGGAGCACAAAACCTACATCTATACTAAATGTACAGCTCTTGTTGCAGGGAAATCATGCTATGCCCCTGATAATTTCATCAGCCATGATTAATTAATTAGTATGCCTGTCGCTTTCTTGTTTCCTACATGTTTAGTGGTCCAGTCTTGTTTTGTTGTTATATGTTTGCTACTAATTTATAACAATGGGTATTTACAAAGGCTACGTTTTTTCCTATTACATTATGGTATTTCATTTGGATAGTTTCTCCTATATTTTTGGAGTAAAACTCTCGTAATATACAACTTTCAACACATCCAACTGTTCCCTTGCATGTTTATTGTTACAATATTGCAGTTTGATTTTTATTTTGCCTATGGATGTTTCTAATAAGAATGTTAATATTGTATATTTTTACAATTACTTTTTTCCTTTATATGAAGGTATTACTTGCTTTGCTTGCAGTTTAGACTTGCCAGTATTTTTAAAGCAGTTTGCTCAAATATACTTTTTACCAGGTCTCCAGGCTCAGTGGCCAAACCAAAAAGCCAAATAATCCTCCAAGTCTGCATAAAGATGTCCTGGCCATGTACTTAAACATCCACTTGTTTAGGAGGCTTGCAAATGCGAATATTAACCCAGTTTAGCCACCAACAAACTGTACTAACTGTACTAAATTCTATTGATTCCATCATTTTACTTCTGGGTCAATAATCCAATCATAATGGGGTCCAAGGAAGACTCATCTTGAAGGGGCCACACAAATGTGCTGATGCAGTCTTCACCTGATGGGATTTTCTGAAGTACCTGATCAATATCTGGATGAATTTTGGTTAGACATTTGTTGGGCAAGTCCGGTGGGACCCCTACATTGGCATGGGGTACTTGGTCAGGAGGGACCACACTGCCCACTTGTGTCAGCCCATGTATAGCCACCAGACAAATGGCTCCAGTTTATGTATTTTCACAACTGAACTGGTAAGCTTTCAAAACTGGGCAACTAAACAGCAGTATGTCCTCGCTCCTGATTACACTTTATATCATGAATCCAAGATTTCTATATGTAGGGTAACAGCAGTGGGACAAGAAGAAATTATATGTTTTTATTATGTTACGGCAGTCAACACAGCTTCAAGTGGACCTGTCACCCAGACACACAAAGCTATGTAATAAGTCATTTTCAAATTAAACATGAAATCCAATTTCTATTTTTTAGTAAAGCATTCATGGCTGTTGTAAGCTCATTTAAAAATATCAGCTGTCAATCAAATATTGTCTGCCACTCCTCTATGCCGTAGCATAGAGGCGGGGCAGACAATTACTTTCACTTTCCATTCAGCACTTCCTAGATGTCACTGCTCCCCACACATTCCCCCAGTTCTCTTAACCATTTAATTGTGTAGCCAGGACATGGGGATAGACATCGGGTCCCCCATTCTGGTGCACAAACAAGATTCTGAGAGGATGCAAGGCTTGCCTTAATAATAGTGCCCACAACATGGCTCCTGCCTGCTTGTTATAATTATGAATTCCCAGATTGAAAGAAACACGATTCATGATATATATAGTGTAATTAAAGTTCATTCTGCTTGACTTATGTGATAAAATAGGATTTTGAATCATCTTATTGGGTGGCAGCTCCCCTTTAAATACTGATACCCATTGAATTAAAAGTAGCCACAGTCAGCAGTCTAAAACTAAAGCGCTCTGGACTAAGGCAACACTGATAGTCTAAGAATACAATATGTGTAAATGCACGTCATTAGTAATATACAGGGCAAATATCATAGAGGTTTGTTGGCATATAGACTGGCCTATCCTTGAAACTAAGCTCCAATGTTAAAATGACACTATATATGAACTCTAGCCCCGTATGTAATATAAGGCACTACATTTGCCCAGGAACAGTAATCCATGGCAACCAATAAGATGTTTGCATTTAAACAGGTGACTAGTAAACTGTACCTGCTGGTTGGTTGCTATGGGTTACTGCCCAAGACAAATGTAGCGCCTTTCATTACATGGCCTCATAAGTGCATTCGTTCATAGATTCTACAGCTTTGATATAAAATTAAAAACAAAAGATAAACATAAAACATGTATACGTTTACTTTGCTTTCTGTAAGAATATCATGTCAAGTTAAGGCTATGTGTTATACTGAGTTGCTGCATTTACATGTGGCCTTTGCTGGGATTATTAAAGGCCTCCTGCAGGGATTAGTCGCAAGCCATAAATACTTCACCATTTAAATGCCTGATCAGAGATGGGTTATGGATCAAATTGAGCTAAGGAATCATTAAGGCTGATGTGACTGTGTATTTTGTAAAATTATGATACCGTTAAATAATGTAAATTTATGGAAATAGTATATCTTGTTTTCAGATATACAATTGCTTTTCTTCTGAAATGTCATTGGTATATGTAATAATAAAAAAATGTGCACTCCAAAAATGGAACTGCTTTTGAATGAT
>CM044433.1:135391370-135409568 GCA_024363595.1 Xenopus borealis | reverse complement strand
TGTTTCTATGTTACAAATGCGATTTGCCATATAAATGCTGCCTCAAGCACCATGGCCTTAGTTACCAATGCTATGCAGATGATACACCACTGTCACTGTCCTTTAAACCAGACAATATGGATCCCGTTTTGACCAGTGCTTAGAGGATCTGCAAGTGTGGATAAAAGTGAACTGGCTTAAGATAAACCCAGAAAAGACAGATATAGTCATCATTGGAGGACAGAGGCAGATGGCAGGGAGCACAGCCAATGGATTTAAAACTTGGGATTGTCCCTCAGTCTTCTTCCATCTCAGAAACATTGCAAGACTAAAACTTCTTACTCCAGCAGAGGCCATGTCAAAATTAATCCATGTTTTTGTATCCTCACTGGACTACTGCAATACCTAGTATCATGGTCTCCCAGAAAAAGAAGAGCAGCGATTGCAGTACAAAATGCAGCAGCCAGGCTACTTACCCATCAACATTACTAATGCCACATACCACCAGTTCTACACTCCCTACACTGTCTTACAATTAAATTCAGAATTCTCTTTAAAATCCTTCATGCCTTTAAATGTCTAAATAATCAAGAACCGGTTTATCTGAAGGAACTTCTGATTTCTCATCAACCCTCCCATGTCCTTCATTCTTCAGACTCAGGAATACTAAATGCACCCAGAGTAGCATTAAAATCCTTTGGATCTCATGCTTTCTGTCACTCAGCACCATCAGTATAGAACTCTTTGCCATAGACAATGTAAGAACTGTCTTCTCTGGATATTTTTAAAAGCAGACTCAAAACATACCTGTTCACCCAGGCTTTATGAATACAAGAAGCATCTCTTCAATTCTTAATGTATTAAGCACATTGAGTCCCACAATAGAAATGTGCTATAAAAATGTTATTATTATATAGCAGAGTGAATAGGTTACTGCTTCAGCTTCTGTAGATCGTTTTAGTGCAAACTGGGATTGAGCTATAATTCAATTTTGTCAAATTAAAGACATGGTGCCTAGCTGCTCCTGGGACCTGATGATAGTACAGAAAGCATAAGAGAAATCCTAAGTAATGTATAATTGGGGTGTTTAGTTACAAGACAGTATATTCCCAAAGGTTAGGGGAAAGTGGGAATGGATTACAAGTATTGCCGTGGGCCCAAGTGAGCAGTAATTTCTAGTTATGCCTATAGCACTAGAGCCGAGTTATTTACTATACAAGTACAGTGATTATTTTCATCCCTGTGGCAGTATTCCTTCGGCAATCCATTCATAGAAGTGAATTTCTAAGACAAGACCAAAATCTCAGTCCTGGGCTGATTATCTGGTTCCTGAGTTTCACTGCTTTCTTTAAATATCGAAAGCTAAAGAGTTTCAGCTTTAAGAAGCCATTTACATTTCTGTCTCCGTCTGGCCTCCTGTAGTCTGGGCCCACTAATTAGTGTAATAAAAATGCTTAATCTTTTATAACCATCAAAATGCTACAATATGAATATGAGAGCAGTTAAAGCGCAATTATCACACAGAGTTTGGGCGTTTTCCCATGCCGGCTGTAATGCAGCTATAAGAACAGAACACTGAGAAACATTTTCGAGTTTCAGGATTGTGCTATATGTTTGTAGCTACATTAGTAAAGTGCAGTAGTTTCCTTGGGTGGAACAGCTGCAGTTTCATATTGTAATATAATAAAGAAACCTAATGTCAGTCCTCAAAGGTTTTAGCACAATAGAAATCTCCCTCCATCTGACTTAATCATTTATTTGTTATCCCGTAGGCTACATTTTAGGAGTTTTGTTCGCTGAAAACACTTCCCTTTATTAGATTATTCTTACTGGATCTTATTTACATTTCTGCAAGTTCTACACTCCTGCAACACAATATATCATTGAGAAACCCTGCTACAATATTACTCCTGGGCTGCTCACATGTGGGATTAAGAGATCTACAGTGTCTGAGACGGGGCATATAGATATTTATAGAAATGTGCTTAGTGCACCTGGACCACAGTACCTGCCCAATAGGAAATGAGCCATATATTCACAAACTCAGCTATTTTTGATCACATTTGTTTTATAGCTGGTGCATTTTGGCTGCACAGCACAGATAAGCAATTCAGCAAATATAGTTTCGTTTAGATTACGCTTCTAACATGGTTGGTATGTTTACCAGAGCTCAGAGTTGTTATTATTATTAACCTTTATTTATATCACATGAATATGTAGGGACCCATAAGTAGCATGGCCCTTATGGCTTCATTCCCTTACTAGTACCTTCCTCTTCTCTGTTGCTGGGTTAAATCCCATGTAACATATTTGTAACATTTTATTGACTATAGGTTGTGACCACTCCCTGCAGTGCTGTAGCAAAAGTGCTTGCAGGGAGGGGAACTTCCTCTTTGGCCTGCAGCAGTTGATCTAGGCAGATGTTCCACTGAGCCTGGAGTCAACAAGGCCCCAGAAGTGTTAGGCCCTAAAGGGACAACCACCTTTAGAGAAGTCGGGGATACAGGGACCCCGTGAATGAGGTGAAGCCAGTGTATAGGTTATATCTCTTTATAGCACTTTCTAGTGGAAGTGAGTCAGAGAGGAAAGCTAGCAAGAGCAGCTCAAGCTCCACCAAGGAGGATAGAAGGGAGTAGCTCTCCCCCCAGGCTCTACTTTGCCTGTAGTGAAGGGACCACAGTACTGACAAGGGACTTCAGGCAGTGTTCTTAAACCTGATCCACGTCTGCTGTAGGGATCACATGAGGTACTGACATCCTGAAAGGTGATCCTATCAACTCCAACTTGCTATTTCTACCATGGTGTCTTTCCTTCCTGTATCTGCTACACCTCTGAATGTACCAATGTACCTGGCATATGATCTACCTCAGTTGTGAGTATAACCCTGTGGCACTTTGTATGTAAATAAAGCCTGTTCTACCTGTTTGCAAAGAACCCCTGGCGTCAAACAATTGTTATTTCACATATCTGGCAGTATTGAGTTATAGTTCAACTACCTCAGCACGTGTATTTTCCCCTTAGCGAAAGCCCTACCTGGTGAAAGAGGGTCGCATGTAGCCCATGCTCTATCATCGCTAGTTGGTTTGGTCTAAATCAGCCAAAAAGGGGTTACGAATACATTTACAGAGATTATACTAGGGTTTCTATTACTGGGAATCAGTTAAAGGGGTGGTTCACCTTTAAGTTAACTTTTACTATGCTATAGAGTGGTCAATTCTAAAAAAAAATTTATTGGTCCTAATTATTTAATTTTTATAGTTTTTGAATTATTTGCCTTTTTCTTCTGACACGTCCCAGTTTTCAAATGGGGATCATCGACCCCATTTAGAAAACAAATGCTCTGTAACGCTACACATTTATTGTCATTGCTACTTTTTATTACTCCTCTTTCTATTCAGGCCTCTCCTATTCATATTCCAGTCTCTTATTCAAACCAACTCATGGTTGCTAGAATAATTTGAACCTTAACTAGTTGCTGAATAAAAAACTATACATCTTTAAAACCACAAATAAAAAATGAAAACCAGTTGCAAATTGTCTCAGAATATCTCTCTCTACATCATACAAAAAGTTAACTCAAAGGTGACCAACCCCTTTAGCAAGCCTGTTTGTCTTTGGAGAACCCCTAGCAAAGTACGAGAATGTAGAAATTACTCACAAATATTGCCCATTTTGGATTCAAACCCAGGACCCCTGCACTGTATAAAACCTACACCAGCAGTTCTCAACCTGGGAGTCGCGACCCCTAAAGGGGGACCATTTTACAGGGGTGTCCAAACTACAAAACCAATTTCCTGGACAGGGTGGGTTGAAGAATAGTGTTGCAGCTGCCATTTGTTAAGGGAATGCGCAGTAGCTGACAATTCCGGGAGTGCGCAGTGCTATCGGCTGCTTCCAGGTAGTAAGAGAGAGTACTCCAAGCTGAGTAGAGGAAGCTGAAGACTGAATACAACATCTCCTGATGGGCTTCCTCTGATGGTGGATTTTTGCTTTTTTTCTTCTGCCAGACTCCTCGATATTTACATTATGATTCATAATTACAGTTATGAAGTAGCAATTAAATTTTTTTTATGTTTGGGGGTCACCACAACATGAGGAACTGTATTACAGGGCAGTGGCATTTTTTACCCCTGAGCCACATTCAAATTTAAAAATAGTTGGGGAGCAACACAACCATGAAAAAGTCCTTTTGGGTGCTAAATAAGGGTCATGATTGGCTATTTGTTAGCCTCCATGTGGACTGGAAGCCTACAAGAGGCTCGACTTGGCACTATACTTAGTGTTTATGCAATTAAAACTTGCTTCCAAGTCTGGAATTCAAAAATAAGCACCTGCTTAGAGGACACTGGGAGCAACATCCAAGCGGTTGGAGAGCAACATGTTGCTCACAAGCTACTGGTTGGGCATCACTGCTCTATAGTGAAGTGATCTCCTTTCTCCTGAAGTTGTGTCTTTCATTTTTATTTAGCACTGAAAATTAAACCCTGACAGAACTTTAGCTGCTGACTTCACTTAATGCACAGTTGTAAGTAAATGTGTAATTGATCTATGTTGGAGTGGAGTTTTCTGGATAACAGATTTTGCAACTCTAGGCATTGACAATCAGTGGCAACTAAAGCTAACGTCAGTGGAACAAAAAGGAATTATTAGGGAACATTATCCCGACATTCATACATGGAGTAGGTTCTATTAATGTTTTTTGGGTTGCTGTGCTGGGCCTGGAACCGGGGGTATGGAATCTGTCCAGTGTCTGGATGACACTAAATTCTAATTTAGTTTAATCAGAAAACTTCTTACTAGCAAAACAGCACCCAACCTTTCAGTCTTTAAAAAATTTCAGTGTAATAATTGTCTACCGTGCAACATTACATTGCAAAATACTAATTATTTTTAGTCAAAGAATTTCTATTAGTCTAATGGTTTTTGCTACTTTTTTCCATAAAACTTTATCTCATTCAGTGCTGTCCAACTGGTGGCCCCCACATGAAAGTCTGCCTGTCTGTTTATTTTGTGTTAGCGTGAAAAGGTATCAGTACAGAGATTAACTGTAAACTCCTGCATTGCACACACCTGTAACACCTAAAGCCCTGTACTGTTCACACCTGAAATCCAGACTGAAACTGACCACACCTCATACAAACTGCATACAGTGACAGCATTTTGTAACTGTAAGAAGTACATTTTAGAGTGGTCCTGTTAGGTTTCCCTGTCTCCTGTTCTGTTAATCCTTGCCCATGTTCCCTGTGTGTGCCATAATCTGCCTGCCCTACAGGGCTGGAACTAGGGGTAGGTAGAAGAGATGCCTGCCTAGTGCGCAACCATAAAGGGGGCACTTGGCAAGTACCTATTAAGCATATTCTGCCTACCCGTAGTCCGTGTTCAATACACCTCTGTAGCTCTGCGCTCCCTCCTCCCCCCCTCTCCATCACTCCCCTCTGCTGCTGCACATGCATGTAGTTGCAGAAAAATCAGGTATAGGAACAGATACACCACTGCAGAAGCTGTGCAGCACAGCTTCTGCAGTGGTGTATTTGCAGCACAGCTTCTGCAGTGGTGTATCTTGCAGCACAGCTTCTGCAGTGGTGTATCTGTTCCTATACCTGATTTTTCTGCTACAGCAAGTTTACTTTATCAAAGGACATAAAGTTTGGGAACTAGATACCGGAAGATTGAAAAGTGCTTTTCACAGCTTGGTGCTCAACTCCATTACTATTGCACATGCATGTAGTTGTTGAGGCACACACACACAGGCATTCCGGCGCGCACGCACACAGGGAGTAGTGGGCTGCCCGGCCAGGTTGCCTAGAGCACCTGTTCTGCTTGGCCTGGCCCTGCTGCCATATGCTCCCTGTGTGCACAATACTCTGCCTATCCTATGCTCCCTGTGTGTGCCATACTTTGCCTGTCCTATGCTCCCTGTGTGCCATACTCTGCCTTCCATATGCTCCCTGTGTGTGCCATATTCTGCCTTCCCTATGCTCCGTGTGTGTGCCATATTCTGCCTGTGTGTGCCTTGCTGTGCCTGTTTAACTCTATTCACTAAAATAAATAAATAGTGGTCAGAGTTTTACCACTCTTTGGATTGTGATTTTGTACCACATTACTGTTTAGTGTTGATCCCAGCCTGTGACATTGACTTCACTTCTGCTCTCTGATTTGGTACCGGTTTGCCCCTTTGGTGTTGACCCTGGCCTGTGATCTTGACTTTGCTTCTGCCCTCTGAATTGGTACACTTTGAACACTTTGTCAGTTTGGTTTGTCCCTTTCATAGGTTCAGTTCCCTAGCGTGCCCAGAACTCTCTCCTCAGTCCTCTCTGATTAAGTCCTGGTGGCATCTGAGTAGTAGATTCCATCTGAAGCCAAAGGCGGCTGCTATAGGCAGAAGAGTGAGCTGTGACCAGGCCCTTAGAGTTAGTTCTGGGTTTGGGATACCCTACATTACACCAGCCTGCAAGTGCCTTATGTGCAAACCTTTGACCATAGAGAAACAGGAAGTTCTGTCATTGCAAACCGGAACTGACATCATTAGAAGTACAGTCATATAAAAAAGTTTGGGAACCCCCTATCAATCTGCATTTACTCCACTTTCAACAAAAAAGATAACAGTCTTTCATTTCCCAGGAACATCTGAGTACTGGGTTGTTTTCTGAACAAAGATTTTCAGTGAAGCAGTATTCAGATTTGATTAATTAGAAATCAAATCAAATGGGAAAAACTGGCTGTGCAAATGTGTGGGTATCCTTGTAATGTTGCTAATTCAAATGCATGTAATTGCTCAATAATGATTACTGGCAACACCAATTTGGTTGGATTAGCTCATTAAGCCTTCAACTGTATAGGCAGGTGTGTACAATAATGAGAAAAGATATTTAACATGGCCAATTGCAAGTTGTGCTTCTGTCTGACTCTCCTCTGAAGAGTGACAACATGGGATCCTTAAAGCAACTCAAACTCTTGAAAACAAAGTTAGTTCAGTATCTTGGTTTAGGGGAAGGCTACAAAAAACTATCTGAGTTTTAAACTGTCAGTTTCAAGTATAAGAAATGTAGTCAGGAAATGGAAGACCACAGGCAGAGTTTCTGTAAAACCCAGTTCTTGCAGGCCAAGAAAAATATAGGAGCTGCCTATGCGTATGATATGTGAGAATAGTTACAGATCACCTCCAAAGACTTGCAAGAACATCTTGCTGCAGATGGTGTATCTGTACATTGTTCTACAATTCAGTGCAATTTGCACAAAGAACATCTGTATGGCAGGGTGATGAAAAAGATGCCCTTTCTGCAAAACAAAGTCGCTTCTTGTACGCAAAGAATATCATGGAAAATCTATGGGATGATTTGAAGCAGGCTGTCCATGCTCAGCAGCCATCAAATTTAACTGATATGGAGAGATTTTGTATGGACTGTTCAAAAATACCACCATCCAGAATCCAGACACTACATCAAAGGCTATAGGAAGCATCTAGCGGCTGTTATATTTGCAAAAGGAAGCTCAACTAAGTATTGATGTAATATCTCTTTTGTGGTGCCCAAATTTATGCACCGGTCTCATTTTGTTATGATGCATATTGCATATTTTCTGTTTCAATAATCCAATAAACTTTATGCCACTGCTGAAATACTACGGTTTCCGTAAGGCATGTTATACATTAAAAGAAAGTTGCTACTTTGAAAGCTCAGCCAATGATAAACAAAACTCCAAAGAATTAAGAGGGGTCCCCACATTTTTTCATATGACTGTAGGTGTGGTCAGGGAAAGTTTTTAAAACATATGAAAAGGAGTAAAACTCACTATTGATAAGACCTGCAACCTGCAGAGCAGCTAACCTGTATTTATACCCAAAAGTTATACCAACAACCCACAGATTACCCTCTTTTTTGCAGGTAATCCCCGACCTGCTGCAGGACTCTACATTTTAACCAGAGGCACCGATTGATACACTACAGCTAGAAGAACCTGGGACGTTTATTTAAGTGCATAAACCTATGCCTGTATATTGGTATTCTATAAAATGCAGCAGTGTTCGGCAATAAAATATTAAGGTATGGCCACATCTCATTTTTAGTGGAGTTTTTGCCCTTGGAAATTGAACTACTAACAAAATAAAACCATAACCTGCTAGAAGCTGATTATTATTTAACATTCTCAACAAAATATATGGTATTTCGATGCTGAATTTGTTTATTCTTCGGAAAAGACACTGATTCTAAGAAAGGGAATTCCCTTTGCACTTGAATCACTTTCTGTGATGCCTTTATATAGCAAGTTGGTACTGCAGTATCACTTCTCTATCCAGATCTGCTAACTGCATTATTCTGTATCCACAAGTAGAACATCAATCATGCATTTTGAAACAGATTTTGCAACATGGTTGCACATATTTCATCGATATAATAAAATGCTAAGACACTTTTTATGTTTCTGTTTTTCACTTCTGTACACGGTGATAAATTACCATTCAGGATTCACCTGCTAGAAACAGCAATCTATACAGAAAAGCACCTTGTCCATCAAGATTGATCAATGGAAATGCAAGTGGTCATCCACCCCACAGCATGGAGTCATTTCTACTCACAACAGGGAACATTCAAACTATATGGAAAGAAAAAGTAGCTGATTTAAGGTTCAATAGCCAATCAATATATATATATATATAAAGACCCAGCCCACAAATGTCAAAATATATTGTATACACAGTATGGTTATTTATAATATATTAAAATATCTGCATTTCTATTAAAACAAGTTGCCTGACAATTATATGAAATGATTCACCCATATGGCTTTAGCCTTGGAATTCAATCCCCCCACACACTCCATTTTTATATTTATATTTACTATATTCATAGGACATAAGGTATAGCTGTCTATATTTATTCACCTACTGTGATACCCATTCAGCCATGTTTCAGCAACTCTAGTGACATTATATTGCTTATCCAATGTCATTAATGCAATCTCACCCATTGTACCAGTAAGGCTTCTTGCATTAATGAGTACTCGTGTTGTGCAGGTCAACCTGCACCCAACCCTAACCCAGCCCAGCAGCTCCCGCACCCGACCCTAAACCCAGGGCCGGATTCTAATGAGAGCACTGGGGAGCTGCACATACTCAGTGCTCCTCAGCAAGTGGCCCCCTACCAACTTGCCACCCTAGGCCTGGGCCTATGTGGCCTCGCCACAAATCTGGGCCTGCCTAAACCGCTGCGCACCTTTATTATATACCAGCGCCGGGCCCGCTGCAACCTCACGGAAGGGGGTGGTGGAAGTGGGGCAGTAGAAAGTTGCAGGCAGGGTGGACGTAGGCTAAAAGTTCTGCCTGAAGATTGTGCACAAGTTTACCAGAATCCACCCGAAATGCGGGTCGGGCCTGCACATCACTAGTGAGTACACATTTAATATTGCTACCCCAAGACAAAATATGTCATTATTTAATAGATGTTAACACTCCTTTTCTGCACACTAAATGAGAAGCATAGAGTTTCCAAGAATTCGACTTTGGGGGCCAAGTGAAGTAGGAATGACCAGTCTGTAATAAAACTTTTCCCTGAACCAAGGACCTACAGCTGTAAAAGGTTTAACATAATACCAATAATTGAAACCATATATTATTACAATGTAGTGCAATAATGATTCTCACATTAATGAGCTCATGGGGGACAATATGCCCAAGGGTAAATTGGCCATACATTTCTATGAAATTGTATTTCAGATTGATAAATGCAACAACCCAGAATAATCACATTGATTACTTTGGCCATTTTTTGTTGTCATCTTTGTGGTTATTAAAAATATTTACACACACTTATTAATTCTTAAAGCACTTTAAATGGATGTCTAATGAAATAACCAAGCCTTTGTTACAAAATCTTACAGTATGACTGGAGTCAAACCTTCCTTGCTGCTGCAGACCCCTAACCCCATTTAAAGGAAAACTAGGTCTCTGATAGAGATAAAGATATTGCATAAAACAACTCATATGTAAAACTCTGCTTCATGTAAATAAACCATTTTCATAATAATATACATTTTTAGTATCATGTACCATTGGGTAATCATAAATAGAAAATAGCCATTTTAAAAAATAAGTACAGCCTCCTGGGATCCTAGGATTCAACGGTGCACACAAACATACCAAACAAACTATAAAGTTAGGTCACATGAGCCAATTAACAGACAGAGTTTGGTCTTTTGCTTCCACACTTCTTCCTGTTACAGTTAGAGTTGAAATATTTCTGGTCAGGTGATCTCTGAGGCAGCACACAGACCATCACAAAATGGTGGTTCAAGGCAAAAGATGTAAAAGGGCAATATTTACTTAAAGGGATACTGTCATGGGAAAACATGTTTTTTTTTTTAAATGCATCAGTTCATAGTGCTGCTCCAGTAGAGTTCTGCACTGAAATCCATTTCTCAAAAGAGCAAACAATTTTTTTTAAATTCAGTTTTGAAATCTGACATGGGGTGAGCCATTTTGTCAATTTCCCAGCTGCCCCGATCATGTGACTTGTGCCAGCACTTTAGCTTTCTGGCAGGCTGTTGTTTTTCCTTCTCAATGTAACTGAATAGTACGCAGTGGGACATGGGTTTTTACTACTGAGTGCTGTTCTTAGATCTACCAGGCAGCTGTTATCTTGTGTTAGGGACCTGCTATCTGATTACCTTCCCATTGTTCTGTTGTTAGGCTGCTGGGTGGGGGAAAGGGAGGGGGTGATATCACTCCAACTTGCAGTACAGCAGTAAAGAGTGATTGAAGTTTATCAGAGCACAAGTCACATGACTTCGGGCAGCTGGGAAATTGACAATATGTCTAGCCCCATGTCAGATTTCAAAATGAAATATAAAAATATCTGTTTGCTCTTTTGAGAAATGGACTTCAATGCAAAATTCTTCTGGAACAGCACTATTAACTGATGCATTTTGGGGAAAAAACAATTCCCATGACAGTATCCCTTTAAATATATATTCCACTTTGGAAAGATTCTTTAATATGCCACTTACTATGATATAAACTACCTGTTGCTCAAGTATTCATTTTGGGGGTATAGTTTTCCTTTAATAAACAGAAATGAGCCCTAATTATATGGGGCAGGTTATTTGATACCCATCAGCCTTTATAACTACAGCACAAACATAGTTGTTTAACCCTGATGGAACAGAGAATTACCATGAACTAGTTTACCAGTTATCCTTGTTATATTCTAACTCAGTGGTTCTCAACCTGGGGGTCGGGACCCCTTTGGGGTCAAATTACCCTTTCACAGGGGTCCCTTAAGGGGTTCCAGGAGCAGGTTCATCTTTCTCCGAACTAGCCCTGGGGCAAGGTTGTAGCTCTCTGGGTGTTGGTGCTGGGAGTTGTAGTTCAGTAACCTGTGTAGGGAACCCAGTTGCACTACAACTTTCTATATCCCCGTAATAGTAGTACAGCTCTCCCTGCCCATTTAAAATTTGTAAAATTAACATGGTACTGGGGTGTGGCCACAAAATGGGTGTGGCAAAAATTATTTTGCTGCACTAGGCACGGAAAACAAACCTTTATGCAGCCACACTGTCTCCTGTACTTTCCTAACAATCCGCTCTGGGCTGGCAACAAAAATATTTTAATATTCTATGGTTGGGGGTCACCACAACATGAGGAACTGTATTAAAGGGTCGCAGCATTAGGAAGGTTAAGAACCACTGTTCTAACTGAATGCTCGTATTTACACTGAAGCTTAAAAAAAGCCACACACATGATGAATCTAGATTTTGTCTCTGCAAAAGGCACAATTCTTGTGTTAGAATACTAATCTAACAAAATGTTCCTGTATTTATCTTTTGGTATCAAATTTTGGCATAAGCCTCCTTGTTCATGGTCTTATAATTTTGAAAATGGATTATGCAAATATTTTGACTGACTGTCTCAGTGCAAGCCTGATAAAGTTAGTTCAGAACCTAGCAGTTAATTAAATATATGCCAGAGTTTGGTTTAAAGCCCATTGTTCCACTCTCTCACTGATCGCTAAATCCATTTACATATTGAAACAGAATGTCTTGTTTTTGGATGAAATAAATCATAAACTACTGATTCTAAAACGGATTATCAAGTAAACTATTTTGCTGGCTAGGTATCATGTGAAACTTCTATTAGCATCATGGTTATTATTCTAGTACAGGTATGCTATCCATTATCTGGAAACCTGTTATTCAGAAAGCTACGAATTATAAAAGGTCGTTTCACACAGACTAATTATTATTTATTGAAAAATAACGATCAGAGATTAGGTAGCTCCTCCCATCAGTGAAAGGTTCCAAAGAATGGTGTGCAGGGTCACGTAGATTAATCATGTAACAAAAAAGAGAGAAAAAGAACTGACCCATGTGACCGATAGCTCATGGGTGATTAATTAATAACTGCTTTGTAGTAAGAAAAACGGTCCGCACGCACCAGTATTGCAGTCGGGGATTGTGCCCCTTTTATTAATGCCACCAATTATCAACGTTTCGGGGGGAACACAGCCTCCCTTCTTCTTCTGTTTTTCTTACTACAAAGCAGTCAAGGAGACCTGGCAAGGTCAACGGAGGACCAGCACCACCACGCAGATCAGTGGAAGGAGGTGTGCGGTAAAAGAAATTTTCATTTGTTCCTGATTAATTAATAAAACATAAATTTTAGGAAGTTATTAAAACCCAAAGTCCAGAGCACATCAATTTTATTAAAATAAAGGCGAAAAGCAGGGGGACGGACTAACGGGAGGCAATGGGCTGGCCTTGTACATGTATAGTAGAGATGTGATCAAATTATCAGTTTATCAGAGATGCTATATTGCAAACTGCAGCATGATGCGGTAATAGGTTAAGCCTGATAAAGTCACCCGTTCAGTTACATTGTAGGCACCAGGCCTGGACTGGCAATCTGTTGGTTCTAGCAAATGCCACAGGGGCTGGTTTATTTATTGGGCTGATGGGCCTCTGTGTACTTGGACTGCCAGGGCCTATTGTGGATCCCAGTCCAGACCTGGTAGGCACCAACCCCTTCACCCACATACAGTTCCCTTCCATCTGGCGATTCAGTCAATGCTCAAATATAAAGAGTAACTAAGACCTACTATAGGTATCTAAACTGCCTGTCTATTAATCTAGGCTGTGCCTCAGGCATCAACCGGCAGCTCATTGAAAAGGTACCACTAATCTGCTCTGAACCTCGGATCCGCAGAAGTCACCAACCACTTCACCCACCCGATACGTGAAGCTATTACTGCCCTGTAATCTGTGACTAAGTCCAGCACCCTGCCTAACCAGAGATAAAATTGCACCTGCCACATCTTTGCAAAGCCCATAAGTGTGTGTGGTACAATTTGTACTTGTACTTGATCCAAAGTAAGATATAATTAAAGGGGTTGTTCACCTTTGAGTTAAATTTTAGTATAATGTAGAGAGGGATATTCTGAGACAATTTGCAATTGGTTTTCATTTTTTATTGTTTGTGGTTTTATAGTTATTTAGCTTTTTATTCAGCAGCTCTCTAGTTTGCAGCGTCAGCAATTTGGTTTCTAGGGTACAAATTACCCTAGCAACCCTGCATTGATTTGAATAAGAGACTTGAATATGAATAGGAGAGGGACTGAATAGAATAAGTAATAAAAAGTGGCAATAACAATACATGTGTAGCCTTACAGAGCATTTGTTTTAGATGGTCTTAGTGACCCCCATTTGAAAGCTGCAAAGAAACAGAAGAAAATTGAAAATCATTAAAAAACTATGAAAAATAAATAATGAAGACCAATTGAAATGTTTCTTAGAATTGGCTCTTCTACAATATACTAAAAGTTAACTTGAAGGTGAACCACCCCTTTAATACTTATTGGAAGCCAAACCAGCCTATTGGGTTTATCTAGGGGGTTATTTACTAAATTTATCTAAAAAGTTTTTATTAAACAAAGGTCAACCTAATTCCCATCCATGATTTTACCTTATTTATTTATAAAATAATTTGAAAAAGTTGGGTTGGGAAAAAACTTTATTCTCAGGTTCTGTTAACTGTCAAACCCCAGGTCCCAAGCATTCTGGATAACAGGTCTCATACCTGTAGTAGTGCTTAAATTCAACCAGTGACAGAGATGATATTATGGAAGGTACTGTAGAGACAGTAAGATAGTACAGTACCATATTCATGATAGGAGGCTTAATTCAGTATACCTCACTTAGATATACCCAACCTATAAAGTAGCCTATACTACACAAATGGTTTACTCCTACAAAATGTTTAAGCCAAAAGACCATGGTAGTCTAGTCCCTCATTTACAGGGGTTTGTTCTGCCTCTGCATTGGTTGTCCTTGGAAGATTCTCCCTTCAGGTGCTGTTGCTGCATTGGGGATGTTACTTTATTTTACGTGGATGGCTGCGCATCATTAAATATCACACATAAAACTCTTTTTTTAATAAGGTCCTGGACTGCTTAGTTTCTTTTATAGTAGTACAAAGGCAACAGCCCCATAAAGTTTGCATCCCTAGGCAAAATAATAAATAAGGCATTTGAGTCTATGGAGGGTTATCTTCTGAGCATGCCGAACACAAAGTCTGACTTTTAAAGTGACAGGTCTTTTGAAAGGCGCCTTCTGTCTGTATACAGAGAGCAATAATTTGTTCACCCCTGATCGCATCTTTTTAAGTGATACTTGGGTACACAGGTTGGCCTTTGGGGAGCATACTACTGACACAACAAAAAAGAGCAGTCCATGTTGGAGCTGCTCCAGCAAAAACAGTTAACAGTAAACAGTCTGTAGTTAGTAGTTACAGTAGATAAATTGAGGTAGTTTCACACATATAGCATAGCACTAGTCATAGGGCAAGCAACATTAAAGAAAAAAGATTGTGGAAGCACCTCAAAGTAAATTAGGAAGTGTTTATAAAAATCTAGATAAATATTTTCGAAGGCCTAATTTTGAGGTGCTCACACAATCTCTGCTGACAAATACAGGTTGTAGAACATAATTTATAATTCTACTAGAAACACCCCTTATGTTAGTGTTCCCCAAACTTTTTACCTATGAACCACATTCAGATGTAAAAAGAGTTGGGGAGCAACACATTATAAATGTCCATAGGGATGCCAAATAAGTGCTCAGAATGACTATTTGGTGGTCCCTATGTGGACTGGTAACCTACACGAGTCTCTGTTTTAGTGGTTTTTATACAACCAAAACTTGTCTCCGAGCCAGGAATTCAAAAAGCACCTGCTTTGAGGCCACTGGGTGCAACATCCAAGGGGCTGGCAAGACAATGGTTGGGGATCACTGGCTTACGCCAATTTGCTAGTCCCTACTATGTGTCTTACTATGGGAACATCCATAAATTTTTAGATGCTTCTTTATTACCAGTTTAATTCTCCTTCCTTTGGCAAAACAAGATAAGGCACTGACATAATAATGGGCTGAGGCAGAGCTACCAACATATATAGAGCTTCAACTATGGGAGTTTCCCGAAACATAATATACATTTGCAGAAGGAATGATCCTGGAGGACTTAGAATATATCTCTAAATTAGAACGTGTGGAATGACTTACTCAATTTATTGAAGCTGCAAATGAAATAGACAGAATAAAGCTAGAACCAATTAACAGAATATTGTATTGACCTTACAGAGGCAATTCTGATTAACAAAATACTTTTACATTAAGCAATTAAGCGAATTCCTAAAAGAGCACAGAGTTTTCTGAATGACAGATTACTGGTCTGTATAAAGTGCTTCTCAGCTGGCTGCGTTCCTGTCAGTACAATGTGTGCCTGCCTCTGACCCTTGAGCTTTCAGCAGTCAGTTTAACAGACTGATACACAGGATTCAATTAAGATTTTAATTGTTATTCCATTCTTATCTACTTTATCCAAACACTACTTCGAAAAATAACAAAAGGAAATACAGGTATTCCAATCCATAAAAAAGCATATAAAAACCAAAGTGTCCTATAGGCTGAATTGCTTAGAGTTTTATATCATGCTACCAGCAGAACAATGATGAGTGGGATTTATACCCAGCAATAGATGAACAGTGATGGAGCGGATAAAGGAGGTTGATAACAGCACAAAACATAGAAATTTGAAATTCTGGTCTTTAGAGACCCTCATCAGGTGCAAAGTTTAAAAACCAGCTGCTATGTATAATTGGAGCTTTGAACAACGGAAAACAGAGATTAGTAGAATATATATATAGTAGAATATATTAGCAGAATGTAGAATACTAAAAGTGTATGTATGCAACACCAAGCATTAGTGGTTTATTCAGCAGCCAACAATGGTTTAACCATTCCACATTTGTTGGAGGTAATGGGTCACCTGACTGTTTTTCTGTATGCAAGTTTCAATTTCTCTTAGGACCTTTACCTGCAGCTGAGACTACATGACTACTAGCATCTTTCTATTTTAGGTTGCCTAGGATTCCATAACAAAAAGCAGCATTGACTTAACTCCTGGTTTTTACTTTTTAAACAATGTTGCAAAAGTCTTGGTTCCTCAGGAAAAAAAAAAAAAGTCTGTTAATCAGTTGCCTTGTCTTACATTTTATTAACAGTCTGATCCAGCAAGGCAGAGAATAGAAAGGGACAGATACAGGGTTGGACTGGGGGCCCGGGGTATCCCGGGCTGCTAGCCAGGCTCCCCCTTCAGACCCCCGGACCCAACAGCTGCAGCGGTGTGCACTGAGCGTGTGCACAATGCCCCCCACTCCACCGTGCTGCCACTCCACCATGAGAGTGCGATTGTGCACTCGCCTGTTGCCTGGTAAACTCAGTGCGTGTGCGCGCCTGCGAACACTCTCGGGAGAACGGTGGGGGGCGTTGTGCACGCACTCAGTGGAGCGCCTCCGCAGCTGTGGGGGGCCCTGGCTAGCCTCCCCATGGGCCTGCAAGTCACGGATCTGGGCCGGAAGGGCCCACAAGGGCCGTGGGCCCACCGCGTTTTTTCCTGGTGTCCCTCCGGCACAGTCCAACACTGGACAGGGAGACAGACATTGCTTTCAGTAGCAATACATAAACAATAGACCCCCCATTTTATGTTCTAAAGGGGACCAGAAAAACGTGATGTAAAATACAGGAAAATATAAAATCTAGGAAAAATATTACATAGGTGGGAAAACTTAAAAACAGGGTATGTAAATTTGATGTTTCACTGTACAAATAAATTAAAATACATAGAAAATGTGCAATTAATGTATATTGCAAAGTTGTTTAGAATTATGTTTTCTTTTATTAGAAACATTTTCATTTTGGGGTTGACTTGCCCTTTAAGCTGTGGCCATGCTGCCATCTCACCTCATATGCCACTGGAATATTGGGCCCTTGGTGAGATAGCAACACATTTGTGAGGGATGTATTACTGTTTATAATGAGTTTAGAAAATAGCAGAAATTGTCTCACTATACTATGAAATGATTTCATGCCATATATATCAATGTAGCATACAGTACAGTACATTTCATAAATGGTTGCTACTTTATATTTACATATTTCTGTTATTTCTCAGTTTGCTATTTAATTAGTAAAAGTAGTTTTCTTGCTGAAAACAAGCTTTGTTTTCATACAAATACATGCCTCTGCTCTATCTGCTCTCTTAAGATTTCTATGCTAATGTCAGTGAAATGTTATCAGACTGAACTTGGAATAGTCTCATTTAAAATGCTGCAGTCCTAGATTTTCCTGTGGGCCCAGCTTTGTATCATTTCTTCCATATGCAGGAGGGAATTTCAGTTTCTAAACTTTGTGTCATGATTCATAAAGAAGCGGTTTTTCAATTACACTCATCTATTCATCTAGAAAGAGGATTCTAGTGAAAATCGTCAGGTTTGCCCTTGTTCAGTGTCAGGGGTATCAACCTACCCCTACTGACTTTTTTGCATATGTTACCTAATCCCACTTTATGGCCATTACACAATAACAGTAGCACATTAATATAGTGCATTATGTACCCCCCTGTGGTAAAATAAAAGAATATTAAAAGTCACAAGGAGTTCCATGGCTGTGTCATTGAAGTCCAAACCCAGGAGGTGCATTATTTACTATACAGCTGTAGGGATTTATAGGAATGAAAGATTCCTATAGCTTTGAAAACCCCACCCTATTAGTTGCTAGGCCAATTTATCTGTTTGTGTGTAACGCCTGAAATCATTGGCCCAGAAGTGTAGTGGTACCTCCCTGTCACACTGTTATATAATGCTGGGAAGGGAGGGGCAGCTTCCTCTTTGGCCT
>CM044433.1:135352073-135364527 GCA_024363595.1 Xenopus borealis | reverse complement strand
TTCCTCTTTGGGCAACTTTGGAAAAATGAAGGTTTGCCTGTGGCATAGGTTTTGCCACAGGCAATTTAATTTCTTGCCAACAGAGAGGCATTTTCATGAGATTTGTCATCCTCAGTAGCACAAATTTATTGTGGCTGACAAAATCTCCCCATCGGCCGTTAGCCGTAAAAAGATAACCCAAAGGAACACCTATAAAATCTGGATGCTGCAGGGCAAATTAGAGATTAGTGCATATGTATGCTGCATAGAAAACACAGTCAATAGTATATTTTAGTGCTGACTAGTTATCAGTCCTTTGGGGAGTGGTAGTGTAGCTATTTAGAAGTAAAGAGCCGAAGAAAGCGGATGCAATAAACAATTACTTGACTTTACTATGAAGATTCTCATTCATCCAGGTCATGCAGGGCCAGATTTATATAGTGGGTGCCCCTAGGCCCACTGGCATCATCACCCCCATCCCCTCCCCTGTATTCGGGACTGGAGCAATGGGGATTGGTGCATGGCAAATTTAAAAAACTATGATATCTCCTGCGCATCCCCAGTGTTCCTGAACAAATGTGGGTGTGGCTGGGCAGCATGCCGCCCCCTAAAATCCTGCCGCCCTAGGCCCGGGCCTAGGTGGCCTTTCCACAAATCCAGGTCTGAGGTCTTGGTATATTGAACACAAGTAACTCAAAACAATTGACTTGACTTCTACCTACAATGCAATAACTTGCAATGCATATTAGTAACTGATCCTTCAATTATTTAAAAAATTTGAGAGAAGAAAGTGTAATACTTGATGTGTATCTAAGTTACACAAGTATACACCAATTTAAACAAGTGCTTTGTACAGGTATAGGATCCTTTATACAGAAAGCTCCTAATTACAGGAAGGCCAGCTTCCAAATACTCATTTTAATTTTAATAAAAAAATGTTTAAATCATTTCCTTTTTCTCTGTAATAACACAATAATATATATAACAAGATATAATGAATCCTCATTGGTGGCAAACAATTCTATTTGTTTGTTGATTGTTTAAATGGAGATCCAAATAATGGAAAGGATCCCCTTATTCACAAAACCTTTGTTTTAACAGACAATAAGGATGGGAATCTACTTGTCATATTTAGAGGCAGGAGGCAAATTCACCAAAGAGGGCAACTTCACCAGCGTCCGCTTCACAGCCATCGCAACACTTTGCCAGGTGAAAATTCGTTCAGACAACACTAATTCACTAAAGTGCGAAATTTATTTATTTTTGTTAAAGAGATACTGACACCTGAAATTACTGACACATGACATTTTTTACATCTATTATAATATTGGCTTTGAAAGCTACTTCTAACTTTGCCATAAAGTATTAGCATGATGCTTTTACATTACCTGTCTGATCCCCCATGTTCCTGTATGAGGGGGCTGCCATATTTGTGCAGGAGGAGACCGTTAGCATTACAAACTGTAACAGGCTAAGATGGGACAGTCAGGTTGTGTCAGGGTATGCCTAGTAGGCACCCTAGGGAAGTAGTAGGGACCAAGGAGGAAGCTTAGGGTACAAGTACAAGCAAGGATCAGGCAGGAATCAAGGTCAAAGTCCAGGCAAGGTTTATAGGCAGGCTGCAATCTTCAATAACAGGTAGAGGCAATGATCAAAATACAGGAAAACAGGATCACAATAACACCCAGGAACAATAGCAATGAAGTCCTATAATTGGGCGCCATAATGGCGTCCAATACGCCTTTAAATATTTAAATTTGGTGCCAAAACGGCACAGCATCGCTGTGCCACGATGTCATTACGCCGGCACAGATACCCACATGGCAGCTTTGGGCGCCACCATTGTGGGAGCGACGCCAGAGAAGAGAGGACACGCCGGCCGGAGCTGCAGGTAAGCCTCCGGGCGGGGCAATCCTGACAGGTTGGCAAAGTCAGAGCGTCAGAGCGCCAGAGCGCCAGTCTTAGGAAATTCAACTAACAATTATATACAAAAAACAAATTCCTCAGCAAAAAATTATCAACATGACCTATTGGTAACATTTAGGGGCAGATTTACTATTGGACGAATTCGAGGGTGAATTCGAATATCGAATTTGAAGGTTTTTACCGCAAATACGATCAAATGATTCGAATGATTTTAACCATTCAATTGAATTTTTTTTATTCAATCTAAAAAAGTGTAAAAAAAAACCCTATGGGAGCTTCCCATAGGGTTTAATAGCAATTCGTTAGGTTTAATCTGGCGAACTAGGCAGTCAAATAAAAATTTAAAGGGCAAGTAATTCGACTACCGAATATTCTAATATTCAAATAAAATTTTATTCGAATTATTCGAATCACTCGATTTGAGCGAATTTTCTAAATTCGATGGTCGAAGCGGCCTTCAAAAATATTAGAAAATTCGAATTTCGAATCATTCATGTGAATTTAGTAAATCTGCCCCTTAATGTACATTCATGTGTTAAAATTAATTTTTTAGTGTCAGTATCACTTTAAGTTGCCTAGTTTACATAGGGTGGGAAGTTAAACTTCAATGGATGTATATGTTGCAGCAAATACATTACATTACACAAGCCCGGGAAACCTTAATAAAAGAAAATAGAGTTGGTATATTGCCCTACACATGTGCCCACTGTATAGTTTATGTTCCATATGTTAGGAAAAGTAGAGGGAAGCCGGGTACCCAAAAAAAAATTTACAATCTTTTGCAGCCTATCACCATGTAAAAATGAAAAGACGCTAGCATGTTTTGGGGCTTAGAAAAATTGTCAACTATTTTTTGATGAACTCCTATCTACTCTATTGCACTTTGCCTGGTCTGAGGTGGCGGAGGCAAGTCTGGCGCAAGAGGTAACGTTCAGTAAAATCCGCATCTTAGGGAATTGGCACAGTAATGCTCTTTCGCCAGAACGAAAATGTGCCTGGAGTTAGAGTGCAAAGCAATGCTAGCATACATCTACATCGCCAATGAAGGGGCGTCTGCACTCATTAGTAAATTGTCGACGTAACAAAATGATGTCACGCTGGTGAATTTTCGTTAGCGTTATTCATTTCGCCCTTTAGTGAATCTGCCCCAGGGTCTTCCCTGCTATAGGCCTTCTGAATCTATGGCTTGCAGAATCTGCATGCTGCTATACAAAGAGGAAAACATAAGTCACAGTATTGCTAGATTTACTCTAGTCATTATGTTAACTGGTGCTAAACACAGCCATACACATAAAAATGAATAGCCTTTTTATGTCAGAAGGCAATACATAAAAATGTACAGCAGTAATAGAATACAATTTAAAAGATTACAGCAATTCCAAGCATAATCAAATAAACAAATATTGAACATGTATACAGTTTGCTCTATGGAAGGTCACTGCCTAGCTTATGCACAATAACATGGTCAAACATGTCTCCGTTTGGGGTCAATTTATTTTAGTGTGTAAGTTGTTTAAAGCTGTCAAATGTGGGGTAAAAATGTTAATCCTCCAATCAATTTTTTTGAAACAAACTATAAGTGCCCCTTTGTAACGCTCAATTAAAAGCATCATCTAAACTAAGCATAGGGACAACAACCCCCACTTTCTTATTCTTATTCAATGCTACCATTTGGTGTAATGGGCAATACGGGCTTATAAATGCCAGAACTGAATATAATCTGCCATATAATCGTAAACTGCCATAATAATTAAGGGCGGTAACACCCAGAATGCATATGGCATTGGTCTAGTGGTGGTCTGTTTTTATAGACTAAATAAACTTGTATTTTTTATGGCACATGGCATTGCTGCGTCAACATTTTTCTTAAATCTCTGCTGGAATATCATTTCCCCGGTGGCACATACAAGTGGTGCAACAGTGTATGTGTCAGACAGAATGTGCATATGTGGACTTAGTTTATATGCAATGCTATCATAGTATGCCATCTAGTGTGCAGGGGTGTAACTACAGAGGAAGTAGACCCTGCGGCTGCAGGGGGGGCCCAGGATCTATAGGGGCCCCATAAGGCCCTAATTCATATACAATTACAATAAATATTGGTAAAACAGGTCAACCACTGGACATTTTGGGGGCTTGAAAAATAATTTGCTGTGGGGCCCAATAAGATCTAGTTATGCCACTGCTAGTGTGCATGGATCAGTATATTACAATGTGTGGGCTCTTTTTTTTTTTTACAGACATGCAAACTCACCACATTTCCATTTCTTATATCAATTGTTTGATCTAATTCATTCCCTGCCCTATTTTCTTGTTTTATCCCCTTGTATAATATTCCAGCCATTTAACTAAGATATATTCTCTCTCTGTAACTATGTAGATAGACCCTTTCCTGTTTGTATATAATAGGATTTATGTGATAATATAATGTATGTGTCTTTCTGTTGCCAGTTGCAAAATCTGTGGTTTCTATGGCCCTGCTTACAATGTAAATCCACTGATGGGACTAATTAAAAGTTTGACATTCATTGATTAGGAGACTTAACCCTTTTACTTCTGACATTTGGCAGCCCCCTCATATTACCTAGCAACATATTTTGCCCATTCACTTGGATGCAATGTGACAATATGAAATCTTCGTTGCTCTAATGTTTGTCGCCAAGGGAATCCACCGGGCCAAAATTGTAAAAGTAATGTTTATTGATTAAAGTTAAAATATACACATCTCCACAGGCCCTGAGTGTTCTGTGAACTTAGTCATGGGCAAATGGAGATGTGTAGTTTTTAATGAGTAAATATTACTTTTACTTTTATCATTTTGGCCCTGATTGTGGCATAGCCCAACTTTAACATTTTTATCCAGTATCCAGTGGGGTTCTTTTTTTGGCAATTTGGTTTATCTGGGTCTTAAAAACTCACATTAATACAGTTCTATATATTAGTCCCTCTGAAATATGAGTTACATTTATGCCAAGACAAATATAAGAAAAATCAAAACAGTCACAACGATGAATAAGAAGTCCCCTTGCATATCCTCAATTCACTGAATCTGAGTGTTGATGTAGTGGCTAATTTTACAAAAGAAGATAAGAGTTACTATGATAAGTAAAAGCAGCAAACGGATAATGATGCTTAATTCATATTCTGGATGCAGAATAAAGAGGACGCAGGTGTCAGAAACTCGGCACTCTGCTCTTCATCAGAATGCACTTGAAATTAATAAACATAGAGTGCTCATTAACGGCTCATCATGCCTGCAGATTGTACATCTACTGTGACATTCAAGGGCATGCATGTCAACATTCATGAATTAAAGAAATGACGTCTCATGGCTACATCCACTACATCAATGTCATTGTGAAGGTGATATTTCAAAGAAAAGTAAATTCTTGAATTTACGGTACTATAAAGCCACCCTCAAAAAGGATCAAAATATTAAAATTCAGGTTTCTTTGGTTCATAAAATATTTGTCTGCATTCCAGTACGGAAGGCTTGAGGGATAATGCCAAATGTCAAGTATTTTGTGGCTCATTCTGAGTGTTTAGTAAACATTCCTTATATATAACATTAAGCGACAGGCTACATATCACTTCTGTTGTGGCAATGAATTTCTAAAGTGTGTCTTTTTCCTATTTTCTCTTCAACCTGGCTATCTGTTCAGCTTTTATAGAGGACAGCACACGTAAAAAAAATCTTTAATAGGGCATAATTCCCGTTATTTCTGTGGGGGCAATTCTCCCTCAATCCAGTGCAATGTAAAATGATATCAAAGAGCACAAGGCCAGGTTATTAACACAAAGTTATGGTATATAATTTATATTTTTTATTTATATATATTTTTTTATTTATTTATATAAATTAATTTTTTTTGTCATTTTTATATCTCAAAACTGCCAATATCTTTATTGCATTTAAAAATCTGTCTATTATTATTATTATTATTGTCAATAATAACATGTATTTACAAGAGATATACAATAGATACATGTACAAACAAACGTATAAATGACAGAAATACAGATCAATACAGGAGGAAAAGAGGGCCATGCTAATTAGAGTTTACAATCTAAAAAGAAAAGGGGAGTGTTCTTTAGCCAACAAGTATATTATTTTAGCTGTAATATTCATATGTAGGCAGCCATCTCAGGTAATTTTGACTAGTCATGTTCTTTCAGAAAGAGCCAGAACTTAATGACGGAATCACTTTCAAATAAGCTATTGTTTCTGCAACTCAATGTAACTGAAGAAGTTGCAGTGGCATTTACAATTGAGTGTACCAGGGAGCTGTTATCTGGTTACCTCCCATTGTTCTGCTGATTCTGGGTGGAAAGGGAGGTGGTGGCATCACTGAAACTTGCAGTGCAGCAGTAAATAGAAAATTAAATTTCTCAGAGCATAGACCACAGGACACCTGGGAAACTGACAATATGTCTAGCCCCATGTCAGATTTCAAATTAAATACAAAAAGATCTGTTTGCTCTTTTGAAAAAAGAATTTCAGTGCAGAATTCAGCTGAAGAAGCCTGTGACAGAATCCCTTTAAGAGATGTTTAAAGGCAGAAACAAGGGAGGTTATTCCTTTAAAAACTTCCATGGAGCAAGAAAGAAGCACTGAGGTTTGGTCCAATAATAGTGTATCTGCAGACCTAATGATAGCATGAGATGTATTCACAAGTGTGGGACATATGCTGTAGGTGCCTATTTATTAAACCTCAGTTTTTTCTAGTTGAGTTTTTAAAGGGGAAAACTTGACTTTTTAGAGATTAATTATACCCCAAAGCTGTTAAAAATCAGAATCTGAAAATACTACAGTTAAACTCAGTCTACATCTTCAAGCAATCATCTTAATCAAGTAATAACATCTACTCATTCTAGCCAAGCAGCCTTCATGGACTTCTTTACATTTCATACTGTTTTAATGAACAGGGATGGAGGATGTTGTGTTTTAGTAGCAGAGGATGACCAGGGTATAATAGTGCTTTATTAGCAGGTTAATGCAGCCATTACACAACAGCAGTAACTTGATTTAAATCACTCTCAAGCTGTACAGAAAGTACTACACATCTGCATAGTACAAGTAATGTGCACAGTGACACCCGCGGGTCATTTGTATAAACACCAGAAAGGGCTGTTATCAACATCATTAGACATAAAAAAGGCCTTTGACATTGGGAAGTGACTATATCCATTTATGCTCCTTCAATTCCGTTAAAATGAAGACTCATTTTATAGTGTAACTCATCTTTCAATCAGCCGGGCAAAGTTACTGGGGTTCCCAAGGAAAAACATACTCATCACCCCCACTTTGTGTGCAGGGCGGGCGGGGGATACAGGAGCACAAAAAACATCTGTTTGAGGATCTAGGAACTAGGGGCAGCCAGGAAGAAGAGGGAGGTGCTAGGCTTTATATTTGCAACCTAGACAAATTCCTCTTCTGCCTACACCTAGTTCTGGCCCTGCTTTCAGTGATATCTTATCTGATCACTGTGAAACTGCTTTGAAAATCTGTTGGTCCACTGAATAACTGTAATATTTCTATTTAACCAAAAAGTAAAGTCATTTTGGAAGTATCTTTATATGAACTGGAGATTGGACCCATCAGTATGTAAAGTAGCATACATAATCCTTCCTAATCATAGGTAGTTAGTTTCAAGCAGAGCATGCAACCTGATAATGGCAGTAGCTTTGCAGGACCATTTTTTAATTAAGACTCTTGAACATTTTTTTTTACTTTTCCCCTGCACTGCTGTGGGTTTCATACAGACTGCAAATCATTGGCAATATGGGACATTTTTTTCATTATAGGTCACTTATACCATCATTGGCCTCATGATTAACAAGTTATATCATGCTGTTTAAATCTTATCTACTTGAATGGATAGCTTGTAATAATGTGTCAAATAAGCCTTTCTCCAAAGTTTTCAATTAAAAGCCAATGTTATTGGGAGTAATGAGGTGAGTCCAATTAAAAAAGGAGATTAGAAGCTTTCTGGTGTTATAACAGCAAACATTACGCTGCTTCAGTAAAATGACATTATTAGACAACTTACACAGCTACCAATATAATCAGGAATAAATGGCATGTGTTGTCTCATGACTTTATTACTTCATTATTTCCCAATGCTTGTGGCAAGCAGCATACATTTTCAGATGGGTCAGTTGCTTGGAGTCTTTGTCCTAACCTAAGTATGGGAATATTTCCCCCTGTAAAAAGTCCAAAATATCAAATACGAATTGTACATATCAGTCCTTTCAAGGCTCTCTTTTTGATGTGTTTTTAAGAAGGAAAAAAACTGACCTTTAAGTAAAAAATAAACAACCATGTATTTTCAATTGATAACAGTGGGCTGAGTGGCAGGTATGATTTACAATGGAGAATGTTCTATGCCATAACCTTTAATTGCTTCCCTAAAGCTCGGAAATGCTCCCCATGTATCTCTCCAGGAAAATCTTTCCTATTTGTGATAACAGCAGCCTGGCTATTTTGCTTAGTATTTCTAAATATTTCTGCTTCCTCCCATGCCAGCACCAACTTGAAGGGGTTATCCATTCTGATAAACAGTGTAGATGTTGCAAAACCAAAGTTAACAATACAAGACAGCACAATGATATGATTCTGCTTTATTTATGAAGTATTGGAATTGAAAACCAATTTAACACTTTTTAGAAATGAGGTTAGACTCACCAAGTGACTTATCTACAGGTACCACTAAACACAGAATGGACTGGTGTCTTTGGACTCTGGACTCACATTAGTAAAATTGGTTTAATGGGCAGTTATTGCAAAGCCAGTTCAAGCCCTGAATACCCCCACACTGGTGCAGTGCCAGATGAAACTGAAGCTGAAGGTAGAACTAGGTTCTATTATATGATAGCTTGTCAGCAAGAAAGGAGCTGAGGCCTGAAATGTAGAGCTGTAACCATTACTTTATAGTGGCGGTGGTTAAGGGAAAGGATACATATGACCACAGATTCTAAAAGACCTTTACAGAAAACAAAGCAAATGATAAAAAGAAATTTCCCTCAGTCCCAAAAGGCAACATGTCCAGCTGTAGATAGGGAAAACCCACTAGCTCAATTTTAAATCCCCACTCTATAAAGACCCTACCTTAAATAGGGTTCATGGCAGGGAATATAAAGCATAAAATGAATATAATGGAGACCTTAAGATAAACAAGACTGATGATACCCTGGGTGAGTTGGCTCTGCATAGAAATATGAAGAAACTTTATAGTTTGTTCTTAATATAATAATATTGGGAAGGATTTAACTCCTAATAGCTTGAGCCAGCTGGAGAGTCAACTTAAATATAAAATTCTTATCTTGTCCTTCTGAGCCCTGTGTTTTTCTGCTCCTCTCTCTATATTTCAGTTGTCATCTCCAGTGATATAACTACAGTGCCCAGTCTTCTGAGTGCCCAGTGCACTGCACTTCCCAACGCACCTGTCTGCACTGCCCTGCCCACTCCACACATGGTGACAGACCGGCCTGCATCCAGCCAAAGGTAAGAGAGCTGCTGAGAAGGTTGTTCCACTTAAGAGACCCCACAGGCCAGGTCCCCTTGCAACTGCAGGGTCTGCTTCCTCTATAGTTATGCCACTGCTCATCTCCCCATGCACTAACTCTTGGGCCTAATGCTAAGGACAATCTATTGACCATAAAGTTCACTAAAACAACTTAGTTGCACATAAAACCATTTACATGGATTGCACCCAGCCTCTTGCATTGCATCAAGAAAGCTCCATTCTAGTACTTTTCTCTAAGCTCCTTCAATAGCCTTCCTCTGCAGAAAAATAACGCCCATGACCTATGCATTTATACCCTACACAGTTTTTGTTTCTGTTTGTTTATCTTAACAGATTGTAAGTTCTTCAGGACAGGGACCTTATTCCAACTGTGTATAGAAAACAAATAAGCACCTAACACAGATTTATTTATTTTTAATGTATAACTTATAATAACTATACCCCCTGTTGTGTTTTCATCTTGTAAAGCACAGTGTACATTGGTGGTGTAATATCAATAAATAAATACAATCAGGATTTACATAGCGGGCTCCCCTATTCCTGCTGTTTGTCACCCCTGTCCCCTCCCTTTTATTTGCTCAAATTTTCATCATCGGGACGTAGCAATGGGAATTGGCACACAGGAAAATTACATTTCTGAACCAATGTGGGTGTGGTTGGGCAGCATGCCGCCCCCTAAAATCCTGACGCCATAGGCCCAGGCCTAGGTGGCCTGTCCACAAATCTGGGCCTGAATACAATAAAACTCTCACATCCGAGAAACCCATCTTACCAGGAAACTACTTGCTAGTGCCATGGATACAAATTTTTCTATATACTGTTTTAAAACACATTTTTAAAGATCTTGTGCTCACAAATAAATGTTCTAAAACACAGGTTTAATGACAGCCACTTCCTCTAAATTCCATAAACTGTTTATGATTTTGTAATCACTTCTTGTTGGATCAAACGAAAATATTTGCCATTTGTTATAAACACATTTCCTCCACTGTTGCACACAATAAAAACATTGGTGCTTGAATGAACATGACTGAGTTCCTAAATTAAAATCACCATGTTCTTTGCTGCACCAGTGAAAATCTAAAACCAAACATTTTTTTAGCCAAGCGTATTCCACAGAAACACTGTAATTTTTTATGTAACCCTAAAATTACACAGAAGATTTTGACGGAAGGTGTTGGATCGACAGATTGCATCCTACAAGTCGAATATAATTGTATGGGTAAAAAATATGTGTCTGCATTTGACAAGATAAACCCTGATGGTGTCTGAAGGAATTGTTCTTTCATTGAAATACATTGAGTGTCAGATGTAGATGCACAAACAAAATCACACCATCAGATTTGCATCACACAGCAGTTGGGATCAGATTTTGTAGGATTCCACAAAATCCTGTGCTTCTGGGAGTCAGATAAAGTGTGACTCGCAAAATCTGATCAACATCCCCTGTGTAATTTAGCCCTTATTTTTTGATTCAGGATTAGCTCCCACTTAACTGGAGTAGAGCACCCCTTATTAGACCCTTGGGCACTCTCACTACAGTGTGGAGCAATGGAGAGGTGTAACAGAACGATACTGTTTTGGTTTAGTATAAAAGGTAGCCTGTAACTGCCAGGACTCACCCCTTTAGGTGTAGTAAGAGCCCTACTTACTCTGGTATTCACCAATGCCCTTTTGGGGCCCCGGGCTTTCTGCTGCGGAGCAGGCAGGGATCTTACCCAAGGCCAAGGTAGTCGGGAGCTTAGTAAAAAAGGTTCAGGTAAGGTCAGAGTCGAATCCAGGCAAGGGGTCAAAAGCAGGAATCGGAAGTCGGTAATCAGGCAAAGGGTCAAATAGTAGGTGGCAGGAATCAGAAGTTGGTAAACAGGCATGGGTCAAATCCAATGAAGATAGCAAGAGAAACTAGCTCGAGCTGTGTCAGGAGATGGAGAGCCAGCTTGGGCAAAGATTTTCATAAGGAAGTGCTTTTTATTTTGAATATTGACGCCAAAATGAGGTCATTGCGCACCATGCGTCAACTGCACACAATGCACATGCAATGCTAATGGAAGCTTGGGAACCGGCACAGCTAGTCTCCCAGGGATTCTAACAGAAACAGTACCATGCCTACATCCCCCACCTATCTCTTATAAATATAGCACTGCTGAAAACTATCATGTATGCATGGGGATGTGCAGGCCCTTATGCTCCATACTGGAGAGCAAGGACGTCTGCCTACAGTCATGGATGGTGTGGCAGGGTGTTAAGTGCCTACTCCTATGTGGTGTAAAAACTGCAGGATAATACACCACACATCACCAGGCTTCACTGTGTAAAAAAACAGCAATTTTATTTTACACAATTCTTAGAGTGACTTCCGCCAGAAGCAATGTAAAATAATGGTGGTACAAATGTTAAGTGCAGGGGGGTGGCTTTGTAGAGGCACAAGAATCACCTCTAACTATTTACTGTATTATTTGTTTATAAATGTAAATAAAAACATTAATGAATGTATTTATCAGAAGTATATAAAATAAATATATTATAAATATGAAATTATTTTTCAAGACGATAAAGCAAGGAAAATTCCCCCATACAGACAGGGAAATTGCTTTGTTCTTTTACTTAGTAAACAACATTTCTCAATTTACCTGCTCTTCATGTCTCCAATATCTAAAATCTATGGTCCCAGAGTGCACACGTCCATTGTTAATCTAGATACTACCTCATTTTACTCTGAAATAAAAAGTCGAGCAAGCTGGTGCATATGTCTGCTGGCTTTGTGTTGTGCCTGAGCTGACAGCATATTTATTGGTCATAGTGGCCATTGTAATTATCCCTGGCTTTCTAGGTCTGCCACTTTATCTTTAATGTTGGTAGTCAGGGAATAATAACATGAAATAGTAACTTACCTGTGCAGAGTTACATCTATAGCAGACAAAGCGTGGATTCAAGTTGTAAATCTAAACACACAGAAATAAAAGCTATATATTATACACAGACCTACAGAATAAGGAAAGAATAATAAAATAATAACTGACTTA
>CM044433.1:135291085-135311545 GCA_024363595.1 Xenopus borealis | reverse complement strand
CTTTCCATTATTTTGTTGTTTTAATTCCAAAAGTGTTGCCTGTTAACACACACACACATATAAAACATACTTGAAAGGCTGTAACCTTCCCATTTCAAGATTTCTTGCATTCTCTTCCTTGCTTATCTAGGGTGGCAGATAAAGGATGTTCACAAGCAGGAATCAGTAAACATGGATTTTAGTTACAGCTGCACAGCTTATGGCTATGTACACAGAGACATTTATTTTAGTATTTGTGCAGTGCTATACACTGCTGTGTTCCATTGTAGAGCAGATGACTGGGAATTAGAGGCCTTATGTTTGTCATGGTGCACAGAGGTGGGTACCTGTATCAGATGCATAATAATGATCACAATGCATCTATCTCTATTTCATGCAGATTATGCTTTTGTGCTGCATTTTGATCACCCTTTTTCTGCTTCTAAAGGACTGGAATATAAATCAAGCAAGCAGCAAAAAAATATCCTCAACAAATTAAAAGGTGATAGGGCTAACATTGGTGCTAAACTGGTAGTGATAGCAGCCAGTGAGCAATTCATTTTGATCACAAAACAACAAGTTAAGATGAAGATTCTATAGGTAACTGCACTGGTGCAATTAAATCTGCCCCATACCAATATTTCCTTACAGCAAACCATTTGCATTTAAAGGAAAACTATGCCCCACGGTCAATATAGGTCTCTATAAAAATAAAGCATAAAACTGCTTATATGTAAAATCTTGCTTCATCTAAAAAAAAACTTTCATAAAAAAAACAAATTTTTGTAATAGTTTGGGCCACTGGGTAATCCAAAATAGAAGACTGCCATTCTAAGGCCTCCCCCTGGGACCATAAAGGTTGCAGTGCACACAAACAAACCAAGAACACACATACATGCTAGGTCACATGAGCCAAATACTGGACAAAATACTGTCTTTTACTACCACAATTCTTCCTGTTACAGTTAGAGCTGCATTATTTCTGGTCTGGTGATCTCTGAGGCAGCACACAGAAATTTTACAATCTACAACAGCTAAGTTTCTAAAAAAGATATATGGGGAGATGTAATAAGTGGCACACATTTGGTTGTACAGGCCACCAGTAAATGCTATTTGCTAATTGCTTGCTGTTGTTAAAGGAGAAGGAAAGGCTGGAGACACTTGGGGGTGACAAACGTTAGGCAACCCCAAGTGATTATTGCGACTTAACAAAGAACCAGGGCCGGTGCTCCTATCTGGAGAAATCTGCACCGGCCCCGGGTTATAGGCGTAAGCACCACGGAGACAGCTACTTCTGTCTTCATGCAACTGCGCATTTCCCCGGACTGAAGCATGCGCATTTGAATGAAAAAGCAGACAGTTTAAAAAACAGTTTAAGTCCGCATTTTGTTCTAATGTGCATGCGCGTGCTTGCGAAGACAGAAGTAGCTGTCTCTGTGGTGCTCACTCCTATAACCTGGGGCCGGTGCAGATTTCTCCTGATAGGAGCACCGGCCCTGGGTTTTTGGTAAATCGCTACAATAACTTGAGGGTGTCTAACATTTGGCACCCCCTAAGTGTCTCCAGCCTTTACTTCTCCTTTAAAGGGGGTGTTCACCTTTAAATTAACTTTTAGTATGACGTAGAGATTGATATTCTGAGACCATTTGCAATTGGTATCATTTTGTATTATTTGCGGTTTTTGAGTTATTTAATTTTTTCTTCAACAGCTCTCCAGTTTGAGATTTCAGCAATCTGGTTGCTAAGGATCAAATAACCATAGCATCCATGCCTTGCTATGAATAAGTGACTGAAATATGAATAGGAGAGGCCAGAATAGCAAGATGAGTAGCAATAACAATACTTTTGTAGCCTTACAGAGCATTGTTTTTTTACATGGGGTCAGTGACGCCCCTTTGAAAGCTGGAATGAGTCAGAAGGCAGCAAATAATTCAGAAACCATGAAAAATGAAGGCTAGTTGAGAAGTTGCTTCGAATTAGTCATTGGCTGCTATAGCTAACTACACTTAGGCAATTTTGTGTATTTTATTAATTGGGGGAAATACAATGGTGGTAAGGACAATGAAAATCCACTGGGAATGTTCTTTTAGCATAAAATCTGTTAGGTCATATGCACTAACAATACCTTTGTGAACAGCATTATTGGGTGCTCAGTTTTGTGTCTACTTAAGCACTTTGCAGCTGTGCCAATGCTCACTCTGCAAAGCAAGCATACAGTATATACAGATACAATATTAATATTCAAAAATCTGTTTACTTTGTGCTTGAGTCACTGAATTATTCATATGGATTATGCATATGAAAATCTGCATTAAAAGGGAACGATATGCAGTATGTATAGATAGTGTTTTATAGACATGGATTTTAAAATATGTTACAAAGTTCAATCTTTTATTAAGCTCTTTCTGCAATATTGGAATAAGACTGATACAGGGGTCCATCACTGAAAATGTAGCATTGTAGGAATTGTTCTACAGTTGTGCTCATAAGTTTACATACCCTGGCAGAATTTATTATTCCTGAATAGTGATGGGCGAATCTACCCAGTTTCGCTTCGCCGAAAAATTCGCAAATTTCCAGCTAAATAATGTGCGAAACAAGTCGCGGCACGTTTTGACGGGTGTCGCGTCAACTTTGTCGCGTCGTCATTGACGCGCGTCATTTTCTATGCACGTCGCAACTTTTTTTAGGCGAATTTTCACTGGCGTTTCGCGAATTTATTCGCCAGCGGCGAATGGCGGGAATTCCCTGCAAATTCGCCCATCACTATTTCTGAACCATTTTTCAGAGAATATGAATGATAACACACAAACTTTTCTTTCACTCATGGTTAGTGGTTGGCTGAAGCCATTTATTGTCAAACAACTGTGTTTACTCTTTTTAATCATAATCACTATACAAACTACCCAAATGACCCTGATCATAAATTTACATGCCTCAGTTCTTATACCGTGTATTGTCCCTTTAACATCAACGACAGCTTGAAGTCTTTTGTGGTAGTTGTGGATGAGGCTCTTTATCTTCTCAGATGGTAAAGCTGCCCATTCTTCCTGGCAAAAAGCCTCCAGTTCCAGTAAAGTCTTGGTCTGTCTTGCATGAACTGCACGTTTGAGGTCTCCCCAGAGTGGCTCAATGATATTTAGGTCAGGAGGCTGAGATGGCCACTCCAGAACCTTCACTTTATTTTGCCGTAGCCAATGACAGGTCGACTTAAGACGTGTGTTTTGGATAATTGTCGTGTTGGAATGTCCAAGTACGTCCCATGTGCAGCTTCCAGGCTGATGAGTACAAATTTTCCTCCAGTATTTTTTGTATTTCACCTGAAGTTATTTGTGGGTTTTTCTTTGCATCCCAAAAATTTTTCTGGAAGTTATCGCTGAAATTCTATTTGGTCTACCTGACCGTGGTTTGGTTTCAACAGAACCCCTCATTTTCCACTTCTTAATTAGAGTTTGAACACTGCTGATTGGCATTCTCAATTCCTTTGATATATTCTTATATCCCTTTCCTGTTCTATAGAGTTCAACTACCTTTTCCCGCAGATCCTTTGACAATTCTTTTGCTTTCCCCATGACTTCGAATCCAAAAAACATCAGTGCAGCACTGGATGAAAGATGCAAGGGTCTGTCAGGAGTCCAGAAAGTCATTGACCTTTTATACACACCCACTAATTACAAGCAAACAGATCAGAGGTGAAGATGGTTACCTTTAATAGCCATTCTAACCCTTTTGTTGTGCATGTTATGAGGCCAAATCACCAGGGTGTGTAAACTTTTGATCAGGGTCATGTGGGTAGTTTGTGTAGTGATTATGACTTAAAAAGAGTAAACACAGTTGTTTGATAATAAATGGTTTCAGCCAACCACTAACCATGAGTGAAAGAAAAGTTTTTGTGTTAACATTCATATTCTCTGAAAAATGATTAAGAAATCATAAATTCTGCCAGGGCATGTAAACTTATGAGCACAACTGTCCATGAGGTTGGAAGTAGTTGGTATAAAATCAGCTTCAGGGACCTATTTATCATGCTGTGTAAAATTATTTACCTGTAAAATAAAGGGTGAATGTGTATTTTCTTTTTCTGTTGCATGCTGTTATAGTTATGGCAGAACCCAGTCAAGTCAAAAGATTAGGTGACAAGTAAATTCCCTCTGTAAAAATGCGGTCATTTTTTTTTTAATGAAGGATTGCTGATTTACATAACAATCAGCTGATGCTTTTTGCGTCAGAATTTTATGCTGACAACTTTTACTTTTTAAAACACATACACAGCTTGATAAATATACAATTACTATATATGCCAATCAGATGATGAAGTTTGACAAGCTGACATCATCACTCCTGCACCTCCTTTCTCAGGTTTTAACCGGAGGCAAATTTAGCAAACCTAGTTAAAATGGAACTCATCGCAGTCTGTCAGAGTGACGAACTCCAGTCATTTCAACTCTATTTTTAAAGGTGTATTAAAGGAACAGTTCAGTATAAATATATACATTGGGTAAATAGATAGGCTGTACAAAATAAAAAATGTTTCTAATATAGTTAGTTAGCGAAAAAAATGTAATGTATAAAGGCTGGAGTGACTGTATGTCTAACATAATAGCCAGAACACTACTTCCTGCTTTTCAGCTTTCATCAAATTAATATCAAGTTTATATCAAATTAAGTGACATATTAAAGAATCTTACCTATCTGGTATATATATTTGAGTAAATATTGCCTTTTACATCTCTTGCCTTGAGCCACCATTTTGTGATGGTCTGTGTGCTGTCTCAGTGATCACCTGACCAGAAATATTTCAACTCTAACTGTAACAGGAAGAAGTGTGGAAGCAAGAGGCAGAACTCTGTGTGTTAATACAAAATAAAATGTTCCAAAGTTTGTGTAGTTCACTCCCTTTGCCGGTTAAAAAATCCGTTCTCCCTCAGATGAATATGTAGAATTGTGTAGAAAAAAACCAGTGCATACATAAGTTAGAGACATCCACACCTAAGGGAATGAATGTGGATATTAAGTTAAGAGCATTTCTTTAAATTGCCCCCTTGTTGTGAATAATGTAAGTTAGGAAAATGAAAACATCTCTTATTACCGTAATGTACATATTTCAAAATATTTTTAGTAATTTTTTTTATTACCATATATTACATATACAGAGCTTGCTAGAGAGTATTGGGGAAAGAACTTGTAAAGTATGTAACGACACATTTTATACAAATTTGTTTTTAACAGAAGTTGCAAATTAGTTTTAATATGCCATAAATTACTACAAAGTAACCTATTACGAGTTTACAAATGGATTGCCATGACAACAAGAAAGATCTGAAACCAGGAAGTGCAATACCAATGGTCGCTATAGAAACGACCCACGTAAAAGACGCACTTGTGCAATAGAGATAGTGAAGCCTTGAGAAAGTCTGACTGAGACAAAACGCATCAGCTGTGACGCCATCCACGGAAATCCAAACCTCTGCTAACATGGAAAACAGCTGTTTACACATTTTAAAGGTGTATTCATTTCTTAAAGGGAATTTCAGACCAGATCACAGTTAAACTAAACATATAAAATAAAAATGTCCAGCATGATATTTTTAAAATGTTCAGAAAGCAGAGGTTTGGTTAATCCTACATGTATTGCTCTTTTGTGGTCCATAAATCTCTTAAGCTTCCATTTAGTTCCACTTTATGTTTTTCCTTTCCGGTATTCGTGGGTGCTCTACAATGAATATTAGTTGTATTTATAGACAGCACAGAAAGGTCATCTCTTGTGTGCCATTCCATGGAGACCACTAACAGTAATGTTTTTCATGTATTGTCAGAGAAAGTGTCGCCTACATACGAACACTAACATGGTAAACATAGTTAATTTCTATTCATTCTATTTAGTGGACAGTTGACAATTATGTCCAACCAGTGTGCTTGCTTCTGTCTTCAACTGTTGATGGTTTATCTTGATACCACTGAATAGTTACTCTTTGATGCACTTTGTGCCCAAAATATCTATACCAAAACAGGCATTTGCTATTATAAGACTGGTTCAGGAGATTTGGGGCATTTTTCCACAAGAGAGTTATTATTAGTGTATTCCTGTCATTTCATCTCAGCAACTGTCTAATGAATTAATTGCTTGCTCCACACCTGCAGTAGGATGTTTGACCCTTGCACTGCCAATCAGGCAAACTTTTAGCTGTGTTCGCACAACAGGGCACTTGTCTGACCTCATAGTACAAATATGGGAGCTGTTATCCAAAATGCACGGGACCTGGTGTTTTCTAGATGACAAATCTTTCCATAATTTGGATGTTAATACCTCAAGTCTACTAGAAAATCCTGTAAACAATAAACCCAATAGGCTGGTTTTGCTTCCAATAAGGATTAGTGATATCTTAGTTTGAATCAAGTACAATATATTGTTTTATTATTAGAGAAAAAGGAAAGAATTTAAAAAAATATGCATTATTATTTGGATTATAATATGGAGTCTATGGGAGACATAACACATCCCATACCTTTACAAGCAAAATAAGAGAGATACAGTAGAACCCCCATTTGACATCCCCTGATTTTAAGTTTTCCCTCATTTTACATTGTTGTTTTGTGGTCCCACCTTTATATTATGCATAATACATTTCCCTGATTTTAAGTTTTCCCTCATTTTACACCATTTTTTTCTGGTCCCCTGAATAACGTAAAATCGGGGTTCTACTGTATTACACATTACTATGGCATTACCAAGGGCTGTTCTTAGATTTGCTCCTCATTATTATATATTGTTCTCAGCTGAACTTGTTGTGAGTATGCTGAACATATTTTTCATAGGCCACTCAAAAGTAAATGCAATTGCAATTAGAAAAAGGTTTTTCTGAGGAATAATATTGTACACTAAAGAACAATCTACAATAAATGTAATATATTCAGCGGGCACGATACAATGTTTTATATATCCAATAATTTGCATTCCCTTGATATGTCTCTTATAGACACAGCAGCTGTTGAATGTAGGAAAATAATTTAAACCACAAACACAAAAGATAAGGAATTATATTTACTTATTTAATGGTTCATATTGTATAGAATGTGGTGCAGAAGCAACCGAGGACCAAACGAAACAGAAGATTGTGAAGCCTTCTGATTGCATGTATTGTAGCAGCTAGCATTGTCACCCAAATGCATCTACAGCTCTGGAGTTGTCTATTCTTATCCTTCCCAGCTTACAGAGAAAGGATTTTGCCTTGGCACAGATGCAAAGTGCTGGAACATATCTGCATAAATCCTAAATTCAATCTGCTAGGTCAAAATAATACAGGCATAGAGTATCTATCATATGGAAAGTGTGGGACTAGGGTTTTTTGTGTAAGATTTTAACATTTGGACCAGGAAAAATAACTGAATAGGATTGTTTACAATTGTGAAATTAGACCTTTCTTAACATCAAGTAATAATACTTTATGTTAAAGGGATACTGTCAAGGGAAAACATTTTTTTCAGAACACATCAGTTAATAGTGCTGCTCCAGTGGACTTCTGCACTGAAATCCATTTCTCAAAAGAGCAAACAGATTTTTTTTATATTCAGTTTTGAAATCTGACATGGGGCTAGACATTTTGTCAATTTCCCAGCTGCCCCTGGTCATGTGACTTGTGCCAGCACTTCAGGAGGGAACTGCTTTCTGGCAGGCTGCTGTTTTTCCTTCTCAATGTAACTGAATAGAACGCAGTGGGACATTGGTTTTACTATTGAGTGTTGTTCTTAGATCTACCAGGCAGCTGTTATCTTGTGTTATCTGGTTACCTTCCCATTGTTCTGTTGTTAGGCTGCTTGGGAGGAAAAGGGGAGGGGGTGATATCACTCCAACTTGCAGTACCGCAGTAAAGAGTGATTGAAGTTTATCAGAGCACAAGTCACATGACTTGGGGCAGCTGGGAAATTGACAAAAATGTCTAGCCCCATGTCAGATTTCAAAATGAAATATAAAAAAAATCTGTTTGCTCTTTTGAGAAATAGATTTCAATGCAGAAAAAAAACTTTTTTTCCCATGACCGTATCCTTTTAAGATATGTATGATTTCATAATGGTACTGAAGTTACTGCAGAGAAAAGTATCATTATTACAGAGAAAAGGCAAATCTGAAATGAAGAATTGTCTGCTTATAATAAGGTACTACAAGAAAGGACAATATTTTGAAGCTTTCTAAAAAAACAGACGTGATCAGACAAAAAGCTCGACCAAAGTATTCAGTACCTGGTACCCTGTAAATAAATAGTTTGTTCCTGGAACTCCCTGCAAATAAATAAACATATAGTTGGAACCTGGAATAAAAATAAGTTTGTGCAAATAACCATCATAAGTACTTTACACTCAAACACATCAATCAGGCCAGTAAAAAAAAAAAAAAGTCTAATGTAAGTTATAATTCATCTGTGTCATTGTTTGGTACTGGATTCCAAGAAGTCCTTTGCTTCATTGATTTTCATTGCCATGTAAGGAGATCCACCTGTAAAAAAGCAGATATTGAGAAACTATCCTTTTGTGACTACAGACACAAAAACATAAAAAATATTGAAAAATGCACAACAATCAAATATAATTCTCCTTTAGGGAATCTCTGGAAACTTTATGCAGAGCAAGCTAATGGGAGGTCTCTTGGAAGCACATACACAAGACATGTACCAAAGGCTCTTTATAAATAAGTCATGCAGTGCTACATCATAGAGGAAGCTCAAAGAAACTAAATCTTCACTAAAAAACTAATATGCATTTAAATGGGAGTTGCCTCTAATCAACTGACCTCAGCAAGCACAACCCTGTCCCACTTAATACCAACAATGCAAAGAGAATGTGTAATTCTGAAGATAACTGTGTAATTTCCAGGCATCTGCCCAGGGTAGCACTGGGCCAGTGGGACACCGGGAAAAAACTGGTGGGCTGCAGGCCCTCGTAGGCCCCGCTGGGCCAAACCACTCCCCGTTGCCGACAGAGCCTTTGCTCCTTCCTGACCTCCTTCCCACAGCATGAAGAAATAACACACTCAAAGAAGGCAAGTGCTGGTGGAGGGGGGCTGATTTGCCGTGGAGGTGGCAGAGGCAGATCCTGACCACCACCCAGTCCAACAGCAGACAATAAATGTAGTGCAATGTCAGCATTCATTAAATAGCCCCATTAACTTTGCTTTAATATATTTTAATGGTGAGCATTTTCAGGAATTCAAATCTTCAATTTGCAGTGTTTCTCATCCAAGTGAATGGGAACTGTGTGACTTTAGATGCAACAAAAATTACTGTGTTGATGTGCAATGGAACACAAAAAAAGCTATGAATAAGTCAGTCAGAAAGATAGTGTTATACAGGTATTATAAAAATACCAGGATTCAGAACGTTTCTTTTCCTTTGTCAATTTGTAGCTGCCCCATTTTCTGAATGATAAAAGGACTAATAGCCAGAGTCATTTACACTTTACATGCTGCATTCAGGTGTTTGCAAATAGCCGCAGGCATCCGTGCTTAGTTTCAGAATGCACAAACCTGTGTTGAGGCCTTTGGATACACCACTGGTAAAGAATCTCACCAAACTGGTATGTATATAGATATCTAAGTGAATATTGTCCTTTTACATCTCTTGCCTTGAACTACCATTTTTTGATGGGATCTTTGCTTCCTCGGAGATCACCTGACCAGAAATACTATAACTCTAATTGTAACAGGAAGAACTGTGAAGGAAAAAGACAGAACTCGGTCTTTTAATTGGTTCATGTGACCCAACATGTATTTGTTTGTGTGCACAATGAATCCTAGGATCCCAGGGGGTGGCCCTTATTAAAATGGCAATTTTGAATTTATGATGACCCAATGGCACATACTACTATAAAAGTATATTATTATGAAAATGGTTTATTGCCATGAAGCAGGGTTTTACATATGAATATTTTTTAAAAGAGACTAAATTCTGGGGGTATAGTTTTCCTTTAAACCATTCTCCCTACTGTGCTAAAACTAATCTCCACCATATCGCTGACTTGCAAGGCAGGAAATTCTTTTCCACAGCATGCATAAAGACAACATAAACAATGTTGTATATTTGAATTCCCCAAATTTATGGAACTATTTATAAATGCATATCTGTATTTCCAAATGCTTCACATTAGCAGCAATTTGTTTCTAGCATTGCTGCACTTTTGAAGTTATTAGTCATTTTCATATGGTTATTGGCAATTTCAGACTCCAATAAGTGATTTTAGTTAGGACATGTCAGCAGCTTGCTGTAAAATATGAAGAGTGCTGTAAATCTGTGAGCAGGAAAAGCAAAAATACACTTTCTCCTGTTTGACTTTTGAAATACAGTGTAATGTTTCACCATCTGCTATTTTTAAGCAGAAGCGGGAATGAGCATATGGGCCTGATTTTTTTCCAGCAGATGCGGTCTACTTAGACGATGTAATAATAGTCTTTCTGTAAAATAAATCTTTTGCATTTAAAACCTGGCTAGTTACAGCGTTCCTGCTCGGGTGCCGAGGTCTGTAATTTCTGAACTCTGAATGGCATGAATATTTTATGGAATGTTTACAGACGGAGAATTTTATCATAAGAGATTTTATTTGTGGTGTATTACCAAAATGGATCTGATAAAGCAGCATTTTTTCATTTTTAGCATTCACAGCTATAAATAATTAATGAGATACAGCTCAGCATTACCCAGCTTATATTAATGCAATGAAAGTAAGAGTGAACTCATTTGAGGGTAACCCAAAATAAGATTCCATTTTCATTAGGGAAGAAAAAAGTGTTTACAACAGTGCTTCTTACCCTTTTCTTAAGGGGACCTGAAATTTTGCTGAAGAAATGCTTCTACTATATGACTTACAGTGGGTGAGAATTTAAAAACAGTAATGACTGTATTTTTGATGTGGAGTTTATACATTGCAGCAGGGAAAATAAGTATTGAACACATCAGCATTTTCTCAGTACATATATTACTAATGGGGCTATTGACATGAAATTTACACCAGATGTCGGTAACAACCCAAGTAATCAACACATACAAAGAAATCAAAATAAATAAGTCCATGAATTGTTATATTTAATAACTTCATACAGAATTATATTTACAGAGAAAAACAGACATGTTCAATACTTACTTTCACTGCTGTATATATGTAGCATAATACTTTTAAAGAAAAAGAGCGCACACGGGAAAACTCCCATAGTGTATACCGATGGTATCGTTGATAGGTGATACACTATGGGAATTTTCCCTTGTGTGCTCTCTGTTTCTTTTTAAGCATTTTCTAGTTGGTTTGTATAAAGCCGAGGATTCTACACTACTGAGAGCTGCCTCCATTGGGATTTGAGTTCAGTGCAAAACCTTTTTTCATTTATTAGCATAATACTTTTATATGATGTTGACTCTTATATCCAAAACTCCATAATAGTCTTAGTCTTAATAATAGTTTGAGGAAAGAACACATAAAAATGTTGCTGTCATCTTTTAATGCAAGAACTAAACAGAATAATTGAGTAGAGGTTGAGGTTAAGATAAACATTTATTACTGTAACACCTTTTGAAAAATATATGGCATAAACAACAAAGGAGATGTGACAATGAGACAAATCAAACTAAGCATGTAGGAGGATTATTAAATGGGAATTGAAGCAAGTCTGCTTTTGCACACTTAACAATTCATGTAGCATGTATAAATTAGGAGTAAAATACAATATATAAATATGCAAATACAGATTATTAATGACTATGCTACAGTATTAAAGACACATTCCCAAAAACACATATCTCTTAGTTTTTATGAGCTGCTGGCAGTGGCTCCATGTATGGTCAATAACTGCCATAAACGTTTCCGTTGTACAACGTTTTCACCATAAATAAAGACCACAATGCAATGGTTGCTGGGAGAGGAATAAAGACACCAGGGCAACCGATTGTTGGAGGAGATTCAAACAATCGATTTGGGTCCCAGTGTAAGAGACTGCGGATGCAAAACTTAATTTATTATATTGTAAAGAACTGCCGTTTGTGAAAACTGGTAACAAAAGCCACACTTCCTTCAGAATTGTTGGCATCTTCCATTTCCGACATCCCCAATATTATTATACGGGTGAGGAAAAATTTGGCCTGCCCCCAACCCTAACCCACAATACCTTAACCCACAAAATGTTGCCATTGTTGGACCCGCAACCAAACCGTACCTGTGCCTTTTCACTCCACACACTACTTCTCTGTATGCCTCAGGTTCCAATACTGAAAATCTTCGGGAGCAGTAGAGGAGTGTACTTCTCAAGTCTGAACGGCACCCAAACTTAACTTGCAATGGTTGGCAAAATTTCAACCCGAACCTGCCCAACTGGTGGTCAACCCGCACATCACTACTACCCACTAATCAGTAGAATGCATTCAGAGCAGTTTCCTGCAGCTATGAAGTCTGTCTAAAATAATAGTCCCATAAATGTTGATAAAGAAAATCAATGATGACCTTTTTATTAAGTGTTACTACAATTTAGAAGTAGTAGATTTCAAGTGTATACTTATTTTCCAACAAAGCATACTTCTTTTGCTGTAACAGGGAATGGTTTACAAAAAGTAGTTTTTTCTAAAAAGCCCTAAATTGTGTACAATTGGCATTAGAAAGATTAAAGTAGAAAGCAGTGATATTAGGTGGTCCTCTACTGGGGCATCTATTAACTGATATTAATGACACCATGAAGCACATTTAAAGGTTAGGTGCCACCACAAGTCCATAGATGTACATTTGCATATGGTTGATTTTCCCGAGAAACTGGACATACAAAAAATGTATAGCAAGGAAAAAAAACAAAAAAGCTCTTGTAAATACAAAATTCATCCCTGTACTTGTGGCATGCCAATACTATCATATCTGAAAAAACAAAACATTATCGCAATAGTTTAATACACTAAAACTAGATTCTGTTGAATAAATTAAGAAAAGAAACTAATTAAAGTTTCTATTATTATTATTTAAAAAAAATTCAAGTTTACCTTTATCTGGATGATTTAAAATCATGATTTTCCGATGAGCTGCACGAATTTTGGATTTACTAGCAGATGGGCTGTAAAAATTTAAGTTTTTGTTATAAAATTGCAGACAGTAACAAGTATATTACATTTTAGTCTATTGTATAAAAAAAATAAAAAAAAAGGCATTTTGCCATCTAGTGGGCATGACGGAGAAGTACATTGCCGTCAAATTTGTACACATATTTTGAATACAAATCTATTACCAAACTCTGAGTTTCCGATATCAGCTATGAAGTATTCATTAGCCAGCTTTTAATTAGATCTTCTTTGGAATAATTCAAATACAATTCTCTTTGGTTAAGCACTTCCTGCATGCCAGAATTCATTAGAATGCATTTATTAACATGTGAGCTTGGTCCGAAACACAATGGAGAAATTCATCAGAGGCAGAAAAGCAAGAACCTTATACTGTAGGGATGAATAAACAAGGCCGTACTGCAGTTATTGATTGGTTTGCCTGGATTGCTGAAGTAATAAGATTAATGAAAACAATTACAAAATACGAAGACTGTTAACAAGAAATGACAGATCTGGGTTGATAGATTTGTCAAGTTAAATGTGAGATTTAATGTATTTAGAAGGGATGAAATTAGAGTTAGAGCCTAATTGCAGTATACAATAAAGTTTGGGTCCAAAGCTTCCTATTAGATGTAATTAAATAAAACATTAGTCACTAACAAAGGCCAGCTGCCAGTTCATACACTTGTGCAATTTATTGTTTGACATTTAAAGCCAAGGACTACATAATACTAGCGATGCACTCTCAATCCAGGATTTAGCTCAGAGTATTTCTTGCAAGATATGGATTAGCATAAATCTTAATGTGCTTCATCACTATATAAAACAGCTTTCAGTTCTTTGAAAGAATACAAAGGTGAAATTGGTGAGTTTAGTTAAACTTTTAAGCTTTTTAAAACAAATTCAAATGTATCACAAGCATCTTATATAGAATTTCACAAAAGTCTTTATTGAAGAAGTGGGGAATCATAATAAAAAAGCCAGATGGCAGAGTCTTGGGGGTTTCCTTATTGGGGATTTTTGTAGATAACAAGTTGTGTAATGCCAAGCAGTGTTATTCTGTGGCTACTAAAGCAAATAAATGTATAAGTCTTATATTGCATAAAATTTGGCATTAACTCAAGGGATGAAAATATAATTCTGCCTCTTTATAGGTCCCCTGTTAAGGCCTCACCTGGAGTATGCAGTGCAGTTTTGGGCTCCATTCCTTAAGAAGGGTATAAATGAGCTTGGGAGAGTGCAGAGACGTGCAACTAAACTGGTTAGAGGGATGGAATATTTAAATTATGATGGCAGACTGACATGGTTGAGGTTGTTTACTCGGGAAAAAAATATACGCTTGTGAGGAGACATGATTACTCTGTACAAGTAATATCAACTTGAGGTGAGGTCTCCACTAAGTCTTTTTTTCTTTATTTTTTTTCTCTCCACAGAGTCAATGGCACTGCTACACCACCAAATCTCAAAGAACATCAAATAAAGGTTAATTTTAAAGCTGTGCATATTGTGCCAATATGCATGTGGGAGATACAGTGCTATTACTAAACTTGTGCATTTTTGTTTTTCAAAAAGCTAGTAAAATATTAGCGTTACAGTATTCTCAAATAATGTTGCAATGTTTTTAATTCAGTGCAAAATCTAATTATACAAAATAAAGGTTGTCATGGGCATCTTTAGGAATTTACAATGCATTATGATATTGCAATGAAAGTAAGCATATTTTGAAAGGTTTAAAAACCTGATGGAGTACAAAAGGGTATTTAAAATCAATATATTTAATATTGATGTTATTCGGGGCATGGTGCCAGTAAAATCATCAGTTATTACATGCATATAAAAATTACGCAGTTTTACTTTTTTTTTTTATTAATTAAATATGTATTTACACCCACATATCTTCTTACCAAAGTACAATTACACAATTATTTCGGCATACTGAAAAATGCTTGTTGTAAAAATGTAAATGTTACCTCTAAAAATGCCCTAAATTAAAATTAAAAGGTGCTTGGCATGTACAGTACAAAATTTGCAGTAAAAAATAAAAAGTTATTTTCAGAAACCAAGCTGGTCTGTTTGCATAGACACATGATTCATGCCAGAAGACATGTATTTTTTAAACTTGCTTGCTATTAACTATTAAAGGGATGGTTTGCGAAGTTATTATTTAAAATGGCAAATTATAAACAACTTTCCGATTGTCCTTGTCCATGTTTTCCCTTTTTTATTTATAATTACAATTATTTGTCTTCTTATTCTGTTTCCAGCTTTCAAATGTGGGTCACTAACCACATCTAAAACAAATGCTCTGTAAGGCTTCAAACTTATTGTTATTGCTACTATTTATTATTCTTACTACTTTGGGCCTCTCCTATTCATATTCCAATTCATATTCAAAGCAATGCACAGTTGCTAGGGTAATTTGGTCCCTAGCAATTGCATTACAGAAACTGGAAACTGGAAAGCTGCTGAATAAAAGGCTAAAAAACACAAATAATAAAAACCAGTTGCAAATTGTCTCAGAATATGACTCTCTACATTATCTTAAAGTAATATAAAAATTAGCAGTTTAAATTTTCTCTCATCTGGAAAACATGCATGACTGCTGCGTACGCAACACCCACCTGACACCGAGAATAAGGCTAGCTTCCCTCCTACTCATTTTCGGTTCAAATCCACCTTTGTAATAATATGAAAGGCTCTGTTGAGAGAAAGTAAATGATATAACTGCAGTGAAGCAATTGAACTTGTGAATTAAAAGTACACCACATAATTCTAGTTTTGTTTAGATATAAATATATCAGAAATGGGAAACTTACTGGGGTTGGGATTTTTTTAGCACTTTCTGTTATAACTTGACTCAGAGGTTTCCACAGCTGGAAGGCAAAGCGACCTGAGTGGGGTAAAAAAACAAAATCACATAACATAATCTGACATAAATAATTGCATGTTTCCAAAATTTTTATGTTAAAGGGTTTCTTTACAGATTTTGTCCGGGAGTTTGCTAAGAAAAGAGATATTTAATTTATTTAAAGGAGAACTAACCCCCATAACAAAAGTCCTCTTTAACTGCCTTCCATCACCCCCCTTCCTGTGCATTAGTCAAAAAGGTCCCCCTGAAAAAAACCTGACTCTAAAACGCAGAGCAGCACTGTGGAGGACCACCAGGAGGACAACCTTCTGCCCATTTGCATCCTCCTCCATTTTCACCGCCAACACTAAACCTGCAGGAGCAAGCATAGTTGGACCTAGTCAGGAATCAACTTCAACTGCACATGCTCCTGCAGGCCTAGGGGCAGATTTACTAAATTAACATCAAGGATTCGAAGTTTGATCGAATTTCCAAAAAGTTTCGCATTTTCGAATGTTTTTGAAGACCACTTCGACCAGTGAATTTTGAAAATTCACTGGTCGAATCGAATGGTTCGAATAAAAATCTATTCGAATATTCCACTATTCGATAGTCAAAGTACTTCCCCTTTAAATTTTTATTCGACTGCCTAGTTCACCAGTTTCAACATACCGAATTGGATTTCAAAAATTTTGATCGAATAAAAGAAATTGATCGAGTGGTTAAAATCATTCGAATTGAGATGAACGGTTTTATCGATCACATTTTTATATTCGGTCGTTCAACCAATTGAATTCCGGTAAAAATCCTTCAAATTCGAATTTGGAGAATTTTTATTCCCTAACTATTCCCATGGTCGAATTCGAGGGTTTTTTAAACCTCGAATTCGACCCTTAGTAAATCTGCCCCCTTAGTGTCGGCAGTTAGACCGAAGAGAATGTGAGCGGGCAGAAGATGGTCCTAGGAACTCCACTGTGCTATTTTGAGAGGCATCTTTTTAATGCACATTGCAGAGAGGGAGAGGGGAGTGGGGCGATGGCAGGCAGTTAAGGGGGGTTTAGTTCTCCTTTAAGGCAAAACACTGAAGTGTATTACAACTCAATGAATCATAGTATAGCTATAGAAAAATGCTGTCAAATTGCTACATTCTACGCCATGTGTACAGCTGCCAATCATTTGCATTCACATCTCAAAACAACCTGCTTGGAAAAATCAGCATTAGGTAAAAACTGTATTAAACTAGAATATGCCCATTGTAATAAAAGACACAAAGTCTGTCCAGGTGCAGTAACCTATTGAAACTAATAATATATTTGCTATCTGAGGTTAAATGTGCTGGAGCTATATTAATAAAGGATAACCAAATACATAAATTACAATAACAATGTCAATATTTTCCAATGGAAAAATTAGCTTAAATGTTAAAAAATCTTTACCTGCAAAAGCTGCAGCTGCAACACCAAGTCCCACAGCTATTAATGTTCCACCCTAAAAGGAAAAAAAAACAATTTATTTGAAGAACAATAACAGGCAACACACCCTTAGCTAGCACCATGTCACCTCCTGATTTTGGTTTATTTAATGTATGTCTTTGGTTAGCTATAGTATTTATTCACATTTCGACTTTGGTATTCCATGAACCTAATACAGGTATGGGGCCTGTTATCAAGAATGCTTGGGACCTGGGGTTTTCTGGGTAACAGATTTTTCTGTAATTTGGATATTTATACCTTAAGTCTTCTAGAAAATCATGTAAATATTTAACAACGCCAATAGGCTGGTATTGCTTCCAATAAGGATTAATTATATCTATGTACAAAGTACTGTTTTTTTTTTATTTATTGAATCTATGGGATATGGCCTTTCCACAATTTGGATCTTTCTGGATAACGGTTTTCCAGACAAAGGATCCCATACCTATAAAAGGTTTGCATGGCCCAGAACACTGCCCCATCATGGAAGTTCCACATGGCAGTTCAGATGCCACGTTGTCAGCTTTTCTCCAAATCATATGAGAACATTTCCTCCTGGGAGTGATGAAATACGTGTACTAGTACTCTACTTTAAGAATTGTATTTCTGTTTTTTATTGTAAATATTACTCTTTCAGTGTAGCATGCCACAATAACACTCACAATGCCAGTAATCCTGCTCTCCCACAAGTAACATGCAGGAGAAGCAAGCAGCCTGCAGAGAACATCAACTCTATACCTTGGGGAGCTACATACCCCCAAAACTACATTGGTACCATAGCACATGAGAGAGTTTACATAAAATCAGAAATATTCATTGAACAGTTCTCCAAGTACTAAATTATGTTTTTGTTCCTCCAATTAACGTTAATACATAGGCGTTAAAATGGAAGTAAACCAATTATTACTGCAAAAGTCAACCCCCACCGCCCACCCAAACAGGAGTCCGCTCCCACCCTCTGGTGTCATTTTCGTTGTTTAGCGTGCAAGTGATGTCTGTTTGTAGGTGTAACTTACTAGTTAAACCTAGAGTTAGGCTGCTGGCAGGGCTCTGACTTTTTCTGTAAGGCAGGAGAGCCCAGCTAGTCCTGGATTTCAGAGACCCTTGGGGCCCCAGAAATTTCTGCTATGGTTCTAGCTGGGAACCTACCAGTTTCAGAGTTCAGAGGTTCTAGGCGATGTACAGACAAGGATCAGGCAAAGAGGAGTCTAAAACAGGCAGAGGTCACATAGCAAGATTCATAGTCAAGAGACAGAGCAAAGTAAAAAAAAAACAGGATTAAAACACACAAAGTCTTGGCAAAATAGCCCCTACAGCTTCATAATGTAGCTACTATGCAGGTCATGAGGCAGAGACGCAACGACATTGAAGCGGATGCACGCAGAAGCCTGTGGGATCTGGAGAGCAACCAACAGTAAGCGTGAACGGAGGTAAGAGAGCGCGTCAGACCAACAGCACACTTTACAGTAGGAACATGTGAGTTAAAACGACGACGCATTAAATACAGTGAGATGCAGTGAGAACTTTAGCCCCAAATAAAGTAAGGGGCAATGTTTCCTGAAACCCCAAAACATGCCTTCTACCCTTCCACAAAGCAGCTTCTCTGATAGCTGGACTGGATATTTGCTTTAGGTCAGATTTAGCTAAAAAATGTTATGCACTGCTAAAAACTTATCTGTGCAGGAGAAATAGGAGGAAAGGCTGGGCTGTATATGCATCGACCTTGACAACACACATATAGTATTAAAATCCACACCATAAAAATCATGATAGGACCTAGCAGTAGAATTTTGGCAAAACCGACACATAAAACAATCTTTACTGTACTGGGAAGGTTAGCTAATGCTGACACTAAAGATGGAGAACTTTAAATTACCGCATACCAGGAGTGCTTTTATACTATCAGTCACCGAAACATACAAAAAAACAGAAATTAATTTGCTCCTTTCAATTATTCTATTGACTCTTTCCACTATAATAAGATTTTGTTTTACAGATCATATTTTAGACTTTTATGCAGGGACCGTTATGAATAATATATACAGTACATTTCAATATAACATTACATCTTCTTTCATGCAACACAAAGACCTTGCAGAGCGTTGGTTAAATATATCAAATATTAGCAATGACTGAAACTTGGAGCAGTAGGGAAACCATCTGCTTCTTTCCCAGCTGGAAGACTGTTAATGCTAAAGCATTTCTCAATAGGACAGAAATGATTTACTTCTTATTCTTGCTCCTGATATTTCTTATTCTGCTGAGGTGCCTATTCTGGAATTTTATGCTCATACTTGTGTTTTTTTTTTATACCTTCTACAATGTATTTTAAATTCCATGAACAAAGCAAGGCACTGAAACAAAAAAAGCTGACTTGTCATCTGCCACAAATAATACACTAGGGTTACCTGAAAATACAGGGTCAAAATAAGCAAAGAACTACTTGCATTTAAACATTTACATGTTTAACTCGGCACATCAGAATATGGATTTAATTTTAAAAAATCTGCTTTTAAAGAGAATAAAAGTTGTGTGAAATAATGGCATGTTCTTAACACCAGTTCTTGTGACTAACCAGAAGAGTGGAGTGTAATCTCTCATACAGATAGAAGGCTGGCTTGGTAACGAATATTGGGTAATTAGACTAGTTCACCTGTACTGCATGAAGACAAAGACTTAACCAACTGAACTGATGGCACACAAATACATTACAATAAAAAAATGTAAATTTAATATAAGCTTCATCATACTGATACAGGTATAAGAAGTTTTCTAAATATAATCAATTCAGAATTCCGACCGGTGCCTGACATAATCAAGTTAATCTTCACTAGTCTCATCTCAGCATCTGTCTCTCCTCATTCTCTCTTGATGCAGGATTTGGGAGCCTGATTTTGATTAACGAATACAGCCTTTGAGGGAGGTGCCTTCTGTCTAAAAGATGGATTAAAGCTCACGTTTTCAATCACCAGAAATCCTGTCTCTCTACATGCAGCATTTGTGCCCATGTCATGTATTTTGTTAGATTTTGTTTGTGCTCAAAACAGCTAATTTGAGTAAGCTCCAACACATCTGCTAGGAAAGGGAGCCCCCCTTAATGTATATA
>CM044433.1:135228435-135252216 GCA_024363595.1 Xenopus borealis | reverse complement strand
GGGCACCCATGCTTGGGACCCTCCCACTTGCATCCCCGCTCCCCACCTGGTGTCAGGTAGTAGAGCAGCTGGGAAGGGGTGGAATCTGTACAACTTTATAGAAATCAGACCCTCTGGTCCCTGTATGTTAGCTGGTTTTAGATCAGAGAGGTTTTAAAATTCGTCTACCAATATACCATTTGGGGCAGTATTTGTGCATCAGCAGAGGATTATGTGAACTGTTCCATTTGTTCAGCCTGTTGACCCCAAAGGACAGAACAATAAAAAAGGTTGTCATACTGTGTGTGGCCACTATACATCCAGTCGGCTATCGTCCAGACTTGGATTCAAGAGGCCCTGGCAGTTTAAGTACACAGATGCCCAAACAGCCCCACCACCAGCCAAATAAATAGCAACTGTCTATGGCATCATACAGCAGCCAATTTGGCATTTGCCAGAATCTACAGATTGCCAGTCCTGGCCTGGGCTTATTTGTTAGGTATCATAGAAGATTGGCATGTGTATGGCTGCATTTAAATGCTGAGCAGTGCTTTGCTGAGATCTAGTTTCTAAGAGAATTGATTGTACAGACAGCAAATTGGGGTTTGCACAAAATATACTGTATACATACACAATTTAGTATTTACTTGGACTCATCCTCTACCAAATGGGTGCATCCCAACTAATTTATTGTTTTTTTCAGCCATATAAAAGTTGCCATTATTTAGAGTTTATGGATAATATTTCTTCCAGATTGGTGAGCGTCTTGCCAGGATAGGTGTATTCAAAATTTAAGAGCTGGACATACATTTGCCAATAAAATCAATAGTTTTATAGCTTAAAGGGCAAGTAAAGGCAAAGAAATAAAATCCCATTTTTACTTTCTTTAATGAAAAAGAAATCTATCTCCAATACACTTTAATTTTAAAATGTGTACCGTTTTTATAAGAAACCTGAATTTTTCCTTCATTTAGTGCTTCTGGCAGGGAAACTATCACTTATGAACAGCAGCAGAGCCCCTGCCTTACTTACCAGCCATGCAGAACTCAAGCAGATATGTTTTTTGATCATTTATGACGATCCCTAAGCAGCACAGACCATACTGAGCATGTGCAGTGTCAGGCAAAGATGTATAACAAAGTTACAAGATGACAGCCCCCTGTGGCCAACTTTGAAAGCATAAATCATTTGTTTGATTAGGCTTGTGATGCAGTAAGTTCATGTTTATGTTTAGTATACAAAATACAGCATTTCTAGCCTTATTATATTTTACACTTTCCTTGCCCGTTAAAGTGCTTTGCCACTTGTATGATATCTGTCTGTTTGGTCTCCAGGCAAAAACGTCAGAAAATAACTATTATCAGCCAGCATGTGCCATCTTAAATGCTTATTCTTAGGCCACAACTGACCCAGCTTTTACAATCCTTTTGGACCCATTATTTATTCAGTGATTCTTCTACCACTTTAACCAACAAATGAAAAGTAAAATTATATTATTTCCTTATGCTATTTTATGCTTCAGTAAAGTGAAACTTAAGTACCTCTGTCTACTGCATTTTTTGATAAGCTGTATTTTTTTTAAATTCTGAAATGTTACATTTGTCCATACTTTAGTCTTTGAAACTTATTAAAATAATATATGTAATTCCATTTTTTGTAGCATGGGAGGCTTCAGTATGATATCGCCAAATCAATCCAAAAGAGAAAAAACTCTGTCAAGTAAGAACAATTTACATGTATTTACTATTTATTCACAGTAAGGGGAAGTGTGTTCACAAAAGATTTTAAGCGTTTACACTTGCCCACCACTCTCCCAAATAGAATAGCGTTTACTGAAGCCAATAGGATTCATCTCTTCTGCAAATACTCAGCTGACTAGTTTTTTATTAGAGTGAAAACCTTGCCTCCTGCATCAGTTAGTGGGCAGTTACCAGAGGCAGAACTAAGCCGTCATAGAGAGCAGAGGATCAGAACGATCACAAAAAAAGCCCTGAGGAGAACACCAACGTTGGGTCTCTTGCAACTCTCATGTACCAAGTGAATTGGACATCATGCACCTAGTGAATTAGACAATAAAGCTGTAATTCCCAACACAAACACACAGGAAAAACAAGCATTGCAACTTGCATATGTTTACCCAAAGACTTGAAAATTTGCATGTATGATGCTGCATCATGTGCAGGTTGTGGTGGATACAACTTAGCATGCCTTGCATTTATGATAGAATTCTGGGAAAAACACTGCATTGTGGTTAAAAAAAAAATATGGATGTTTTCATCTGAAATTTGCACTTTGCACCATTGCTTTGCCTTTGTAATTGCAGGTAAAGTTGCTGTACCGTGTAAGCCAGTAAAAATGTTATTGGTCAACCCTTTTGAAATAAAAAAATAATAAAATGGTATAAAGGTGATACTTTTATTGGCTAACTAATATAATCATAGCAAGCTTTCAGAACATTTTAATTCCTTTTTCAAGCTGATTACAATGAAGCTGTGGTGTTCTCTGGTATATATACAACATGTAGCTCAAAGATCAAATAACCAACAAAAATGAATATCAAACTGTGTGAGGTGTCAAAGTCATTTACGAGGGGGTCTGCAAGAGATAGGCAGATAAGGTACAAGATAATGTGGGTCAAATAGACTGTAAATTAGGGCTGAATTATTGGAGTGTAGAATCAAAGGAATTCCAAATGATCTCTTAGTCCATATCCAGACATGTTGGTATTTCTGACCTGGTGCAGTCCTTTGTTAGTCCACATTATTAGACATAAATCCAAGTCCTAGGTTTAGTCCCTTCTCCAGAGAATTGAAAGTTTCCATTAATTTGTATTCCCATACTTTTCGATCATTATCTGTTTTAAAATTGCCCTTAAGAACCACAATTCCTAAATCCTTTATGGAGTGATGAGGGCCATTGAAATGTTTTCCTATTGGTGTGTCCAGTTTTTTATTGGTTACAGTGAATCGGTGGTGTGTATTTCTCTTTCTCAGACTTTGTCCAGTCTCTCCTATATACAGTCCCCCTGTTTTGCATTTGGTGCATTGTATTAAGTACACCACATTGGAAGAAGAACAGTTGTAGTGGCCATGGATGCTGTATTCCTCTAATGTGTCCGGAATTGGTATTTTGTCAGAAGTCAGGATATGTGGGCAGGTTTTGCAGTGTTTGTTGCCACAGGGGTATGTTCCATTTTTGGTGGGGTGCAATAAGGCACTTCTTGTTATTAGTGACTTTAGGTTGGGAGGCTGTCTGAATGCTAGAAGTGGTGGGTCTGGGAATATGCTTTTGAGCTTTATGAAGTGTACCCTGTAGATCTCTGGCTATTTTTCTGAGGGTCCTTAGTTGTGTATTGTATGTGACCACTAGGGGAACACAATTTATTTCAGGTTTTTGTTTATACTGTAGAAGGTGACTTCTGGGAATCCTGGTGGCTGCATGAATGTATTGCCCTACAATCATGGGGCTGTTTTGAGTGTTTTGAGGTGGTTCCTTTCAGCAGTGTCAGAACATATACAATTGTATTGTAAGGCCTGGCTGTAGATTATTGAGAGTTTAGTGTGGTCAGGGTGAAAGCTGTCTTTGTAAACGAGGCTAATAGTTCTTAAATTGCTTTGCTATTATTTTGCAGGTGGTATCTGGCCTAAATCAATGAGGCTTTAACGCTAATATGTCTTTTGTAGTTGCACAGCAAGAGCTAGAAAACTGGGAGCGTTTCAAAGAGGCTAAAAAACCAGGCCCAATTCAATTAACACCAAAGAAGCTAGGTAAGTAAAGTCATGTTACACAACAAATCCCCATACTGTTCTAGTTGAAGTACACAGATTGCATTCCGGCCAACACTGTAGCAGAGAAAATGTCACATTTTTAACATTTAGTCTTTTACACAAAACAGTTACCAAAAATGAATAACATTTAAGTTCAGAATAACTATCTTGAAATTATTATATCTATATTTAAAATAAGAATAATGTATATGCACCTCATGAAATGTCATTGAAATTGTCTACAAATGTTTCATAAATTCTCTTAAAGACAGTTTCAACTTAACTATAAGAGTCATTGCCATAATTTTAGTCACAGTAGAACGTACTGGCAAACTATTTGTATGTAGGTTTCTCTCTCAGCAGTACAGATAAAAGAAAGAATATATGGATGCACTTCTCCATTGTTTTTATACTTATTGTAGGTGGGGGAATAACGGAAGGTGAAGCAAGATGGAACCAACAAGTGACACAGTCTCAATCCAAATACGAAAAAATGGTTTGATATTGTTTCTTAACATTGTATGAACATTTATAATCGCTGATGGTGCATTGAACTAGCTTGTATTGGCATATGGTTTTCAAAAGAACATTAAAATATGAATTTGTAACAGATTAGGATTTATGATTTCCCTGCTTGCTTTCCTGAGTACCAAGAAACAAATGTAAAAAAAAAAATATCCATGAAAGCACTATTCTTAAAGCATTGTCCTTTTTATAGTCTGTTCTGCCTTTTGATGGCATCACTTATGCAGTGCAGCTCCTTTATAAATATACAGACTTCGTGGTGATGTGGCCAAACTTTGGCATTAATCTTCCAACTGCCCCAAATATAAAAAGTGCCAAGTGCACTCAGCATTGATCCACAATCCATTTTTGTCATATGTTTGTACTGTATCACATAGTTTCCACAGTTGTGGTAACCTTTAGCAATTCTGTGAGCAGCCCATCTGAAATCATGAAGCGGGGTTCATTAATTTTTTTATATCCAGAGAACTGGAAGATTTTCGTAATCAGTTAATTGGAAACCTGTTATCCAGAAAGCTCCATATTGCACAAAGGCCATCTCCCGTAGACTACATTTTACCCAAATAAGCCAAATTTTTTTTTAATTATTTCCTTTTTCTCTGTATAATGTATGTATATTTTTATTTCTTTGCGGGCAAAGTACTGTACAGCAACAATAAATTAGTAGTAACAAACAAGGGTTCACTGCATAACAATAAGTGCATTATTAGAAATACAATTAACATAATTATAAAATTACACAGTGTCAAGGAGACAAAAGGATGGAGGACCCTACCCGTGGGGCTTACAGTCTAAATGGGAGGGAAACTTACAGACACAATTCAGAGGGGTATTAAAGTGCTGTAATTTACAGTGGGTGACACTGTCATATAAGTGCCAGATCAAGTGTTCTCTCAGGAGAGATTCAGGAATGGCATTCCAAATATAAGGAGCCACAAGAGAGAAGGGTTTAACATGTGAAACAGCAGTAGTAGTGGGGGGTGCAACGGTTGCTCTGAGGAGAGTGGAGGTTACGGCCAGGAACATATAGAAAAACAAGAGATGAGAAGTAGTTAGGTGCAGAGGAATGAAGGGCTTTAAAGGTTTATAAGTTATTCTTTGTTTTATAGGAAGCCAAGATAAAGACTTCAACAGGGGAGGGTACTGTACTATTTTGGATGAGATGAGGATAATTCTGGCAGCAGAGTTTAATACAGATTGTAGAGGGGAGAGATGGGAGTCAGGGAGGACAGTTTGGATCAAGTACCTAAACTAGGATATAAAAAGCCAGACTTTCGCGTTTATTTAGTGTTTACATGTAGACTTAGGGGCCTAAACCTTGATTTCTTTTTTGGTCAGGTTTTTGAGGGGAATTTTTTAAGAAGCTAACATTTTCAGGGAACAAATTTTGTATTTTTTTGTGGGATTTATTAAACCCCATTGCTGCTAAAAATCCGAATCCAAAAATACTCCATCTAAAACCTGTGAAGGTCACATAGAAGTCAATAGCAGATGTCCCTTTTATAAATAAAAAAATTAGATACATTTGAGTTTTTAGTTAATACCCCCTTAAAGGACAAGGAAAGTGAAACTAAAGAAGTAGCTAGAAATGTTGTACATTATATTTTGTGCTTGTGTACCAGCCCAAGGCAACCAAAGCCCTTTAGCAGTAAAGATCGGTGTCTCCAAAGATGCCCCAGTAGCTCCCCATCTTTTCTGCTGATTCACATGCTCTGTGCTGATGTCAGTTACTGAGCTTAGGGACGGACTCAAAATATACAGAACACATAGAATAGAAATGTCACAATAAAAGTCATTAATACAGATAATTACTACATGGCAGCACAGAAACCAATGCAATTATCATCAGAATTTAATAATAATGCCTTCATCTTATATTACAGGCCAACCTCATTTTCTGTTTGATAATTTGCAACAACTCCTAAGCTTAGCTGCTCAGAGCCCACTGAGCGTATGAGCTTTCCAAGATGGTGACCCCCTGTGACAAGTTTGAAGTTATGAATCATTGCTGCTATTGACAAGCTGAAATTTTAGGCGGTTGCAATATGTTCAGTATGTAAAACATGGTATTTTTAGCCCTCTTAATTTTTAGACTTTCCTTGTCCTTTAATGTATGAATATCCAAAATATGGAGCTCAGTTATCTGGAAAATCCTAGGTCCCAAGCATTCTGGATAACAGTTCCCACACCTGTATTGTAAATACTGCATTTTTTTACTTGCAGGTTTCATTATGTCATTAATGATCATTTATAGCAAATATTCCTTTTGCTGATAATCAAATTTGGTTGAATCATACTGTCAAAATCTGTGGCCTCAAAAAAAAAACACTTGTTTCCTTGCAGCTCAAGAGGGATGAGTATAAGAAGAAACAAAGAGAAGAAGAAGAAGCTGAACTACAGAAAATGAAGGCCATCCAAAGACAAAAGGTATTATTTATTACTGGCACATAATACACTATAACAAAACAGAGTTGTGCTCACCACTACACATGTTAAATGATCAGGTATGGGCGTAACTGTGCCCACAAATTTCATACGGACAAAACCATGAAATTCTCTGCACTGAATCCTATCAATATAATAAAGCCATTTTGTATGTAAAGCTACTGAAAGAAAGCAGGGGCGAATAAATTCAAGATGACCTAGTGTGTCAAAGTCTTTCATGCTTTGGCCAGTCTGAATACCACCTACTATTGCACTATAAAGTTTTACCTGCTGTTATTTTTAAAATGATAATGTTAATTATTTTATTAAAATGGAGTCTATGGGAGACAGCCTTCCTATATTTTGTATCTTTCTGGATAATGGGTCCCTTATATATGTATATATACCATTATGGATTATGGAGGATGGCAGTGGCATTGCAGAAGCTAAATGGTGGCAATGGAGGAATATGGAGAAGGCTGGGGATTTTAACTGCTTCCTTTCCACCAATGTGAAACCATTTAAGGAAAGCTTACTTTTATAAGACCAATATCTGGGACTGCTTGCCTGAGGTCATATGTAAAAAAAAAAACAAGACAAAAAGTGGTGTTTCTGGTTGCTTCATTGAACATTTCTGCAAAAACCATACTACTTCTGCCCATCGGTTTCACTGCCCACTGCCTCCTTTCCCAGGCTGTGCAGGGGAGCCAGCAGCAATCAGCACACTGCACTGTAGGATATGAACCAATCAGCATCTATGCTGACCTGATAGAGAAATGAACTGAGAATGTCTTTGTGTTACTTCAGGTCTGTGATTGGCTATCCCCCTGCTACTGTCCTGGCAGGGACCGATAAGACACGCCCACCTTTCAATTGAAACAGAGTCAGAGACCATAGCAAATCTACAGGGAGCCCTAATAAAATGGCCGCTTTTCATTTTTAGCCCAATGTAAACCAACACCATATAGGATTCATTATTGCCTACAACAATAATGTTCATGTATCCTATATGTGTCCTTTCCAAAGAGACAAGATCATTTGAAGGTAAATAGAGGTCCAAAACGCATGACTTTTAAAGAAACATAGCTCTGGTCAAGATGGACATTTGCATTTGCAACACATCAAAGATGTTTTCAGATTCCAGAGCAGATAAGCAAAGACAATTTCATAAAATCCAGGATTTCCACATTACATCTACATTTACAATTAGAGAGATATTGTTTAAATGAAAATAATTTGTTTTCATTTGTTTGTTTAATTTAAAATAACTAAAGATAGATAGATTTTTACTATAGATAGTAACTAGGTTTGCACCTTTATGGATTAAATTGATTTTAACACTGGATGTCTAGTTAATACTGTGTGTCCAGATAGGACAGCCCTAATTGACGCACCTTAATCTTACTGACCTGACATCATTGTCCCAAACCCAATCCAGTGTCACCTGCTCAACCCCTTCTTCGCTGCCAAACCCCACCACCCCCTGTCGCAAACATCAACTTATAAAAAAGGGGAAACCCTTATAGTAACTGTCTCAGTAACTGAAATGCAATGGCCGTTTGTACAAAAACACATTTCATTTTATCAACTAGTTAATCTGTATTACCATTCAAATATTATTGTAAATAAAATGTTATGATAATAGCATTCATTTGAAATAAATGAAAGCCGGTGCATACGTGTGTATTACAATATTAATACCATTAAAAACTGTATTTTTATGTGGGATGATTAGGCTGAGAAACTTGAAGAAAAAAAGCGCCAGCAAGAGGCTCAAAGACAAATCGAATATAGTCGAGACAGATACAGGTAAGATAAACAATGAACTAAAATACATTATTACATTTTTAACATTACATTACTTTATTATTATTATTTCTAAAGTGCAACCTATTACAAAATTGTTCTGAATTGTTGCAAATATTTTCTGTGCTGACCCAGCAATAACCCAGTAATTAAAGTTAAGTTCAAGTTCATTGCTGGATGTTCCTTAGAATGTTCAGTATTTTTGCAAATATGATTTATCTTGATATCCTTGAAGCTTGCAAACCTGTTCCTTGTATATAGTTGCTTCTATAAACATGTATTATGCATTAGTGAATACATTACACGTATAATAAATAAGGATTTCAGGCGTTAATGTCCAACCTGGAATCCTTCAGCATATGTTACATTTAATTATCAGCATTGTCTGATACCCACACAATGTTTACAGGTTCTGGGAGTTGGAGTTCAGCAGTAGACATAGTTTCACATTTGGGTTCCTGACATTAAAAATCACCCATGAACTATAAAGGCTTGAGATATCAGGTTGACAGACAAACTACACAATTACATTGCATATTGCTAATAAAACTGTTTATGATGCTTTGTCATAACAAAAAGTTATCGTTAGAATTTACGGTGTAGTCTCTGTGACCCATATAAAAACAGTCAGCCTGCAGCTTGATTCATGAAATCCTCTAGCAGCTAGTACCTTTATAATCTACAATGGGAACATTTCTTTATGCATTAAAATGTACTGTACACATGTTGCTGCTGTATAATGCTATTCACACCAATGTTTGTGCCAGTATCAATGCTGACTGGCACTGGCATTAATATGTATAAGATAATATATCCCCGCTAACATTTACAACAAACAATTAGAAATTACCTCTGAGTCCTGTGACCTTTATAAAAACACTCTGAGACTTCTAATAGACCTATAAATCCATTATATAATGCACACTAGGGGATACATTATGCCTCATACACTGTAACTAATCAAATAAATCATCTGCAAACTGCTTAAATTCAGAATACTATTTTCTAGAGAATGATGTAATGCTTTTTGTGGTTAGATGTTTGGCAGTCAAGGACTTCTAGTTTGGGCAGTATAATAAAGTTTCTCTGAATATTATTATTATTAACATGTATTTCTATAGTGCCAACATACTGCATAGCGCTTGTATTGCTACAATGAGCCTCTTCTCCAAAACTATTATTTCTTAAAGCAAATGATAACCATTCAATAAATGCTGTAACTTGCAAATGGCAACATGTGAGATGAGGTTGCTTATCTGATATTGCCGGGTAAATGCTGATATTTCCAGCTCTGGTTTTACATCGTAGGTGCTATATTAGAATTTCATTACCAGTAGGGTGTGAGACTTGTGCATTTTGCTCCAGGGATAGGGGAATACTGATATTTCCAGAGACTTAAGGGGTTATGTACTAAAACCCGAATCTCATTTTTATTCAACCAAGCTCGACCAAACTCCCATCCAAGATTTTATCATATTTAACAATAAAATTTGGGTCGGGAAAAAATCTTTACAAAACTGAGCGAAAACTCGAATCATGTGCATTGTTTTGAACGCAGACCACAATATTTTCAAATTGGGATAGGGACATCTCCCATTGACTTATACTTGACCTTGACAGGTTTGAGATGGCGGGTTTTCGTATGTGGTCTTTTTGCAGCATTGGGGTATAATAAATCTCGAAAATGTCTTTTTTTTCCACAAAGGATTTGAGCTTTTGCCCCAAAAAGCCCAGTTTAGTAAGTAACCACCTTAAAGTTTTTGCTGCAGTTGCCGTGCAAATGGGTAGTGTTTGCCACCTGAAAACTAATATATGATTATTTGTGCTATTATAGCTATTCCTTTATGCATTCTCCGTGGTGGTTAGATGTGAGATCTTCTCTTTTTTTAATAGAACAAACAATACATTTCTAGACCGCCTGTCTCAAGCTGAAACCAGTTATCAGAATCAGACTCAGGAGTGCTATGAAAATCCATATAAAGCCCGGGTAAGTGAATGCCAATGTACATAAGTTGTATTGAAATCTCATGTAGGTTTTCTCTACCGAAGTTATACTTAATAATTAAAAAAATGTAAATACAATAATTTTGCAATAAAAATAATAATTCAAGTTTTTTTGGACAATGCCTAGTGAAAAAAAATGAAAGACCTCTAAAAGTCTGAATTGATTTAGAGCTGTCCAAAAAAGATCAACGCAGCTCCCATTGACTTCTACAGGACAACCTTTACCTGGTGAAGTTTGTTTGAGAGGATTTCATGGTTAAATCTCACACTTTAAGAGCTTTTTGTTTGCTATTTGTTGAAAAAATATTAAAATTCATTTGTTAGTTAATGGGCCCCATATATGTTTCTCTTTCTATCTATAGCTAAAAGATGTCATTGTTATTTGCAGATCCAGAGAGAAGAATACAAGAATAAACAAAGGGCAGAAGAAGAAGCTATGATACAGGCAATGAAAGACATTCAAAGGCAAAAGGTGGGATTTATAAATGAAAAACAAGTATTAATAGGTTAAAGAAATTCTTACTCCAGTTATATACAGCACAGCAGCTTAGCAACTGTCTTCAGATATACCTTTCTGGGATATCAATGTTGGCTGAAAGCATTCAGTGTCAACAGAGAATTGTTCCTACAACTGACAGTACTGGTGCTTGAATTACAGTGAAATTTAGGTGTCAGTGATCGTTTGGGCTGCAGTGGCCACAGCTGTAAGGAAAACTCCCAACAAATATGCACGTATAGGCTCATTTAGGAGCACAGTGCAGAAAACTGTGTAAGATGCAGATAGCACTGTCAATACTATGCCCACAGTTGCTCCTTGTAAGGGTGCAGTTTTTCTTAGGGATCCATTAGCAATAAGCTCTATTGAATTATAGTGTCTAAACTCATGTCAGACTTGACAAGGTATCTTTAAAGAAGAAAGAATATCATCTACTATCTATCATAACTTTTGGCACCCCCAAGTAACTACTTACCTGACACCCTGGGCCAGTGTTCTCATTAGCAGAAAACCACACTGGCCCAGTGTTCTAGCAAGCACCACGGAACTATCCTCACTTGGTGGTGTCTATAAAAAATTATATTCCTTCTCCTTTAAGGGAGAACTAAAGTCTAAAGAAGTAGGCTAATTGCATGAGTCTAAAGAAGTTGGCTAGACATTTTATCAGCCCAAGGAAACCACAGGCCTTCAGCAGGTAATATCTGTGCCTCCAAAGATGTCCCAGCAGTTCCCAGTCTTCTTTTCTGCTGATTCTCTGCTGCTGTCACTGAGCTTAGGGACCAACTCAAAATATACAGTACACATAGGATATACATATCACTATATAAGGCTGAATAATTATTATAGATAATTACTACATGGCAGTACAGAAAACAGTGCAACTAGCATCAGACTTTAATAATCAGCCTTGTAGCATTAGCTTATATTACAGGCCAACCTCATTTTCTGCTTGACAATTTGTGATGGCCCTTAAACTTCTGAACAGCTGTTCATAGCACATTGAGCATGTCAGTGTCACAGACGCTTTCAAGATGCTGACCCCCTGTGATATGTTTCAAGTCCTGGATCATTGCTGCTATTTATAAGCTGAAACTTTAGGCTGGTGCATTAAGTTAATTATATAAAATATGGCATTAGCAGGTTTAGTTCTCCTTTAACATTCGGGTACTAAGGAAAGCAATTTGGCAGCACTCACCAAGCTTTTTCAATCTTTCATGAATAAATCAGGTGCCCGTCAAACGGTGTCCACTCCAACCACCTTTAAATATTCCAAAGAAGCGTAGCAGACAGCACCATCCAAGGATACAGTTAAAAAACCTTTATTTGTTACTTATTGGCTTTTAAAACCTGCAGAAATTTTTTATTGGGGAAAAAAACAGCAGCAGCAAACCTTTCAGATGTGGAAATCATGTGTGAGTTTAGGAAGCCAGGCATGATTTTAGTACCAAATGCTCAAGCCTGCATCCCTTTTGAACAACTTCAAACCTCGAGACAGCGACTTCCTCTCAAAGTACGCCAACATGTGTAGTGTATGTAGTTAAATGTCACAATTCCATTTTTTGCACCAAAATATTAAGCGAAACTCCAGAGCAGGTGTTGACACTTACCTTTGCTTAGCAATAATGATCAATGTTATTTGTAATGATTTTACATTCATTGCGATTTTTAATATCAATTGAGATTTTAATGACATTCTCCCTTTAATGTTTAAATTAATTATTTGTCACAATAAAGGATTCTTTTACAATCTCACTTTTAGGCTGAAAAGCTAGAAGAGAAAGCTCGACAACAAGACTTAGAGAGACAAATAAAGTGGCAAGAAGATAAATACCAGTAAGTAATATATTTATAAAGTGTATACATAGTAAATGCTATAGGTTTGAATGTGTTGGGAGGAATATTAAATCATTCAAGTTCAAATATACATTATTTATTACTGTTTAGCTTTTCACCCTTTGGTCCAGATTCAATTTAGTGAGAAAAATTATTTATCACGTGAAAACTCATGGACAAGATTCAATTCTCCAAATTCAGGTCCATTTTTCCCCATAGACTTCAATTGTGTTTTCACGTGATAAACCACAAGATACGTTTTTTTTATTTGAATTGCATCACAAATTGAATCTTGTACATGAGTTTTGATTTTGGTCCGGTTTCAATTCAGTGAGAAAAAGGTTTGTCACATAAGAGAAATGCTAAGAGAACCTTATATGTTAATGATAGTGTAGTAATGTAAAGTTGCAATAAGCCAAACAGAATTGTCCATGCACTACAAGGGATTGTTTATCTTTGAGTTTCCTTTTATTATGTTATAGAATGTCCCATTCAAAGCAGCCATTTTATGTTTTATTATTTGCATATTTGCCTATTCTTCTTCCGTACAGCTTTCAGATAGGAGTCACTGACCCCAACAGACAAAAACATATTGCTATTATTCAGGCTCTCTACTATTCATTCTTCAGTCTGTCATTATAATCACTTCCTGGATACTAGGGTAATTTTTAACCCTAGCAACCATGTAGGCGGTAAAACTGTATGTATGTATGTAAATTTTTATTTGTATAGCGCTCCTTGAGGGCAAATCACTGTACAGCAACAATAAATTAGTAGTGACAAACAAGGGGTCATTGAAATAAAAAGTAACAAGTGCATTATTAGAAATACAATTCACATAAATATAAAATGTAATTACAGTAGGGCTTACAGTCTAAATGGTAGGGTAACATACAGACTCAATTCAGAGGGGCGTAAGGTGCTGTAGGTTACACTGTTATACAAGTGACAGTTCCTAGCTCAGGTGTTATCCATGTGCTCCCATAACTGCAGAACTATTGAATAAAAAGCTTGATTCAAAAACCACAAAAAAATTCTAAATGAAGACCAAATTGTGTCAGAGTATCACCATCTACATCTCACTAAAAGTTAATTTAAAGGTGAACTACTCCTTTAAACTATAAACATTGTGACAAACTGGCTGCCGGTACACTTAATTTTGGGGGGAATTAGACAGGCAGCATAGGACAAAGGAGCAGTCAGACAGTGACACTCAGCTCATCAGAGTAAACACTGGTTTATTTTCCCAAGGTATAAATTACATTCTAGCCCAGGGGTTACCATTTCAGCAAAAAAGTAAAATAAACTCCTGCCCACTGGGTGCTGCCTTCTTACACTTGAAGAGGCCCCTTACTAAACTGGACCCCTTGTGGACAACCGGCAAACACAAAACAAGTTTGGGCTCACCCATGTACTTACAGTACTCCTTTTTGTAAAGTGCTCAGCCTCATGGCTCCCTCATTCTCTTAGCCAGAGTCTTGGCCAGGGTCACGACCTCAATCAGCTCATGGTCACCTTCTGCTTCATGCAGCTGTAGGGAGTACTCCCAACTCCTGGGAGTTCTTTACACAGCCAGGTCTCCTACCTACTGAAAGAACAGCCTTCCAATGACCACACTGGATCTGTGGAATGGAGTACCTGGCTACTAAAGTCTCTAAACAGAGAACGGACTCTCTGTTTATAAACTCCATTCCTGGGACATATCTTGATCACTGGGGAGAAACTAAAGGTTTCCAGCTGCAATATATAACCTGAATGAGACACCACCATCAGTACCCATTTCACTATAACTTTTCAGTCTATTCTCAGTCTAGAACTGGGTCTATTCCTTCTTGTACCAGCCGTGGTCCCTAAACGTTTTGATATATACCTGGACACCCCTACTCAAGTCAATTTGTGACATAGCACTGACTTTACTAGTCATTTCCATTTTTTGCATAAAGGGTCTCTTTTCCCCATCCAATGCAAAAGTATCCTGACATTGAAGAGCAGTATTTTGATTAAGGTTCAGGCTGCTTTGCTTGCATTCACAAGTTCTTTGATGAAATCTAGTTACACACTAGATTATGTCTCACATGTTAATCATGTTTAGAGGAAGAGACATTTGCCACAATAGGGAAGATTTCAAAACAGGTGGACCAGACCTTGAATCAAGATTGTAGTATACGTACTGATACTTGTGGCCAACAGGCCTTGTAATATGTTATAGTAGAACCCCCTATATTACATTTTACAGTGGACCAGAAAATAGTGGTGTAAAATCCAGGGAAAATTTAAAATCTGGAACATGCATTATACATTGTATATTGATGGGACCACAAAAACAGTGGAAAATGAGGGGAAAACCATAAATCAAGTTATGTAAAACTAAGGTTTCACTGTACTTTCTAAAAAGGCATCCAACCGAATGTGTCAATTACAACTGGTTCTGTGAGAGATTTATACAAATGAACACTGTGTTTACAGTTAAAATATACAATGCATATATATATATATATAGGATTAAGTGCAAGCTTTAGGTCATAAAACCCCTTTCTTTTGAATTGCATCGTTAGACTTTTAGTCTTCTTTTTTCTGTAGCTTCTTTATATAACATTTAATATACAATTCCTTTTTATACACTTCCCTTTGGAACCATAAAGAGACAATTGCTTTATTGTTTGACTGAAACCTGCTTCACGGGATATTTATGTTTCAGCAAAATTTAACATCAGCCAAAGCTGGTAACTGATAGAGATGATTAATATGAACACAGAGCTTCTCCTACAATCCTCAAAAGTACATAGTAACTCTGAAATATTTTCCTAATGTCAGATTCAGTTTGTAGTGCTACCAATACCAATAAAGTTAAGGAAGATATGTGCATCCCACCTATCTATATATTCTTGCCAGATTTAAGGAAGGCTTACATTTTGAAATTCCAGTGAAGCTTTGCCAGAAAAAGTGATTTAATTTTGTGACTGGTGTTTAAAAATTTCATTGCACTGTGTGTTCACTTAAAGGGAACTGTATAAATGTGCACCCAAACTGTAGTTGTGTCATCATACAGTTTTTGATCAAGAGTCAGTTATTCCTCAACTCCTTCTACCTATCACATTTTCCCTGTTGCATCCTATCAAAAGTTGAGCTTTCTAAAATTCCTGACTGATGTCAGCATTGGCTTGTTAGGCCAGGAAGTCACAAATAAAACCTTAAATATAATTAGAGTAATCATAAGAACATGATGAATAATGTTACATATATAAATTTGGGTTGCCTGAAACCCCCGAATTTCCAGATTGTCGGGGCTAAACCCAGTGCAAACCAATTTATCTTTAAATTGGGATAGGTGCCTCTCCCATTGACTTATACCGGACCTTAACAGGCCAGAGATTTTGAGATTCAGGCTTTTTGCAGCTTTGGGGTATAATAAATCTCAAAAAATTTGATTTTGTTTTCCATGAAAATTTTAGTTTTTGCCCCAAAAAGCTCAACCAGATAAATTTGAGGTTTAGTAAATAACCCCCTAAATATATGAGAGGTCATTTATGAGCATACCTGCAAGTATGATTGCTTTAAAATAAATGCAGTGGTGAGCGCACAATTACATAATTCATTAATGTACTTGCATCCAAACATGTTTCTTCATTTCCAAATGGTTGCCTATGCTTTACCTCTTCTACTACTGCCCCTGTTGACAGTGGGGAACTTTAGAGCTACCTCCACCCCACACCCGGCACTAGCTCCAGGGTTCCCACAGTGGGCTTGTGTCAATAGGCAAAGTCGACTTACACCCAGTGAATTGGATGCAAACAAAGTTTTAAATGAAAATTCTCAAAGTGACGCAACCCCCAGGCTGAAAATCCTAGACGCATCTAAATTGCATCAAAACCCAAGCAAAATTGTATATATTCTGATGCATCAGGTGCAGCTGCGGCTCTTTAGAATGTGTTACTATTACCTTAGCATCCCTACTGAGCAACCTTCAGTTAGTTGCCCAGTAGAGATGAGAAGAATGTTTTTTGCCCAGGCATGGCCGCCATCAGGGGGGTAAAGGGGTACAAGTGCACCGAGCCTGAATGGGGGCTTGGCAGTGCTGCACTTTTCGAAAGAGCTGGGCCCCCTTGACAGCGCCAAAACAGTGCCACCCTTCAGAAGGCCCAATTTGCCAAATGCTGATGTGCCCAAAGTCCCAAAGCGATGAAAAGACCTGAAGCCACGAAAATAGCTGAAGCCAAGTCCTAAAGATGCGAAAAGACCCAAAGCCACGAAAGTAGCCGAAGTCTTGAAGCGGCGAAAAGACCCGAAGTCATGAAAGGAGCTGAGATTGAAGTCATGAAGAGGCAAAAAGACCTGAAGTCACGAAAACAACCGAAATTTAAGTCCCAAAGTGCCAAAAAGACCCAAAGTCACGAAAGGAGGTTGAAGTCCTAAAGCCACAAGTTCATTTCTACTGAACACCAATTTGGCTTTTTTGTTTTTTAAATCCCAGGCTACAATGTATTATTTTAATACTCTATGGACCCCTGCCACCAGTTTTTTTTTTTTTTAATATTTGCTGGGCCCCTATTTTTTTTAACTTGTAAGGGGGCCCTGGCACTGGGGGACTCAGGGGACCCTGAAAATGTTGTTGTACAGGGCCCTGTGATTTCTGATGGTGGCCCTGTGCCCAGGTTTCTCAGCAAAAAAAACACCCAAAGACTTTATAGTATTGTGTTCTGAAAAAGTTGCACAGTCCCCATGAAAAAACATTCATTGACTTTAATGCATTTTGGGAATTTTTGCTCTTTTGCAAATTTTTGGCTAACCAAAACGTTGTAGATTTGCTCATCACTGTTGTCCAGCACATGGACCTCCTTAGTTGTGAACAGTAATGCACAAAGAGAAAGTATGATGGATGCCCAGAACACAGGAAAGCACACAGGCATTCTAGCAGGTTATCATAACTAAGCATACATATATAAACTATAATCACTATAGCGAGTATTTAATAAACGGCCACTGTAAGTCTTATAAACCATGACTTGAGGCATGTTCCAGATCTGTAGCATTGCCTTATATGTTAAAAATATTACAAATATTCCATTAGTACTTTTTTGAAATTACATATTTAAGGCATCCTTTATTTCATAATATAAAGGGAAAATGTGCATAAGGAGTCAAGACTTTCCCACTTTTAATTGTACACCTAGTGCACTCAGATCTGTATGTGTGTAACGATGTAATCTAGCAGATTTACTTTGGTACAGCAGAGAGTTTATTGCTAACAAACCTTTAGTTAGCATTGGTCATATAATAAACTAGCACTTTATGTTCATCCACATTATCAGTACTGGGCTGGAATTGGTACAGCAGAACTGCACACACTGGCTTGCACAAATTGATAACGATTTCTTACCTTGAGACCGAGTTCATGGAATAATCATTGATTCTGCTCACTTGCTGTAAGAATCCATTTACTTGATATTCGTGTTCACGTGTCCATTGGGATTGGCAGCTATTCTGAAAACATCTCTGACACCATAAAGCTTCCATTGTGCATGGCAATAATAGGCTCCCGTTAGGTTTGCAGCATATCTAGTCTCAGTTTGTGAAAGCACCAAGGTAATTCTCATATTATATATACTTCCAGATGTCAGCCTTTTTTTGTATTGGACAGCAACTCACATATTGAATCCAGTTTATGGCTTAACATTTTATTTTGCAACAGTGCAGTCCTACACTACAGGGAATGCATTTATTCCTGATCTTAGATATTTTGTATTTCTGGAAATTTTGTGCTCGTATTTTATGTGACTCCAATGGGTAAAATCATGTCACTTAATCTGTTCATACAGAACCAATAATGCTTTTCTAAACCAGATGTCATGGCCTGCAGAAAGCTATGAAGAGTATGAGACTTATGCGAACCAAAGCGATGGAGGTTTTTCTACACCATGGGTAACGTTTTTTTCTATATAAATTTGGTTTATTACAAAATTATATATCAGTGAAACCTTTTTCCCTGCATTTTACTTTTTTTTTGTGATCCCACCAGTTTATAAAACCATTATTGGTGATATTGCTCATTGCAACCAATCAGATCTTTGCTTTTGTTTTCTAACCATTGAAATCTAATTGCCGATTAGTTGCTCTGGGCAACATCACCATTAATGCTTCACTCCACTTTTTTACAAAGCATGATAAATAGTCTCATGTGTAGTCAGAGAAAGGAGAAGAGGGAAAAGTAAGAGAACGACAGAAACTGCTTTTAGTTTGAATAAGATTTACAAATAACTTGAAAAAGTATTTAAAACATTGGGTGAATACATATTGAAAAGTTGCTTATCATTACATTTTCTTTCTTTATGCAACTGATGAATATCTACCTTAAAGGAAATGTAACACTAAAAAATTTTAACAAAAAAATTAGTGTTACATTTCCTTTAAAACATAGTTTCTGCCAAGGATATATTCTAATCTAAATAAAGGGCTGCAAAAGATGGTCAGTTCCAATGCCCACAAGTCATCTGAGACCTCTTCTCTTCTTACTTTATAGTTTTACCACTGGTCAGTCCATTGGATCTGATGCACAGAACTCCAAAATTCTTAAACGTGTAAAATGCTTTTATGGTATACAGTTATAAACAATGATATTGATAAGAAGTTTCAAGCTAACATGTATTTTAACTGAATTATTTCCAAGTATTTTAATGTATTATGAACCGGCAAGCAATATAAGAGGCTGCTGTATGCAGCCTTATGTAAACCATCTCTGCAGTGCTGACAATTTAGCAAAGAGAATTGCAGTGATTTGCCAGTGCCAAAAATGGGAGTTAGAGATCGTCACAGTCTTCATTCCACCACTCCTCATTAATTTCTTTGGCATTTTGAAAGGCCTATTTATCATTTTCACCCACAGATAAATACTCTTTTAAAATTCCCATAGATATGAATACAGAGAGGCGGAACTTCACTCTAGTGGACTGTAGCGATCTCTAACTAGAAAAGTCTACCCGGTTATCTCTTAAAGGTCATCACTGTGCCTTTTAATATAGGGTAATGTACTTAAACTCTCAAGGTTTTCTCTCAATCTAGTAACCCATAGCAACCATATAGCAATTATATGTTGGCTTTCTTGACGACCCAAGAAACTGCAGATGAATAAGTTAAGAGTGCATATAAATGCCAACAGCTGCTAGTCCCAGCAAACTAGAGCTAAGATTTTTTTATGAAACACATCAGACTATAAATCATACCTTTGAGGCATTTTAACATTTGCTGTACAACTTTTCTTTCTTGTATATTGAAATGTGTTCCTAGAGCCTGCAGTACAGGGACTTGCCAAACAAAATTGATTAGTGTTGTTAGGTAACCTTTATTTTTCTTAGCATTTAGGAATGTCACAGAGGTGTGATTGCATTAACCTGTCAGCCTTTTGCGTTTGCTATCGATGTTCCATAGACATTTGGTTTTTTTTTTCTCTGCTAAATATTGCATAAAACCTTTTCACACTTTCTTTTTCTCTGTGACATCAATCATTGTCCTTTCCTGTGATGTATCTTTTATGTAGCCTTGAAACCATTTCACATTTATACATTATTCTAATCATACCACAGAGTGAATTTCACATTTATTAAATCACCTTTTATTCTTCTGCCTGGTACATCGATATTAAATAATCCTCTGGCTATTTCCAGAATGGCATTAGGGTTTTTTTTTGCTTCTCTTTCGAGAAAGTAATTATATATTTCACTTACTTAATGAAGTTTTGGGACATTGTAACATCTGTTTCTGACACATCAAGGTTCCTGAACTCCACATAGGTAACTGCTGTTATTGGCTTCTGTCTGAATAGAACAAAGATTTGGAGATGTATTTCTTTGAGGTAAAATGTATCCTATTTAAAACTACAGTTTTCTTTTATTCTTTACTTGTTATCTGTATTATAGAGTGCTTTGCGTGTGTGCATATCTGAAGCATAAATGGAAGCTGCCATGTTAAAAGAAAATAAAAACAATATAAAATTATTGTTCATAAATTTCAACTGATATTGCCCTTGAGTGTGCTGGTCATGTAGGCACCCACTTGAAGATTTTCTTTTTTATCTGCAAAAAGAAAGATTTGCTTCATATTCATCATTTATGTAATCTGCTACTGGAATTGTGTTTTACAGACATTGAGCCATGCCTACAGACAAGAAACAAAAGCACAAGAACAAAGACAGTTGCAGCAAATGAAGGAAGAGCAACGCAGAAAGGTACTTCGATATTCTTCAAATGGCTTAAAGGGGTTGTCCACCTTCAAACAACTAGTTGTTTTCAGATAGATCATCATAATTGACTTTTTCCAATTACTGTCTATTTTCTATTTGTAACCGTTTTTCTAATATTGAAGTGTAAAGTGTCATTTTTCACCTTCTAAAGTAGCTCTGGGAAGGGGGGTCGTCGACCCCCTACCCGCAAAACTGTTCTAAACTGATACATTTAATGGATACATTTCTTATCTTTGTCCCTGCTGAGCAGAATCTCTGGGTTTCATTACAGGCAGCTGTTAGAATTGATACAATAGTTGCTAATACTACAGAGATGTTGCTGTGAAATGTATCAACTAAATGTTGCAAAATTGTAACAGTTTAGAGTCTGCACCTGAATTACTGAGATGCCAGACTCAAACATTCAACTTTAAACTTAGATTTTGGAAAAACAGTAAAAAAATAAATAATGGAAAGTAATTGAAAATAGTCTTTATTTATGGAGAACAATCTGAAAACCAGTGAACATAAAAAAGTGTTTGGAAGGTGAACAACCCCTTAAATATGAAAGTATTTGTTAGAGGAATGATTGAATGTTGAGTGTTTTATTTAATGCAGCATTTTTGATTCTGCGAGTTATTTCTCTCCTTTTTGTTTCATTATTGCCTTCTGTTTATAGTTTAATTTTGAATTTATGGGCTTTGTCATTCAGGGAGAAACATTTCTTCCAGCAGTAAGACAGCAGGAGCTGAAGCTTATATGTGTCACTAGTAATGAATAAAGCATCCAGTACACTATCCAACCTCAGGGTTCCCAGTGCTCATGTCAAATCATATTTAAAAACTTAAAGACCTCGGAAATTTCCATGGAGATAGCCAGCAAGGCAGGGCTGTACAGCAAGCCTATTTATATTGAGTTCCACATGTCATACTGTACATAAACAGAAAAATTAATTACAGGGGAGAAAACTATAAGATTTCTACAACCATACGGTATTGGGGTTAACACCTGCATTAATCTAGAATTTCTTGGGTGGGTTAATAAGTCAGTTTTTAAGCTGCATTAAAATGATGACACATTACAGAGAAGCTCAATAACAGATATTTAAAGTTCAATTTCACATACTTTTTAAGTCCTTCCTTGACTGAACATAGGCATACTGCAGCAATTGCAGTCTATAGCAGCAGTATCACTTTTGTTACGTGTGTGCCCTTTTATAAATTCCCCTAAAAGGATTATATACGCTGCTGAGCTCATGTGCTTTTCTTGAGTTCTGAGCAAGCTTTTCCAAGCTGTGGACTGAAATTTGTGTCGGTCAGGGGAACTGCATTTAGAAACTCACAGGGAAGGCTAAAGGAGAACAAGATACAAGTGTCTTGTTTAATGTGAGGCTTTAGGAAGAGGATAAGCAGGTCCATTTCAATTTGAGGGATTACTGAATGGAGACAATCTCTAATGGGTTGTGAAGACCCACGCAGTGATCAAATCCAACTCTAGACTAAAAAAAAAGGAACTATTTCTTCACAGCACTGTGAACAAAGTTAGGTGTGCACCGAATACAGGATTCCATTCTGAATTCGGCCTTTCTCAGCGGGATTTGCCAGAATCAAGTGCTTGGCCGAACTGAATCCTTAAAATTGTGTGATTTTCGTCACATAGACAAGGAAGGTTAAAAATGTTTTCCTGAGCACTCTTTTTAACTCTTCCTAGCCATAATTTGCATATGCCAAATCCCAAAATATCAGATTTGATGCATCCATAAATAGAATATATCTATTGGGCACTGCAAGTCCCTGTCCTGTTGTCCAATGCTCAGAGTTCAGAGAAATAAAAGGCCAGGGGCACATTGAAACTACATTTTAGTATAGTGAGGACAGTGGTATAGAAAGACAGTTCACAATTTATGTATTTATCTGGTTAGTAGGGTTCCATATACCCTGGCAACTAGGCAGTGGTTTGAATAGCAAACTGGAAGATGAATGAGAGAACATCTGAAAAGAAGGAATGCTAAACCTGGCAAGTTGATATCATTTTTTAAAAGCTATACAATTAAAAGAAAACTACAGTCATTTTACGGTACACTGCCCATGAGAACCACGAGAATACTTTTAAGGTATTTTTCAACAAATGTGCCATGACATGGAACATGAAACCATGATGTTTAACTAAATATGATATGTTATCTTTTAAGAGTGAATTACTAGATGTTACCAGAATTAAGCAAGAAGAGGAAACTAGATTAACAGAGCAGGAAGAGCTAAGGCGGTAGGTACAGAATTATGTTGTATGTTTTGTAGTATTTATTGTGGCAAACAATTAACGTCTGATATTCCTTTTTGTGTGTGCCTGCAGTTATGCCTTTGTCAGGATTATCGCTTGTCACAGAGATTTTGCCAACGGTTTGAAATTATATATATATATATATTTTTTTTTTTATATATACAATTTTTTCACTAAAATTCTCCTAATCTATTCCAAAGGGTACACTATCAATCCAAGGGTCATGGCTTAGGGCATGTTTTGATCACCATTAGCTGTAATCAGAATACCTATTTAAAACTCTACTTACTTTCAGATAAACAAGTATATCATTTCTGTTTCTGAACTGCTAGATCAAATTGTATCCAACCATTCAATTTGGTTGTATAACACCCAAGTAATTGGGATACATCTGTACAATGCAGTGGTTTTTGGGTTTTGTAACATAGTAAGTAAGTTAGTTAGGCTGAAAAAAA
>CM044433.1:135204632-135225021 GCA_024363595.1 Xenopus borealis | reverse complement strand
ATACTGCTAACCAACACCTAAAAGGAGGGAGACAATCCCTTAATTAAGTGACAGAGTAGTACTCAACCTTCCAGAATTTTGGGGTTGACTGAAACAACCATCTGGTGGAACCAGCAAGAGAAAATCTAGGTCTAAAGGAAAAATATCAGCAGTGTTAATCTGCCAGTGAATGGCCACTGTAAGTATCATAACGGCAGAATGTTAACCATTATTCTTTACCAAGACATGCAGTTTACAAGACTATGTAGCAGCTGCTGTACCATAGATATTTAACTGGTTTTATTATAATACTTTGTTCCTATTAGACAAAGTTTCTTGAAAGATCTTGATTGACGCAGTCGCAAACCCTTGATCGGATCATTTTGCGTGGTTGTGTATTTGTTTTAATAAGTCTGTTACTGTCTGTTAAAGTGGACCCGTCACCCCCAAAAAATATTCAAAATCATATTTTATCACATTAGTCAAGCAAAATGAACATTAATTACACTATATAAATTAATTTAATCTTGTTTCCTTCAGTCTGGGAATTCATAATTATAGCAAGCAGGCAGGAGTAATTTTGTTGACACTGTTATTAAGGCAAGCCTTGTATCATCTCAGAATCTTGTTTGTGCACCAGAATGGGGGGACCCAATGTCTATCCCCATGTCCTGGCTACACAATTAAATGGTTAAGAGAACTGGGGGAATGTGTGGGGAGCAGTGACATCTAGGAAGTGCTGAATGGAAAGTGAAAGTAATTATCTGCCCCACCTCTAGGCCTAAGGCATAGAGGAGTGGCAGACAATATTTGATTGGCAGCTGAGATTTTTAAATGAGCTTACAACAGCTATGAATGCTTTAATAAAAATTTGAAATTGCATTTCATGTTTAATTTGAAAAGGACTTTTATTATACAGATTTTTGTGTCTGGGTGACTGGTCCACTTTAAATATACCTTTTTACATTGGATATTTGAATTCATGTCCATAATACCAATCCAATAACCGGCTACAGTTTCACCACACTACCAAGGCATCCAATCTTTACATTTCAGTACCTTTCCCCTTGAAATCATATCCAATTGTGGTGTCTGCAAATTGCATTTTTGCAATTATTTCTTGAGCAGTTGCAGTAGGTGTCCAAATATCCACGGGTATGTAGCCGTAAAGATGCCCTGAGATTAATAGCCTCAGGGAACTTTGGAATTAGCCTTGCCAAGAATTGACCCTGGATAAGATGTCTGCAGTGTAAATATTAGAAGTTCAAGACAGTACTGCAGTTACAGCTGTTTTGTTACAAGGCAGGTGACATTCCTGTCCATAGTTTATGATGATTAGGTATACTTCTGCCAAGAAAATCACTCCAGGGTATTTATCCTACAGATACCTTTTTACTAATAAAATCAAGCCAGCAGAAGCATAAAACTAGATTAGGCAACGGGTAACAAATGCAAATAAGGACAGAAATGGCACAAATTCACCGCTAAGGAATAATATAAACATATAAAATTGGAGCCTGGGATTAGCACATAAGAAAGAGCACTGCTTCGTTATCTTCCCTTATAATGAAACTGTAATTCATAAGGAACTGTATGTTACTGCATTGTCAGGGCTGTCATTCATTCCTAAGGCCATGCCATATTGTGTTCTGTTGCACACAATGTGTCTAAGGATTTAGAAGAAAATAACAACAGAAATAAATGTTCCAGAGACATAAAGTTACACTGGGTAAAGAGGTTACTGTTCATGTATAAATGTTATTACTGTAGTCAGCCATGAAATAGTTGCACTTTATTACTGTAATTCCTCTAAGCCTTTATTTCTATGAGAAATTACTTTGAAAGGTTTGATGGGTACCGTGTATATATCTGCATCTTTCCTTAGTGCTTTGTGCATTGTTAAAGATAACTTATGGGCAGCGACATTATGTATTTGTACATATGTTCAGAAAATTTGCAAGGTTCCCCTTAGCTCATAAAATTAAAGACATATTAAAAAAAAAGCTATTCAACAATGCTTCCAAGGATAGAAAATAATTGTTTACCCCAAATCCCATGTATCTGCATCCTTGTAATGATTTATGGGGCACCCTAAACCAAATGCTCAACCACAAAGAACACTTGAATTCAAAAGATCAAGAAGATCACTGCTCTGTAGACTGCAGAATGCAAACTATATACTACAGTGGTGCACAAATATGTTATACAGCATTTTGGGACTTGCCATGTTAGTTGAAATAACAGACTATTTTAACCAAATGCAATGGTTTGAAGCAACATTTAAAAGCTAAGACAGAAATGTAATGTGATGCCCCTTTTTATACAGTACTAATGTTCAACATCATTTAAAATGGGATCAGAGGGCCCCACTCACAAGAGCTTACATTTTAACTGGCTTTTGCAAGGCGACAACTATGACCCTATTCAAGTTGGACTAGCTGGTGTGAAGTAAAATCAGATAGGACTGGTCAGATGCTACAGTAAAGGCTGAGTTCTTCTGACTTGCTCTGCTGCTGTATGAGCAGATCTGTAAGCTACTTCCAATAGACTAATGAGTTCCTACTATTGATTGGGAATCTACAGTACACTGTTCTAGGATTATATCCAAATTGCCAGTGGTTGAGCCAAGCACTCAGTAAAGTGCATACTATAATTATAATAAGAATACCAGACTCCTGAACTCTGTTTTCTTTGGACAGTTCCATTCTAATACTGTAAGAAGCACTAGCACTTAACTACATCAGTTGAATTCAGCTTCAGGCTGGGGCACACCAGGGATTCCACCGCAGGGACCCCATCCCAGTTGTGCCAAGACTTAATACTCCCTACCCCTTTCACATACCTTTTACCTGGCTCCGCAATCGGATGAGGGAAGGAGCGGCAGTAGTTTCTGTCAAGAAGCAGGGCCCACCATTCTTTTTTCCTGGTGTCCTGCTGGCCCAGTCCTACAGTGGTTGAATTTAAAAACACATATTGTAAGGCATGAATTGGACACTTCTTCTAAAGTATACACGATAAAATGTCTAGCTGGGAAGAGTAGACAGTGATAAATAAATGGAAATCACTGTAACTGCATTATAAAGTGTATATATCTTCTATACAAATGTTTAGGTAACACATCTCTACACACTGATATACATTGTACCATGATCCAGTCCCATGTTCATCTCCTGCTTCTTAGATAATATACTGTGTTGCATTCAGAGTTCTGATCATAAAATAACAAACTCTACTCAACCAAGGTCATCATCAAAAAACAATTGGGCTACAGGTTACCATACTAATGCACCACCTTGCTACGCTCAAACACACCCACCTAAACCTTGCCCACTCCCAAGAAGCTCTCGGCAGTCACATCTCCAGAATCATATAAGGGATTGGACATTTAAATGTACTCTGGTTTCATTATCCAGTGGCAATGGCACCATAAGGGTTGTGATTTTATAGGAATTTCCTTTTTACAGCTCACAATTGAAAACCTTTGTGTTTGACAAATCCCTGCAATAAGCAACTGACCATCTGATGCCATCTTTTCCATATAAGGGAAGAGCTATCATATACTCCAGTGTAAACTGTGTTTCACAAAGTTAAACCACAGAAGAAAGTTTCTGTTGTTTTTTCATAGCTGAAAGTCCATTTATGTTTACTGAATAAAATGGTTTATTCTTGGGGAAAAAATGCCCTTTAAAAGATTAACATTGCAGGGGCTCCTAGGGGGCATTTATGAGAAAAATGCTCAAAGACATAACATTTATTGATGCTCCTGCTAATTTCCTCTCCTCTGTTTGGAACATAAAAGCAGAAACAAATGGGCTGCCTGACAGGATGATTTTTAGCCCTGATGGAATTAACAGCTACGGATTTTTACAAAACGAAGACTGTGATAAATTTAAGCTAAAGCAAAAGCTTTAAGATTTACCAACTTCAAAACAAAGCTGTAGAGTTTAGCTGCGCTATTTATTTTACCTTGGAATATAAGAGACAAAACTGAATTTTAAAAATGATTTGCTGCTTGTGGGATGTAATCAGTTCCAATATTTCAGGGAATAGCCCCTCACCCCACGCACTCCAAATAAAAAATGTAATTGAATACACCAAATATTGAAACCTATATGGTATGTTGTGTAAATTGTGTCAATGTTGTCTGAAGCCAAAGGATTTCTCGCCCCATATTTTTCACCATTTTTCAAACCAACGTTCCCTTAGATAGTATGTTTGTGTGCTAATGGTTGGGAACAGTGGCGTTCTCTTAGGGGCTCTGGCCAGGGCCGCTCTAACAATGCAAATTATGGGGTGTTTGCCCAGGGCCCACTGTTTTTGGGGGCCCACTGTGCCGGGGGCAGGGCGAGACGCAGGGTGGGAGACGGAGGCAGGGGATGCACACAGGGAGGAAGACAGAAAGAGGGGAACAGGGAGGGAGGAAGATAGAGGGAGGGGACACACACAGGGAGGAAGATGGTGGGAGGAAACACAGGGAGGTAGGGGTGGCGGGACCAATGTGTTGGGCCCACTAGTTGACTCTTTGCCGAGGGCCCACCAAGGACTTAAAATGGCCCAGCGCATGGGTCTGAAGAAACCTACAGTGCTACTCTACCTGACAGCCAATGCTTTTATAGTGTCATTGTTGCTAAAGTGCATTACCGTGTTGTTATCATTGTAAAATCTCATTTGACAATTTACTCCCAGACCTCTGACTTCTTCAAATCATTCTGCAAAGTGGAAACATCCTGAATGAAGGTCAGTTCTATAAATACAAACATTATTTATTTCCAGGCCAATATTCCATAATTAAAGGAAAACTATACCCCCCAAACAATGTAGGTCTCTATAAAAATATATTGCATAAAACAACTCATGTAAAACCCTGCTTCATGTAAATAAATAATTTTCATAAGAATATACTTTTTAGTAGCATGTGCCATTGGGTAATCATAAATAGAAAATAGCCATTTTAAAAAATAAGGACAGCCTCCTGGGATCCTAGGATTCAACAGTGCACACAAACATACCAAACAAACGATAAAGTTAGGTGACACGAGCCAATTAACAGACAGATTTGTATCTTTTGCTTCAACACTTCTTCCTGTTACAGTTAGAGTTGAAATATTTCTGGTCAGGTGATCTCTGAGGCAGCACACAGACCATCACGAAATGGTGGTTCAAGGCAAGAGATGTAAAAGGGCAATAATTACTTAAATATATATTCCAGTTTGGTAAGATCGCTTAATATGACACTTAATATTATATAAACTGTATATATAATATGTTGCTCAAGTATTCATTTTGGGGGTATTGTTTTCCTTTAAATAGGTAACCTGTGTGGTACTGTATCAAATGCTTTAGCAAAGTCTAAGTAGATCACATCCAATATCATCACAATATCTAGGCTTTTATTCACCTCCTCATTGAAGGTGATTACATTTGACTGACAAGCGATATTGTACATAAAAGCATGCTGGCACAAACTAGTATTTCACTTTCCACACTAAAGCTGGCCATAGACGTAACAATTACGATCTTTCTCGGAAAAGATCTTTCCAAGAAAGATCGTTCGTTTCAACACACACGTGTAGAGCTGAATTGTCAGATTTACAGGTAGAAACAATAGAATTCTACTTGTATCTGACGATTCAGCACTAACAATGGCCGATGTTCAGGGAGCTTTCAAAGGCATCCGATCAAAATTTTCCGTCCAGTCCGATCAACCAGCCGACCGATATCTTAATCCTCTGACGATGTCGGTCGGCTCATTTCCCACCATACACGCACCGAATATCGTACGAAAATTCGTTTCGTACGATATTATCTGTGCGTCTATGGCCACCTTAACACCTATCTCTATAGTGAGGAATTACACAATCCAAGTACAATAATGTTACCAAAGTAACTAACCTAGGATCACATAAAAACCAACAGTAAAATATACAGTGCTCATTACATCCTTGTGGATATTCATTTTCATAATTAAAATATGTAACTGGGAAAAACATACGTTGCGTAGATTAATGATATAAGATAGTATAAGATTAACTGCAAGCAACGAATTTATTTAAATGGACACCAAATAAAAAAGTGCAATATTGTCAACAATATACTAAAACATAACTTGCTTAAATCCATATAAAAATTGTGTGCACACAATACAAAGAGGCATGGTCCATCCCATATAAGATAAACCATTTGCTATGGACTTAAAGGAGAACTAAACCCTAAAAATGAATAGGGATAAAAATGTCATATTTTCTATACTGAACTTATTGCACCAGCCTAAAGTTTCAGCTTGTCAATAGCAGCAATGATCCAGGACTTCAAACTTGTCACAGGGGGTCACCATCCTGGAAAGTTTCTGAGACACTCACATGCTCAGTGGGTTCTGAGCAGTTCAAGCTGGTTTAAATCCAGATCCTATAAAAGAGATGGTAAAAGATTTAGAAGCAATTAGTAGCATATGTAGAGCAAGGCTATAGTATAACAGATAGTAAGCCTTTGCCCACAGCTCATTTGATGATTGTAAAATATAGTAAGCACTTTTTAATTGCCAAAAGAATAAGAATGTACACATTACATAATCTCACTAAAACTTAATTTTTTAAAAATGTTTATGCTATACAAGAATGAAAGAAAACACAAGACATTTGATGTGGTACTGCTGCTTCTGATTTTTATTAAACTTGATCTTGAGGTAATTTTTATTTTTTAAAGATAAGAAAAGCTAGACAACTCATCCAAAGTCCAGACATCACAAACTGTACATGCCATATGATATGATATATAAATATTTAATTACTAGTAGTACTACTTAGTTGACATTCTAACAAAGCATAAATAGTAATAATAGTCACAGTGTAGCACAGTAAAAAGAAAAGAGTAGACTTACTGTTTGTTGTCTGGCCTTATTTGATAGGCTGCCATGTGCCTTGGCAAGGGGTAATTGATGAAGTTTAAAATGTTTTGAATCTGAAACCTAATTTCGTTCCTCCAGAGCTTTTTTTGTGTACATCAACTTTATCATCCTCAGCAGTAGCAACAGGCACAGTAGTACTAGAAGTTCACCATATGTCATAAACTGGAATTTTGCCTTTCAGCATTTTAATAAGAAAGTCTAGAACAACTATGAGAACAAACATCCCCAGCTGTACTAAAAGCTTTTCTAAACATAAAAAGTGTATCACTTTGATCTATCGGGTCAGTTTTTGCTACATTTGGGAAGATAATTCTATTTCTTTTCCAGCTCTGAAGAGGATCTTCTGAGCAACCAATATTTGTATCTAGGTAGAACGCATTTGTTTCCTTTTATAGTGTACATAGGTTGGTTATTTTTGTTGCTTTTGCAAAAAATGGCTTTGCAATTGTTTAGAAAGTGATAGCCCTCTGTCTGCCCTACCGGTAATTTTGAACCCTGCTTAACGTTTTTCACATCATGGCTAGAAGTTAAAATAGAGTTAAAAGGTTGAACTTGATGAACGTGTGTCTTTTTTCAACCTAACTTACTATGGTACTATGTATGTTACTGTGGCTTTTAGGAGGAATACCACCAACACTGCCACTATAAACACCACTAGTATGATGAACACTGTCATCTTCAAAAAGTGGGTCAGCATTAAGTACAGTTGCAACCACCTCTTGAACTAATAATTTTGCGTTTCTGCAGTCCAAAGTTTAACTTTTTATCTGGGGTCTATTCTCTTCTAGACCCTGGGACCTTGACTGAAAGGATGATAGTATAAGATTTTTCATATGCTTGATACCATCATCTGCTACTTGTGCTTATATAAAGCTTTAGCATTGCCACTGCTTAGTGCTGTCCAACTGGCGGCACGCGGACCCACTTGTGTGGCCTCCCATATGAAAGTCTGCCTGCTGCAACTTACAACATGTAAGTCTTAATAGGTATCACTACTGGCCCCTGCATTGTTTACACTTGAAATTTAGACTGTAAGCACCTGCACCCTCTATTGTTCTCCCCCCTAAGGCCCTATACAGCACCTGCACACCTGCAAAGCCCTGTACTGTTCACATCTCGGAGCCAGACTGAAAGTGCCCACATTGTTCACCCCAGAGACAAAATTGCTGGAAGGGCACCAGCATTGTGTCACTGTATGAAGCACATTATGAACTGTTTGTCTTAGAGTGGTTCTCCCTATGCTTCCTGTGTGTGCCATACCTGCCCAATTATCCCTGTGTGTGCCATAAGTTTCAGGCCCTATGCTCCCTGTGTGTGCCATACTCTGCCTGCCTTATGCTCCATGTGTGTGCAATACTTTGCCTGCCCTATGATCCGTGTGTGCCATACTCTGCCTGCCCTATGCTCCCTGTGTAAGCCATACTCTGCCTGCACAATGCCCCTTGTGTGTGTCATACTCTACCAGCCCTTTGCTCCCTATATGTGCCATACTTTGCCTATCCTATTTTCCCTGTGTGTGCTATACTCTGACTGCCCTATGCTCCCTGCCCTATGCTCCCTGTGTATGCCATACTCTGCCTTCCCTATGCACCCTGTGTGTGCCATACTTTGCCTGTGTGTGCCATGCTCGTCCTGCCTTACACTACTTGTGGGTGTGAGTCTGGTAGGGTTTATTCTGGGGGTTTGTCCTGTAAGGTGTTTTCTCGTGCTGTGGGGACTTCAATGTTTTTCAAGAGTGATATCCCTGCAGTGAGCACCAACCATTTAGTTTTTTGGTGTGCAACCACCATTAATGTGGACATGCTCTTAAAAGGTCTTGTTGTAACATGGGCATGGTTTAAATAGGGTGTGGTTTAAAATAGTACACTGGTGAACATTGGCTTCCATTATCAGCCCTTCACCACATAGGCAAGAAAAAATTCTGGCCCTCTGTAGCCAAATTAGACAGCACTGACTTTGGCACACTAGTCACTTACAATAACCTTATACGAAAGTGGGGAATTACTTTCAGGAAATTCCATATGACTTTTAAATACTCTGCCCCTATGTAAATACACAACTTATTATACTCACAAGTGGCTGATCATAAAAATGTCTATAGACAGGCCCCAATGTTTCCAGATAAGCTATACTTCTATATTCCTCTATTGTCCAAAAAGAAAATTCATTCAACTTTTCATTCAACTGAGCAGAACAAATAATTTTCGAGAGGAACTCAGTGCCATCTGCTGGTTTGTTTAGTAAAATGCAAGGGCTGATCAAAATGTTTTTATTTTTTTAGTTTCTTGAGGTACTACCGAAGGTAAGAAAGAATTCCACGTTTCCCTTGTATCTACATGTAAAAATTATCAGAATAAAATGACCATGGGGTTTATAAGGGATGACTTCAGTTTGTCTGCCTCAAACATACACAATCTTTACAAACCTGACTGCAACAAGGATTTATTAGAAGCTACAAAGTGATGGAGCAAAAGAAACAATGAAAACAATCTTCCCACGGGATAGATTAGTTTGTGCCACAGGAAAAAGGAATTTGTAAATATGAAATAGGGTATGATAGGGTATAAAAGGTAAAAAAAAATTCCCAAATTGAGAAAGATTTGGCAGTGAAAGAAATCTTGTCCTTAATTATTTTTATTTTTGAGCCTCAGTGCATGAGCCCCCAGCCCTCTTCTGACACGCTTCACCACCACAAGCCCCCAATTTAACTGAACGTCCTGATAGAGTTCTGCAGAGGGAGCTGTGTGATGAGGGTAGGATTTTTGAGTGTGGGTATGGATGCAGGTCTGCGGTTTGAAGATCAGTTTGCAGTTCTCTAAATCTGAATTTCTTATTTTATAGTGTCTATATTTTACTCCTTTTAAAATTTACAAAACTTTTTTCAGTCCCTGCCCACTTTTGATGTAATTTCTGGTTTTCAGCAACATCACTTCCTGTTTTATGGTAGTCGGCGCGTTGCGGATTGGGTTGCGAATAAGGTAGTTGCCAGTTGGAGTTGGATCAAAGTGGGCAAATATGCTGGTTGTGGTTTGGGTTGCAGGGTCAGGTCCAGGTCTTATAAATTGGTTCCACGCAGGACTCTACTTCTCGAACTGCAGATCTGCACAGTCATGGTGACCTCCATTTTATTGTCTTTTCTTATAATGAGAATGTTGCTCTGTTAGCTGAACGTGGCTCTGACTGAATACCAGCACAGTGGGATAGATCAAAGATAAACCTAAGAGTTACAAAGTGCCTGGACCATTGTTATTTGCAAATATGTATGTGACTATTCGTATCTCTTTTAGGTACAACTAAGATTATTTATATGAATACCTTGTAGGGAGTGTTAGTATGGGAAATCAGCATATAACAAGCTTGCAAGTACTCTGCCAGTATAGCTGCCTATTATTCCAAATATCAGCGCCGGGCCAGACTGACCAGGCGCCTTAGGCAACCCAGCCGGTCGTGGCGCCCGATAGGTGCAAAAATGGTGCACATGTGTGAAAAGGCTTCGCACACTTCAGCCTCAAGCACCAAGCAGGGACCGGACAAGTTGTAGGCAACAGAGAAGATGCGTGTCTGGCGCCTCCCCAGCTTTGCGGCTTAGGCACTTACCTACTCTGCCTACCCCTCGGCCTGGCCCTGCCAGATATTGTCCTATTTGTTATTGCAAATCTCATATAGTTTAATTATGCATATTCCATGGTGGCTAGATTTCCTTGTGTTTGTCTACTTTGTCTACTAATAAAGCCGTTAAATATAAAAGTTTGTGTCCGAGTGATTCTTTTAACTATTCCATCAGTAGCAATAGACAGTTGTAACTCACTGCTTTACGATGTTGATTCTCGACACAGCTAGAATTTGACCAAAGAGTTTATTTTGAGTTCTAGTGTGCTCTTTAGTGGGAAGGGCTAGTAATGCTACATCTAAAGCAATAAGTTTGCTAAAGACCTCTTTTCGATCATATAAGATGTCCTTCCAATATTCAACCGCTACGGGGCATGTCCACAGATGTGTTTTTAATCTCTAATATCTGTACATCCCCTAAAACAAGGAAATGGAAGGATATTTCCTAGCTATAGTGATGTGCCAGCATATCATCGACTTGTATGCTGATTCTTTTATAGACATATTTGGAGAGATTTTTGAAATGGTATACTAGAGGGAAATTGGTTGCCCTATATCTGCTTCCCAATCTATCATCTATATATTTCAAAGGGTCCTCAGTATCAAGAAACAACATTTGCTTTTATAGGAGGGAAAGCTTTCCCGCTCGTTGACAACATGTTTCAGGTAATGCAGGTGGTTTTGTTCTTAAAGGAGGTATCAATTGACTTGATAAAGTGGTTGAGTTTAGAAAATCTATAAGTATCCTTCTCAGGCAGATATTGTGTGAATTGCAATGATTGCAATGATTTCATTCCAGTAGATAAGAGCATGTTTTGCACCCTGTTAATGTGATTGTCTTTCCACCACTGAAATGTAGGGTTCCATAACCAGGAGAGAAAAGTGGGTTATTATAGATTGGTATTAGGGTAGCTCTGAGCTACACTCTGCAATTTTTATTTCACTGTATGTCTTACTATCAGTTTATGCTGTTTTTCTTTTTCCCAAGTTTTCTTATTCTCTTGGGGGTAGGGTTTTGGCCTATTATGTCACTTACCTTACATTCTTGTCACCTCTTGCCAATCACATTTGTTTTTGGTTTTTACTTGCTATAAATGTTTTGATTTGCCAAAGTGGTATCCTACTGACCAGGGCTCAGCCGATACAGATTTCCAGCAAAATTAACAGTTTCTAGAGTGGTGGATATTTTTGGGAAAATGCACTAAAATTTCAACAAGCACTTTGTTTTTGTGCGCAGAGGAATAAAAAGAAACACCCATTAAAGCAGTACATTTGGAGCAAGATGAAAAACCCTGGTGAAAAAAACCCTATAGTGCATTTGGTAAGAGGAAAAAAAGTGGTCTCATTCAGCCATAAAGCTTTGTATCAAGAAGTGAGGGAGGCAGTTGCTAAAGGCCAAGAAAATTGTACCATGATCATTTTTTTTTAATTTTCTCCATTCTTATGGGTCCAGGGTCAAATGGCTTATTTGGACCCATGACTTCAAGTGGTACCATGTGGTCAGGTGAGTTACTAGGTTGTATTATTTACCCTTCTGTAATTATATTTTTGTATTTGGATTAGCAGCATGAATTTAATGTAATATGCTACTTTGCATCTAAACAAAATAATGGATCTTGGCCTATCCAAATTATCTAATTGTAAATAAATATATTATAAAGGTAGGATATGTTCCATGGAAAAATAAGCAATATTAAAATAGAAAAACTTGCAGCTGATGATTGCAGCCTGCTAAAATGTAAATAACAATCATCTGTTACCTCTGAAACTATATATATAAATTAATTAAAGGTAATAAGCTAACATTGCAATAATTGCTCATTTCCCCCCCCCCCCCATTTATTTTGCAGATCATTTTTTATCTGTTGGCAGATCAGTGGGAAGGACAAGGTGAAATAATTAAAGGGAGAAAATGCTAACAGAATTAAACTAATGAGCGCATTTGGATGTCTTTTACATATTCCCAAGCCTGTAGTATTCAGCTCATTAGGAAGTATGTACCAAGTGAAGCCACTGCCAATTTGAGCTATTTTCCTAAAGGCACACCAATAAATTTGCATCTGATCTGCAAGCAGGAAGCTTGTTATTTGAGACGTACATCTGGTCCCGGCCAAAACAGGCTGATTGAACCTCTGGCTTCAACAACTGAATTGATGAGGCTAAGCTCAGTCATAATAAAGAGAATATTAATATGAATTCAGGGAAAATATTAATGGAGAGAGCTTGAGCATTCTGCAGGACAATATGGTCACAAGCACAACATGGCATAATGCATGCACATCAGTTATTCTATGCTAGAAATTTATCAATATTACTTTCATCAATAAAATCTTAACTAATGAATCAATGCTTGACTGGAGAACTAGAAGAAAATTCAAAGCAACCTACATTATTTAATCATTATTTACTATACACATACATTTATTATACGTTTTCAGTGGTTTCAAAGTCATTTGTAATTGCAACTGAAAGCAGCATTTGTTTATCCCTTCTGTTTTCTGGGATGACTCTTAAAAGCAATGTAACAGGAGCCAGGTCTCTGCCAGGGATTTTAATCAGTTTTACTTAGCTGGCTTGCAACATTGCCTCAGGCGTCAGAGCCAGGAGTGCAGTAAATATAAATGGCCAGGCAGACACTGATTTACACTACATTTACAAATAACATTAAGGGTGGTGGCACACGTGACTGCTCGGGGAGATTAGTCGCCCAGCAACAAATATCCTTTTCTTCAGGCGATTAATCTCCCCTAACTGCCTTCCTGCCAGCGGAACACTTTGTTTTTCCAAAATTGCCTCACGAGGAAATTTCAGGCAACAGAAAGCTGAAGTGATCCAAGTGCCATTGCGATGTCAATTTACATTCTAGCTGGTGGGAAGGCATTTCGGGGAGATTAGTTGCCCTGAGAAGAGGAGATTTGTTGCTGAGCGACTGACTGGCTATTATGGAATCTTAGCGTGTCACCACCCTAAATAATTGTAAATTAAGGATGCACCCAGACCTGGATTCGGTTGGGGATTCAGCCAGGATTTGACCTTTTTCAGCAGGATTCAGATTTGGCTGAATCCTTGTGCCTGGGTGAACCAAATCCTAATTTGCATATGTAAATTAGGGACGGGAAGGAAAATCAGTTTGGCTTTATGTCCCAAAATAAGGAAGTAACTTTTTTCCATTCCCATTCCAAATTTGCATATGCAAATTCAGATTCGGTTCAGTATTCACCAGAATCCTTCACCAAGGATTTGGGGTTCGTCTGAATCCCAAATAGTGGATTTGGTGCAATGCTATAATATATCTGTATTGTAAAATTGCTTAGAATTACATATTCTCTCCTTGTGCAAAATGATTAAGATTATTTGATTGATCACCAAACAACCCTACCAAGCTCTTGTGGCAAGAGCTTCACCATCAAGTCAGAGAAAAATGAGCTATATGCCAGTTTCACCTCGAAGAAGAGCTCCAGAAGACATGGATGATGGCAGGATAGGCCATCTCATCTCAATACCTCTTATTAAGGCATAAAACTGCAGAAGATGATTAAAATTTTGTGGTCCATAATTTCCAATCCCTGGAAAAAACTCTACACCAATTGGCAACTTGGGCAATTAGAAGTTGCCTAAACACAGTATATACTGTACCTTCTAAACTTTTGTACAGTTTATAGTTGCAGCTGGTTAATGTAATGGCATTTAATGGGGTGGTTCACCTTTAAGCTAACTTTTAGTATGTTATAGACTAATTCTAAGCAACTTTTCAATTTGTCTTGATTATTTTGTATAGTTTTTGCATCAGCTGCCATCTTCTTCTGACTCTTTCCAGCTTTCAAATGGGGTCACTAAGCCCATCTAAAACAAATTCTTTGTAAGGCTACACATTTATTGTTATTACTACTGTTTATTACTCATCTCTCTATTCAGATCCTCTCCTATTCATATTGCAGTCTTTTATTCAAGTCAGTGTATGTCTGCTACGGTAATTTGGACCCTAGCCACCAGATTGCAGAAATGGAGAGCTGCTGATTAAAATGTTAAATAACCCAAAAACTAGAAATATTAAAAATTAAAACCAAATGCAAATGGTATTAGAATATCACTCTCTATTTCATACTAAAAGTGAACAACTCCTTTAAACAAAATATATGCTTGCCCTATAATATGGATTCTATTCTAGTACCACAAAACATTTGGACACATCTTCTATCATCAATTTAAAGTAAAATGAGCATTAAAATGTAAATATAAAATGTAAACACAATGTTCTTGGAAATACAAATATATATATATTTATGGACTTAATTACCAAAGGAAAAGACAATTAGCACTTCTGATGCCTGGATAAAGCACAACATTGCTATTTACATTATGCATTGTCTAGACACCAAGGCTGTAAACGATCAGTTTTTTACTAGGGATTCATAGACGTTCCTCTGAAATGTACTTTATCTACACAAGACGTGGATAGAGTAAAAAAAGAAATACATACATATGAAGGCATAGTACACATGGTGCATAAGATACTGGTAGAACATAGAGACCTGCATATTTCAGGGAAAGAACCCAGAGGCAGTTCTGTTAAGGAGATTAATGGAGGTCCTATAAAGGGCATTACTTTTCATGAATAATTTACCCTAACCCTCCGTTGGCAGCCTACATATTAGCAGCAGAGTCACTGTAAAATAGTAAGAGGCTGGAAGTACAATACATTTGTTTCAATCCATTCCACCATTTGTTAGTGGAAACATATTCTGATGAACCAAAGGGTACAAAAGGTTAGTGATAAAGATAAACCGTTGATTGCGGGGGAAAAAAAACTGCAGACTGATTTAGCTTCAAATGAAGTACTGCAATATATAAATATCAATCATTCCTATTTTTGTTGCTATGTATTCACATTGAGAACTTATTTCACATAGCGCACATCTGCATATTTCAATGCCTCACACAAAAACGAAAGTACTTTTGCAGGGCAAAGTTCAACATTTTCACAAGGTATTATATTTCTAACATCCCCAAGAAATGCTTAAAAAAGCAATGCATTAGACAGATAGCAGACAACCTGTCCTTATGTCATCTTTATTTGTTTTACTGTCAGTTTGGTATTTCTATTTTAAGAGGGAGTACAGTAAGTAAATCTTCTTAAAGCTGCATTATCTTAAAGAGAAATGGAAAGTACAGCGTATACAGAAAAAGGATACGATTAAAGGAAAACTTTACCCCCAAAATGAGTACTTAAGAAACAAGATACAGTATATCATATTAAGTGGCATATTAAAAAAATCTATATTTATATATATTTAATATATATTTAAGTAAATATTGCCCTTTTAAATCTCTTACCTCAAACCACCATTTAATGATGATCTGCCTCAAAGATCACCTGACCAGAAATACTGCAGCTCTAACTGTAACAGGAACATGTGTGTGGAGTTAAAGACAAAATGTTGTCCATTGATTGGCTCATGTGACCCAACTTGTTTGATTTGTTTGTTTTGTTTCTGTGCTCTGTGAATCGTAGGATACCAGGGGGCAGCCATTAGTTACAATTTACTATTTATGATAACCCAGTGGCACACACTATTAAAAAAGCATATTATTATGAAAATAGTTTATTTACAGTACTGGGGGGCCAGGGCCCACCAGAGCTGCTGTGTTGGGGCCCCCCAATCAGGCCCGGACTGGCAATCTGTGGGTTTGGGCAAATGCCCAATGGGCTGCTTGCCTTAAAATGTAAATAGGCTGCTCACCTAATAAAATGTAAATTAGGTCTGTCTTTAATATGTAAATGAGCAAATCACTTTAGAAACGTAAATGAGTTGTCCATAATAGCCAGTCACAGCTAAGCCAATGCCTGTATTTGTTAGTACTCATACCTGTACTGGCATATAGGAGGAACCAGGAATTGTGAGGAGCAACTTCAGTTAGTAATATTAGAGTTGCTTGTTATATACCCAACCGCTTATGCTTATGATAGGTATGTTAGCTCAGAACAATCACTTCAGCCTGTATATGTCACACTGTTATATGTAGCATTAATTGCATGAGACTAGTCTATTCAATTATGTCACACTTTGTATCCTTTGATACACATGGTAATCTTATCTGCCAGGGTACATGGTCTAGCTGGGGGCACACAAAGGAAAATGTAGAATATACTGTAAGTATAGGGTCACTAATCCATCTGATAGAATAGTTGTGACAGACACTAGGGGGAGATATTTGTTACAAGGACCAGTTCCAGCACATAGGGTGTATAATATTGCTGGGGATTATATGCTAATGGACTATATAAATATCTATTAATTAACATTAGTTCTAGTTAATCTTGGGGTTGGAAATATATATCATGTTTTTCATGTGAGTGAATACATTTGCTGCTTTGTAACTTTTGCCAGGGCTGTTTTTTCCTCCCAGTCCGGCCCTGCCCCCAACCACCCCCCATACAGCAAAGCCTACTCTGGGGTCCCTGCCATGTGATTGTACCTTTCATGACCAGGAGGAGTAGGTTTAGTGAGAGGTGACATGGAGTATATCTGGGCTGGCAGGGCCCACTGGGATTTTTTCTGGTGTCCTGTTGGCCCAGTCCGACCCTGTTTATTTACATGAAGCTGTTTTATACAATTTATTTTTAAAAAGATCTACATTGTTTTGTGTATAGTTTTCCTTTGCTTACATGGCTAGCAGATCCAAACCCATTTTGAATCCTTAAAGTCATATTTTAGTTGATGATTCATGTAATTCTTTTATTTTTCTCTGAATCTGAACACTGAATCTGAATATGCATATTAGGGTTTGGATTCAGATCAGTATTCAGAGTCAGTATTTGGATAAATCAGATAACTATGGAGACAAAGCATTGGAGAAATGAAGTCATTTTTTTGGATCCGTAAATAAGGCTTCAAATGTAAGCTGGGCAATGTTAAAGAGAGCTGAGATAAGGTTCAGACTGTAAGAACTTAGGTTTTATACTTATACCAGTGTTGTGCTATAATAAACTGAGTGGCATAGTCTCTACTAAAGTTTAGATTTTAAATATAATTGTGCTCAGGATGAGCTCTTTCTCTCAAGGTGTGGAGGCAGGGTGTAGTGCAAGTGTAACAAAGTGCTATGCACAAGAATTAGGAGCTTAATGTTTGACCAGATAACTGATAACAATCCACATAGGAGTTTATATCAATTGAGAGAACACATAGCACAGAGGCTTATACTCACAGCATTATACACAGCTAGGTCCCTGCAGGCAACGGAACACACAATGGAGCAGCAAATCAGGGCCGGGCCAAGGGGTAGGCAGGGTAGGCAACCACCTAGGGCCCAATCACTGGGGGGTGCACTTCTCAGGGGAATATTTTTTTTGTTTTTTTACTTTTCAGTTTACTGGCTTGTTGGCCTTTATTAAACACGTTATAATTTATAACATTTTCATTCCCCAACTCCCTGTAGGGTTTGTTTTAGCTTGGTGTCTCTGAACAGGCTCCCCCACCCTGGAGCGTGACTTGGCGCCTTCCAGTTCCATGGAAGGGCTGGCACGAGAGTCAGTTATTACCCAGCATCTCAGGGCCGGGCCAAGTGGTAGGCAACCTCCTAAAATTCGCATGCACCAACCCCCTCTTGGGTTTGTTTTAGCCTGGAGGCTCCCCCACCCTGGAGTGTGACGACGCCTTCCAGTTCCATGATGACGCACTGGTGCGGTTATGCTCTGACATGCATGTGTAGCAGGCTGCAGGGCTGGCGTGAGACATCAGTCAGAGTCAGTCATTACAAAAGCCGCTGCCTTTTACTTCTTGCTGGCACAGCTACAGATCATGGGGGCTTGGGTTGGCCACAGGTATGGTGGGGGCGTGGGCTTGGGGCCTGCAGCTGCAGAATAAATGGATATGGCTGGCCTGGGATCATTGTTGGCTGCTGGCCTGGCAGTGGCACAGGTGTAGATCATGCAGGCTTGGGCACAGCACAGATACAGGTGGGGGCGTGGGCTTGGGGCCTTCAGTATTAATGGTGGATATGGCTGGGCCTGTGGGGCGCTGATTCGAACCCTTGCCTAGGGTGCCAAACTACCTGGGCCCGGCCCTGCACCATCTACAAGGATCCTGCAGTATTTGTCACCTTTTGATCCACCCATAATCACTTGCTTCATGCTTAGCCATGGTCTCTCTTACTATGAGACCCACAATACACAGAATATCGAGGATGATTTTCCACTGGATTATAGCTAAGCGACGCTGGAAGTTTTCGGTAGGATGGTTCATTATGATGTACACATGATATGTAATTTATAACTATCTATGTGATGAATAACAAATTTCCTTTAAATTTCTTTATATTCGTTTTTCCTTTGTTACTATTTATGATTGGCAACAGTCTGCCATTCAAAAACAATGTTCCATTCTTTTGCATTACATTGTTTGACCAGTGGATGGCACCCATTTCATCATTAAATAACATTTTAAGCATTTGCAGCTGCTCAACTCTTTCAGGCTCAGAGTTTTGCTCAGCATCATTCTAGTCTCTGATTGTCCTAATGAAACTTTGAATACAATAATAACTGTTGGCAAAGGAATCCAATGCAATCCTGCAAGAATAATGTTTACTGTTATTATTCTAACCTTATTGAGCCAGTAAAGCTAGAGGCCGATTGCTTGTTGGCTGCTATTAGTTACAAATCTTTTTTTGCATAGCCTCCAAACCATAACTTCTAACATTTTAAAATAAGAAAGAGAGACATAGTGAACCTCCACAAGTAATGTGGCAGCAACATTTTGACCATGGCCATCTTCTAGCCACATTGCAAACAGCTTGATCATAGAACAAAACCATAAGATAAACCCCAGACATTCTACTAAGATCACTACAAAAATGGCCATTGAGAACTCAACCTCACTTCTGACATGTACATACATTATTTTTGTTGTGACAAATGACATCACAAAGAAGAGCTTTGCATAAGATATATTTACAGGCTTTTGTGTAGTTAACATTAATGTACACATGAGGATTTAAGTGCCGCAAAGTACTAGAGGACTGAATGTCTTGTAAGTGATCCAACTATATCAGTGCTTGTCTGTATTTCCAGTTTGGGGCCCCATTGAGATTCAAAGTTTTGTCAGGGCTTCTCTTTAACTTATAACAGATATAGACATGAACTGAATCATCATATTTTATCATAAATCCAATAATATAAAAAAACTGCAAATAAGTATTCTCCAGTCTCACGGGACTAATATACCAATGAGGTAAAGTAGAACAATAAAGGCCGATAGGAACAGAACAACAGAGAGAGAACGTAAGACATAATTGAACATGCAGTAGTTGCCTGGCCATAGAGAAACCTTGAATGAGGCCTCAGCTAAACTTCTCACTCTGGACAGTGACAGAAGTGAAGTGCTGTGCTTCTGGTATAATATTGATTTATGGGAATCATTAGTTTTATGGTAAAAGTGAAAGAGAATTACCCCAAAATGCTTTTCATACATCCCAACATTTTGGAAGTAAAAAGAGGGGCAAAAAAGTTGCTGTGTGTATTGCCTCTATTTTTTTTTAAGATGGACAATTTTTGTGGCCACACCCCCTAATTACCATGTTCATTTCGCAACATTTGGCAGGTTATGAAAGTTTGAACATATTTATGTTTTTTTCAGTTTTTTTTATTAGAGTTTGAACATTGCTGATTGGCATTCTCAATACCTTTGATATTTTCTTATATCCCTTTCCTGTTTTATAGAGTTCAACTACCTTTTCCCGCAGATCCTTTGAAAATTCTATTGCTTTCCCGATGACTTAGAATCCAAAAAACATCAGTGCAGCACTGGAAGAAAGATGCAAGGGTCTGTCTTTTATAAACAGAGGTGAAGATGGTTGCCTTTAATAGCCATTCTAACCCTTTTGTGTCAAGTTGTGTGTATG
>CM044433.1:135160017-135172322 GCA_024363595.1 Xenopus borealis | reverse complement strand
TTTTGGGAGGGACTTGTCTATTAGGGGGCAGGGCAAATAACCCATAGTAATGCTGACATGAAGAATGGCCAGGAAAATTAATTTTCGGTAAGTATGATAGGAAATTTCCTTTTTTCTGACTTGTCAAAAAGTCCCAATAATACTGAAATTTCATTACACTGCACCAGAAATAAGAATAGAATAAGAATAATAGAAGAATATTTTAGATTGCAGTGCCAAAAAACCTAACCGTAAGCTAACCCAAAAACAACATCACATTCTGATAAATTCACAATTGGCAAAGGTTTTTCAACTGCAAACTGCTAAACTTTTATTAAAAGTGTCTTAAAATTGGCTCAAGACTTACACTTTCGTGCAGCTTAACTTTCACAGGGGTCTTCTGAACAGATCACAAAATACAAATATGATTTACAGGCTAAAACAAGTAATTCAGAATAATGGAGAATGCAAAGAATTCAATTTACTCCTGAAGCAGAACTTTATTATATTAATTATATCCAAAGCATAACAAGCAGTTTACGTCATACAGAGCAACCAATAAATGTGATAAAGATGGTCAGGATTGTATCATAATTCACTCTGTAGGCATACTAAACCAAAATAGAAAAAGTGCCCAGTCCTATGACAATGAAAAATAAAAGTATAAATAATACAAATGGTCATCTGTTGTGTCAAAATAGAATATGTATATTAGTCATTATTTTTACAAAAATGATGATAAAGATTATGTAAATGGTTTGTTATGCATTTGTTTATGTCACCAGGACAGTAATCTTTTGCGTAACTAGTGTTGACAAATGTGGTGAAATGCTTACTTTTCTAACAACTTGAATTGCACTGAGCAACCTCTGGGCTTAATAATACATTTCACTCAACTGGTAGGACAAAATAGTCTGTCTATGTACATTAAATTGTATGTGTATAAGTATGTGACACTGCACTTATTACATCATCAATACTTGTAATTCTTATAATTTGCCATGGTAACACACAGTTGCATGTTTGGTACATGCCTGCATTTCATTCTCTACCAATAGCCTGCTATGGAAGTCTGCGTAATGACATGGTAGAAGTTACTGCTTGAGAAAGGGGCGTGACCCCGAAACGTTGCATCAGCAATAAACACGCAAAAGCACTTGTTTGCATGGATCCTGTGTGCCATTGGATTTTTTTGCTGGACTTTGTTTGAGGTAGCCGAGCCTCTGCCTTTTGAGCACCAGGTACTATTTGTTATTATTGAAAGGAGAGTGTGCGGGAGCCCGTATTGATCCACTAGAAGTTACTCCTCTAGCCAGACAAGAGTTGACATGATGTAAGCAGAATCGCAGCGAAAGTGACAGCTGGCAGAAATACACATAAATACATAAGAATTACCTTGATAGAGTATAACAAACAAGGAAAAGTTGTGCTCACCAATAATTTTGAAAACCATTAGGCAGGGGTGCAATGAGGCTGTGACCACAAAATACATATAGAAAATACAAGAGGTCCTCTGCACTCAACCCATTATCAGTATACAGTATTTAAGACATTGAGAAATTTTGTGCATACAGCTACAAAAAATGCCTTACCCTTTAAACAAAACAGGGATTGTTTGTCTATATATTGCTAAATATTTAAGTTGGTCAACTACGTCAAAGTCATCCCATATCTGGCCAGTCCTACACTGCATCTGGGGACCCTTTTACCCATAAAGAGGATCACCGCACCAGAGGCCACCCCATCAGACTAGAAAAAAAGGAATTTCATTTGAAGCAGCGTAGGTGGTTCTTCACAGTGAGGACAGTGAGGTTGTGGAATGCACTGCTGGGTGATGTTGTGATGGCTGATTTTGTTGATGCTTTTAAAAGGGGTTTGGATGATTTTTTGGACAGACATAATATCAAAGGCTATTTTGATACTAAACTCTACTAAAGTCTACTAAAAAGTAATTTAAACATAAATTAACCCAAAAGGATTGCTCTGTCTCTAAAAAGGATGAATTATATCTTAGCTGGGAGCAAGTAGAATGCACTGTTTTATTATTACAGAGAAGAAGGTAATTTTATAAAATATTTATTTCATTAAAATGTAGCCTATGGGAGATGGCATTCCTGTAATTCTGAACTTTCTGGATAATGGATTAGGGTTGTAAGCCATCTTTAAATGGCAAGAAACATTAGCACAGCTTCAATTATCTTTTGTGGTCATGAAATCTAATCCAAGGACTGTAATGTACAAAATTCCCAGCACTGGCTAAGGCATTGTGACAGTGCTACCTAGCTTATTTTTTTAAATTCAAATTTTATTAGTCACATACACAGTACGACATGCAGTGAAATGCTTGTTAATGTGCAATGCCCAAACCATAAGAATTTACAGTAAAAAGAAGGAAATAAGAGTTACTTAAGTGATGAAAATAGAAGTAAGGTCTAACTGGAGGATTTACTTATAACATTATAATAACTTAAGAATTTTATGTTAAGTGCAAGTTAACAGTGTGCAAATAACAGTGTGCAAAGTAAGTGTACAGTGAAAAAACAAGTTACTGATGTATATTCATTAAGTACATTATTGTTATTAAGGTTGAATCTACGATTTCTTCTGCTCTACTATTGATTGCAGCATTTATTTTTTTCAAAGGGCAGTAGTACAACCTCACATGTAAAAATGTAAATAATGCATAAACTATTTATCTATGAAAACCAATTGAAAATTTGCTTAGAATTGCCAGTTTTATAACATATTAAACATTAACCTAAAAGTGAACCACCCCTTTAAAGGAGAACTGTCCTGAGATATAGTTTTCTCTGTCTTTTAAGTTATACACAATAAATTTAACAGTAAAAAAGAACAGTGTTTTTTCAGAGTTAAACTTATTACTTAATGAAACAATAGCATTATATAACCTCTGCATCCTCAACCAAGCTTTTACTAATCCCACGCAGCCAAACTCAAATGCAGCATAATCTGGGACAAAGTGTCATCTATAAACAGCTTCCAGTATGTTCTTCCTTCCTGACAAAATCCGCCCCTGACATGACTTTCAAATCTGCATCCCCCTGGAGGAGCCAATCCTGTGGATTGTCCCCCTCCACCAAATCTGATGTCAGGACAGGCAGAGTATGGCAAACACACAGGTAACATAGTATGTTATATACATAATTGTAGCTTGTCTGAGGTTAGATCAGGAGAACCATGTAGTTTGGGTCTGAGGTGTGAACAGTATAGGATTTTACAAACATGAACAATACTGGGGGAGATTATAAGGGATGCACCCAATCCTTCGCCCAGCCGAATCGAATCTGAGCATATGCAAATTAGGGGTGGGGATGAAAAGTGCATAACTTTTTGTCACAAAACAAGGAAGTAAAAAAAATTTCCCCTTCCCACCCCTAATTTGCATATGCAAATTAGGGTTTGGATTCAGTTTGGTATTCTGCCAAATCTTTCTAGAAGGATTCGGCCGAATTCAAAATAGTGGATTCGGTGCATCCCTAGTGATTATAAACAAACAATACTGGGGGAGATTATGGGTGTAAACAAAACATGCCCCTGACAAGGAGCAGCATTGCTGAAATGATCCTCTACAATCAGTTTGAGAAGTTTTTTTCCAGTTCTTTGTCAACCAAACCAGAGGCATGAATTCTGATTGCCAGTCAACAGACAGAGATGTGTTGCACACAGATATGATGTAACTAGAGGGTGAGGGAGGGGAAATATGACTCAGGGAACATGGACGGGGCTAAGTGAATGTTGCTGAACTTAATGGACACTCCTACTTTCAGATTCTGAAAATGCTTGATCTGGAGAGCTATTAGAAATGAGTGATAAGTAAATGTTTTTATAACACAAATTTGAGGCAGTTGGGTATAGATTTTATTGTACTAATTAATGTTATATATCAGTGAGAAAAATGGTATGTTTTATATTTCATGACAGTAAAGCACTTTGATCCCAAGGTAGAAAAGGGCTATATAAAATTATTAATTTTACTTTGATAAGGTATTTTTCTTTTGGGGTGTTTGGAGAGTGAGCAAGTACTTTTATTTTATATTTACACTGGAGAAATGTTTATAATAATAAAATGGACTCTTACCCTAAACTAAAAAAAGTTTGTATGTGCTTCAAAAGAAATTAGTTGATAAATAATCTCCTGTATAACCAACTGTGGGAAAGGGTCTATAGCGCACATATTTACATTGCAGATAACAGATAAGCTGTGTAGAATACAATGGTTTTAATTAATTTAATAAATTAAACATGGGTTAAATGCCATTCATGGCACTCCAAGGAACTACGGAATTTGAACTTCTCATAAAAAATAGGAAATTTGTTGCCAGGAAATAGTTTATTTTTAGGCACTGGATGAACGGATACCATCATTGAATATACATTTTCACTTTATGATCTAACTGGGAATTTAACAATAGCTTCAGCAATAGCCACAGAAACCATGTCTAGTTTTTTCTTCTTGTCTTTGTCCCTAGACAGTGAGGTTTAACATTTGTTCTGTGTCATCTATTTAAACAAAAAAAAAATGACAAAAAGGCATTAACGAAATATATTATTTTTTTAATATAAAAAATTGTATCAGCTGCTAGTAACAAAAATATGTACAAAGTGCACAAAGTTTAAATATCTGTACAAGTAAAAAGGAACACAATATACAATATACTGTAATTAAATATTTTATGTGAAATGTTCTTGCCAAAGCCAGTTTTAACATTGTACTGTACATGCATAATATAAAACAGAAGTTTACTAACCAAAATAAAAAAAGGAAAAAAGCATTAATAATGGACCATAAAAGTAATTGCCAAGGTAATACTGAAGGACAATAGAATGTTTTTTTGACATCGTACAAACTACGTTTCACTTCCATACAAAAAAGGGATACCGCTTATGAAGCATGTATATCAAGGGGAAGAATTAACGCTGCCAATGAAAGCTTCCAATGCCACCTACTGTACCAGTGAATTAACTAGAACATGATTATTGTGTCATATAGGGTAACGGACAGGTAGATCACCATTATATGTGGCTTCAGTAGGCACTTTTACATTTCAAAACATTATGAGCGATGACAGGTTGGAGGGCACCGACAATCAAAACACTCCAGGTGCATAAAGCCTTCCAATGCTAAATATGCGGTTCACATACATTCAACTTCTTTGAAGGCAAATGTAATGTGCTGAAAACATGCATTTAATATATAAAGAAAAATACACAAGTCTTCATATGACTATTGTTCTTATAAAAAGTGATATAGCTTATACAAAAAAATAAGTTGAGGTGTAAAATTGTAATGATCTGCTAAATGAATAAGCACCGGTACATTACGGAGCACCACAGGCTTAACTAATGAGAAAAAAATATTCCAGTCGTCAAGTATAACCAATTTCTCATTTTAAAGATGGCTATACATGGGCTGATAAAAGCTGGCTACTTGGCCCTTCCAGACCAAGATTATCAGCCCATGTATGGGGCTCTCCCAATGGTTTGACCAATAGGTTAGAAAATCATGTCAGGCAAGAACTGCAATGGTGCATAGCTGCTGACTTCTAACAGATCCCTCATGGCCAACACACTGGGCCAAATTGGTATGATCCAATCTTTTGGCCCCTAGGCCAAAGACCATATTGTTTGGCATGGTGTGTTGGTGGCCAAAGTGGGTAAAGATCGCCTCGCCAAATGAGCTGATAATATAGTGTATGCTTACCTTAAGGAGAAAATAAGACCAATAATGACCACTGATTTATAGGATGGAATTGTTAATAAAATGTTCACACTACCAAAAAAGTGTGATTGTGTAAAAGAAAAACTATAAGAATTGGCATATAAATAATGCATTTGTTCTACTGTAACATAGGGACAGATCACTCACTCATGCTCTATTCATTCCTTGAAATGTATACATATTTATTCAAAATGCAATGTACTGAAATACAAACATAAAATTGTAGGCACTTTTTAGGCAACCTTCAGAACTCTAAGACAGCTAATCACCCTGACTTAAGTGCAGAAAATGGGCAAGTTACAAAAAAACTGAAGCAGGGTGGCCTTAAAGGACAACTATTTAGATAGAAAGTTCATGCCAGCATGAATAAATAGAACATTATATAGAAAACATAAAAAGTAGTACCATTCTGAATTATCACACAGGATTCTCTGCACAGAATGCTGAAAATACAGGTAAATTTAAGAAGGCTCGAGATGATTCCTAAGTGAGCAACCCTTGTGCCACTAGATGTAAGTGGATTTATTATTAGAATGATTGCATAAATACAAGATGCAGAGAGGACACTATGTATAGAAGTACAGATGGAGTGTTAAGTTCCTATATGAACTATTCTACTATGGAAGTTTTTTTTTTTTCATGGAACAACCACTTTCACAGGTCACACCGAGTATGGTATAAATGAAAGCAAAAGTAGGGTGATTGTGAACAAGAGTGATTGCCCCACATATAAAAAAAAAAAAAAAAAAAAAAAAAAAAAAAAAAAAAAAAAAAAAAAAAAAAAAAAAAAAGAAAAAAAATCCATAGATTCTATACTTCGCTTTGAATTTATAATATAGTGCAGTCTTTTTCAATTAAAAATACTGTTCCTCCACTTATTGAATATAGCCCTAAGAAAGAGATATATTACATAAAGGTATCATCTTAGGACCAACCTGAATTTGAAGCTGCACAAAGAACGCATAATATTACATAAATATAGCTGTTAAATAAACAGTTGTGGCTAAATCAAAAATTTTCAAGGCACATATACTAGCTATGTTAAAGCCTATATTTGTAATCATTATTAAGCTCAAAATGAAAACAAATAGTTAATTGGTTGCTATGACTAACTGGTGCAATGTTGCACTAGATTGAATAAGATCCAATTTGATTAAACAATTTCTTCTCGTATAGACAGGGTATGGGATACGATGTCAGGAAAACCATAATCAAGAAATCTCTGAATTACGGAAAGGCCACCTCCCATAGACTATTGTAATCATTTTTTTTTTAATAATTTCCTTTTTCTCTGTAATAATGAAACAGTACCTTGTACTTGATTCCACCTAACATTTAATTAATCCTTATTGGTGGCAAAACAATCCTGTTGGGTTTAGTTAATATTGTAATTATTTTTAGAAGACTTAGGGACACATTTACTAAGGGTTGAAGTGAATATCCGAATAAAATTTGAATTTCAAAGTCATTTTGGGATACTTCGACTATCGAATAGGCCAAAATTCTAATCGAATTGAAAAAAATGTGTCAAATTTTCAAAGTACTGACCCTTTAAAATCCTTCTAATTTGACTATTCGCCACCTTAAAAGGGGACCTCCTTGAGCCAGTCCTGAAAAATTTTCTAAGTCCTGAGACTTCAAAGGATTTTGGCTGAAACTGTTCGAAACTTGATGGTTGAATGTCGACTTTTTTTTTCACTTCGAAATTCGACCCTTGATAAATCTGTCCCTTAAGATATGGAGATCCAAATATGGAAAGATCCCTTATCCAATTCCCTGTTCAGCATTTTGGATTACAGGTCCCTTATCATGGAAGAACTATGAAATAAAATAAATTGAATAGCTGTACATGCTTCATATGTAGATCTTTTGTTAATTAAATAAACAACCATAAAAAAAATTAATAAATCTATTTGAGAGTTTTTCATCTGACCAGAGAGGATAAATTAAAACAACAGTGTTAGCAAACCTTTACAATCAGTAAGGCAAATAATCATACTATTATACTTTTCAGTCTGTGACTGTCACTCTTTCAGTAAATGAAGAGGAGAACACATTTTCATTGAGATCCCTTTAGTCCTGCATCTGGAATAAGAAAATAATTAAATGTCCAGGCTAAGGATCTTGAAAGCCCCAAAATATGTAGCTTCTTGTGCTGGGTCCAACAGTTCTAAATAGGAAGTTTGGATGAATATCTGCTCACCAGCATGTAACTTAAAAACCCCTCCTTTATATACAGAATAAAAGTGATAGACTGAATGATTTGACCAAATGGCAGTTTTCCCTCCCTTCATTAGCGTTTCATAAGGCCTCCTGTTCTTGCTTGCTTTACAGATGTACATCATAAGCTGCAGAGCCTTGTCTCGGTATTCTTTTCCTTTATGTATATGGTGTCTAAAGCACAGATTTGCATATACAAAGTAATAGCCATCTTGTAAGATCTCCAGCTTTCCGTTATGGTACTTTATGTTTCTTAGATTTGCCCATCCTTCTCTGAAATTCCAGAAAGTAAGATTCACCTTTGACTGTTCACCTTAATAAAAGTAAAAAAAAAAAAAAGATTGTTGAGTCACAACATGTAGAAAATACTTGGGTTTGAACTATTATCCAAAAGGAAAATAATAAAAAAACAGTATATACATTTATAAAGATACCAAGTACAGCCAACAATGCTGCAATTACATGGTAAGCATGCAAGTAAGGCACATTGTAGTCTGAAGAACCATGAAAAATGGACCACTACCCAAGTTTATCCTGAAGAAAAATGTACCTGCTGGAAATCCTTCAGGATGTCCTTATGTTTCTTACTGACACCAGGACAAGAATATTGTTGTTTTTTAGCAATATTATGTATGTTCTCTTATGCAGGTTCCTTTCTTTAAAAAAAACAAAAAAAAACTTCTATACCATTAAAACATCTAAATAACTAGTTTTGAGCCTTGTAGGAACTATTTTGAGTTTTGTAAAAGTCTCCCAGAGCTATTTTTTGCTCCGAGACCTGAATCTATCCCTTTTATTATTATGTAAATCTATTACATTCACAATATAGTTAATTTCTGAGTTTCTACTCTTGGTTATTTTCCATTGAAATCAATATTTAAACCCAAAAATGTGTAAAGACTTTATAACGTTGTTGCATCTTTAAATTTCCATACTAAGAATTGCAGAAGCTCAAAACCCCAAGCTCTTTCTCTTTGTAAATTATATTCCCATATGCTTGTAGACTTCCTTCGCCCCTCCGTCTTTCTAATTCTTAATAATGGCTGCATCTTAAACCACCCCCCCAAAAAAGTGTCATTCATATTCAAACTGTATAGCACTGTTCACTAAATACAGAACCATGATCAGAGTATGGCTAGCAAGAGATTGGATAAGCAGTTTAGAAAGTGTGACAAGGCATTCAAGCAGTATGAATGTATGGTTTTTACCTTAGCGCTTGCCAGTTTATTACATAGACTGTCAATATTTTCAGATTACCAATAATAGGACCTTAAAGAGTTAAGAAAAGACATAGACAGAAGAAGGAAAAACCCATATAAGAAATGCTTTGACACAGCAAGTGGTTGTGGATTCAATATTTATCTGGGATGGAAAAAGGAATTCAGCATGCAAAAATTACATATTTAAAGAAAAATACAAAAAAGAAACCATGAGTTTCTGGCAAGACATCTTATGGTTTGGTTAAAATCATGTAACAGATTTAGACACGTGATGTAGCTGAAGGCACTTTGTACAAGAAAAAACCTTAAGACTGGGTGGTCAACTATGATTGCACAAGTCAACAAAATCACATTTTCTTTGGAAGCAAATGCAAGGCAACACTTGAGGATAATACTTAAGCTGTGAGAAAGGTTTTTAAATACAGTGATTTCTATACTGCATACAAAGCTTAAGCACCACAAGAACTCCGATCTATTACATGCTGCGGCATTGCATAACATTAGTAAATATATGAAATCTAGTCATTAATATAAACTTACTGTTAGTAGGTGTAATATTCCCAACAGTAAGATGAGCAACCGGCCAGCTGTTGTTCCTCGACCCATACCATGCTTCAGTTCTAGCTGAAAATCAATCAAGATGTCAGTTTAATACCTTTATAACAGTATTTTATATTATATATATGTATGTTAATTGTTAATCAAGTCACAGTAAACCATGTGTAGCTATATTTTTTAATTTATAAACTCGGAATCTGATAATTCCCTCTGCCAGAGTTTGGTTCTTTGATGCAGTACATATTCATTTACATGGCAGCTGTACACAATTTTGTGTTGGCACTTTATAGAATGTGCCAATCCTCTGTAAGTCCTACAAATAAGCTATTGGTAGTTCAGCGATCTCTGACAAAAAACGCAAGTGAAAAATGTATGTTGCATTTCTTGGTATAACACAATTTTCATCTTACTTACCATTTCCCACTTGGAACTGTTTGCCGGAAAGAAATCCATTTAGTTCCTATAATAAAAATCACAGTGATATATGAAACTATAATATATATATAATCAAGACATTATTTTTAAAGAAAAGAAACAGAGGAATAAAGTACAGGTTCTATTATCAAGAAACAGACTTGTAAAATAACAAGTCAGAAAAGTAAGAGAGCAGGTTATAGCTTTTCTCTGATGGAACTCAATGAACTTTACAGCAATGATGACCACCGTACAACGAACAGATTTAGCAGATTGTTGATGGTCGAATTTCGAAGTTTTTTCACTTTGAAATCTGACCATCAAAAATTTTTGGGGGGTAATTTTCGAACGAATTCGAATCGTTTGAATCAAACAATGCGATCATTCCATCTGACCTATTTCCCTTTAAAAAACTTCATATTTGCAAAACTTTGCCAAAATTGCATGTAAAGGCTATGGGAGGTCCCCCTCCCCAGGCTATAATGGCAATTAGGCAGGTTTAGGCTGGGGACAGACAGGGAGATTCGGGGAGATTCTGTCGCCTGGCGTTTAATAGCAGGCGACAATCTCCCCGAACTTCCTTCTGCCTATCCGTCGCTAGTTTAAATGGAAAAGCGCCAGCACTGTGCACACGCAGCGCGGCGATTTCCGGAATCGCCCGAAGTTTCCTCACAAAGTAACTCCGGGCGATTCCGGAAATCGCCGTGCCGTGTGTGCACAGCGTTGGCACTTTTCCATTTAAACTAGCGACGGACCGGGAGAAGGAAGTTCGGGGAGATTGTCGCCTGCTATTAAACGCCAGGCGACAGAATCTCCCCGAACCTCCCTGTCTGTCGCCAGCCTTAAGGTGGTGAATGGTTGAATTCAACATTTTTTTAATGGGACAGTACTTTGAAATTCAAATTTTGGGCTATTCGATAGCCGAAGTAGCCCAAAATTACCTCAAAATTCGAATTTTAAAAATTCGAATTTAATTTGAAAATTCACTTTGACCCTTAGTAAATGTGCCCCTAAGGGAAACAGACCGTTTATCGAATTGGTCCGTTTTCGAACAAACTAAAATAGTTCCAATTGTTTGATTGAGTCGTTCAATTCAAACGATTTCCTCCAAAAAATTTCTATTTTTCAAAAAGGTTATGGGAGGTCCCCCATAGGCAAGCAATTTGGCAGGTGGCGAACGGTCGAATTAGAATTATATAAAGAAATTGAATTTTGGCCTATTTGATAGTCGAAGTACCCAAAAATTAATTTGAAATTCGAATTTTCACTTCAACCCTTGATAAATTTGCCCCTAAGGGGATTATTTAATAAACTCAAATTTATATGGTTGGGCTTTTTTTTTTCTGCCCACCCTTTAGCCTCCTGCCTGTCTACCCATGTAAGGCAGCTACCAACCTATCTTCCTCATGACAAGTGGAGAGCAGGGCAGGTCACCAAATAAGATCATGCAGTCTTGTGGTTCTGGCATTTATGAGGACTGCATGTTTCTTCGTTATGGGGGAAAAAGTATTGCCTTTTTGCAACTCAATCAATGAACGATATATATTGAAAGAACGAAACGTTATGACGTAGAACTGCTGACAGAGCTTCTCTTTCACACATGTAACCACAATGACACGGTTTACCACAAGAATCTTGTCATCTCTATGAAGCAAATAACTTTTTAGGAGTCCTACCTGTGCTATGTAATATCACAACTATCAACAATATTAAAAGAGGTGCTGCAGTACCAAATGTGCATTTGTCATGTATTAATGACCGATACAGAACCGGCTATATGCATATATGGCGAAATGTCAAAAAGAAGGGACAGTGCTCACATAAAACAATACAAAGGATATAAATCTATGGAAGAAATTGTGTTTTGGTATGAGCATGGGAACACAGCTCTCACTAAGACACTCAACAATAGGCAGCTGTTTGATTTGACAGTTATTTATTATATTCAGGCAATGTAAAAAATGATTACCTTTTCAACTGCTGTGCTGAATGCCTGCTTTATTCCTTCACATAACATGAAGTCATCCTGTGTAGAAGAATCTTTTGCATGTCCATGTTCTCTCTTCTTTGCAATTGCTTTCCAGCAATGGAGTTCAGGCATTCGGCTCTGGTCCCCCTAAAAGTGTAAGTTTCAAGAGGCCGATTTATCAAACATGGAATTCCTGCTAAAATTC
>CM044433.1:135137463-135158441 GCA_024363595.1 Xenopus borealis | reverse complement strand
GTACAACATCATAATTTAATAATCAGCCTTGTAGCATCATCTTATATTCCAGGACAACCTAATTTTCTGATTGATAATTTGGCACGACCCCTAAGCTTAGCTTCTTAACATCTGCCCAGAGCCCACTGAGCATTTGAGCTAGTAAATGAGCCTCAGTATCATATATAATCATCAGAGAATCACTGTGAATACATTTCAGGGTTAGAAGCACTCTGTATGCATTGTCCTTCTTGAAAGTACATTTAGAAATATTTATAGATTGAAGTATTGGCACTTACAGGATTTGCATAAAAAAAGAAAAATCCATTTGGTGAACAAATAAATAGGTTATTAGGCATAAAAGACCTATTTGTTTATTCACCAAATGGATTTTTCTTTTTTTTATGCAAATCTATTTATGTTTTTCTACTAGCGCAGCCAGGTCATCCAATTACTTTAAAGGTGTGCATCCTGCACCTACCATTCTCTCTCTCTCTCTCTCTCTCTAGAGCATCCGTTTCTGAGTAAGATTGGCTCTTATTTCATTGCAAGCACGTGGTTTATAATTATCATTTTGCCGGTTTTAACATCTTTGCCATTATCATCCAAAATTCCACATATAGCATTCCCCAGAGTAAATATTCCAACCATCACTTCTCCAAAGTTTATAATGAAGGGAGAAGTAAAGAAGCAACAAAGCACTACACAGAAAAAGCCCAGTGTTTTTTTCAACTGTTATTTTTGTGTTTAAAATGAGGAGCATCATTTATCTGCCTTTAAAAATGCAAACTTCATTTACCACTTCCTTCTCGTGCAAACAGAGGAAACCAGCCTGAAGCTGTAAATACAACTTTCCCCTGTGGGAGACTGGCTTGTCTTAAAGATCCTCACATTATAATTTATCCTGTGGAATATGATGGCAATACACTTGAAACCACACATTACAATTATTTCCTAGGTTCTAGGTAGAACATTAACCACATAATTATAATATAATACATCAACTATATCAGTTATATATTGGAGTGAGGGGACACATCCTATTATTCCACTGATTCTCTGGATCTCTAAACAGGAGTAAACAAAGACCACTGCTTATTAACATTATTTATATATGCTTTTAAGTAAAGTACCATGGATTGGTGCATTTTCTGAAGAAGAGGAGCATTAGCCACAGGTAGGAGGTGAGGCACTAGAATCACCTTGGCACCCTCAGTTGCTTCTTTTTAATGAATGCATAATGAAAAGCTGCCTTTTTACATTTACAAAGATATATTTGAGTTTAACCAACAAGCTAAAAGGCAGTATAATTTTCACACAGAGCACTACAATAGAAAGGACACCCATTTCTAATCAATTTGAAGGTAAAAGCAAATCTTCAAAGACTTTTCGTAGTTCCTCAGATCCCGGGGGGATGGTTTTCTTGTGGTTTAACATAAGCAAGTATAATTGTTGCCAGCAAAATCTTACAAAATATCACCAATCTTCCAAATTGTTTGTGGTTGTTTAGTGTAGACTTGCTGCTGTAAGAACTGGGAACAACTGTTGCCTCATACCCATATTTACTGAGAACTTATCTTACATCACCAAGGTTTTAGGAAAGAGAGGTCAAATGTCACACAATCATAAAGCACTTCATAGCCATAACGAAAGCAACAAATTCACTAAAGAAAATAGTGTTTAACATAAAAAGTTTCCATAAATAACTAGCAATTCAGATCAAGCACACACAAAGAATGAGGGATGCTGGGAGAATAGTTTTCCCAGAAGCTCTATACACAAACTTGCCTGATCTCTGGGCTTATGTCAGTTAAGCATAGTAATGTTTCTCTTTTAAAGGGATTGTTCACCTTTAAAGGGCAAGGAAAGTGTAAAATACAATAAGGGTAGAAATGTTGTATTTTGTATTCTAAACATAAACATGAACTTACTGCACCACAAGCCTAATCAAACAAATTATTTATGATTTCAAAGTTGGCCACAGGGGGCTGTCATCTTGTAACTTTGTTATACATCTTTGCCTGACACTGGCACTGCACATGCTCAGTGTGGTCTGTGCTGCTTAGGGATCATCATAAATGATCAAAAAACAAAGCTGTTTGAGTTCTGCATGGCTGGTAAGTAAGGCAGGGGCTCCCCCTGCTGTTCATAAGTATGATTGTTTCCCTGCCAGAAGTTAGGGACCGTCTGACAATTCCTATCCACAGCACTAAATGAAGGGAGAATCTCACTACATACAGTCAAGTTTCTTATAAAAACGGTACACATTTTTAAATTAAAGTATATTGGAGATAGATTTCTTTTTCTAAGGTAGCCATACACGGGCCTATAAAAGCTGCTGACAGACCCATCGGGTCTGTTCGTTGATGCGGTCCCGTGATCCGACAGCCCATATGGCCTCCATTATGATCCGATCATTGGGCCTTAGGGCCCACGATCAGATCAGTCCGATATCGCCCACCTCAAGGTGGGCATATCGGGGAGACATCCCCTTGTTTGGCAACATCGCCAAACAAGCAAATCTCTACGTGTATGGCCACCTTTAACTTTTAATATGTTTCAAAAATGGCCTATTTTTAGCAACGTTTCAATTGTTCTTCATTATTTATATTTGGGAGTTACTGACCCCATCTAAAAAACAAATGTTCTATAACATTTTTTATTACTTATCTTTCTAACAGGCCTCTCATATCCATTCTCTTATTTAAATCAATGTAATAATAATTTGGACTCTAACAACCAAATTGCTGAAATTCCAAATAGGAGACCTGCCGAATAGAAAGCGGAATAACTCAAAAATCACAAATAAAGAAAAATTGCCTCAGAATATCACTGTCTACATCATACTAAAATTTAACTCAAAAGTGAACAACCCCTTTAACAAATATAGCAAATATACATTTAAACTAAACTTGCATAATTCCATGCCACCAAGAAATAGATGACCCTCAAGTGGTATGGAAATGAAACAAATAATTAGCATTATTACTGCTAAAGTAATATCACTTTATTCACCATGGTTATAACGTGCATTTTAAGAGATGCTCACACCCTGGTCTGATCACTCATTTATACTGGAATGTAACTTTTTGAGATCATATTTGTAAATCCTGGTAATACATTCTCGTTGTGATAACAGTTGTGTGTATTTACCCCCCATCCCCTCCCTTCTTTCTTTCTGTACCCACCCCTTATTAGACTAAAAGTTCAGTAAAAATCCATCATTCCAGAAAAGGTGTAAATGAACACAGGATGAGGAGGATATTATTGGATGGGCACACAACCACAGATAATGTTATATTCCATTGATGAGGATGAGGTAGCTGTGACGCACCCACCACACGTAAAGTCGCCTGCGCCTATTCACACGCGGCAACGCGATTTGAAAAGTCGCTCAAAATTGCTAGGCAATTTTGAGCGACTTTTAAAATCACGTCGCCGCGTGTGAATAAGCGCAGGCGACTTTACGTGTAGCAGGTGCGCACAGCTACCAAGCTATTCGGGGAGATTTGTTGCAGCAATTAGTCACCAGATCACCGTGAAATCTCCCCGTGTGGACAAGCTCTTAATCCTTTGGATCCTACTTGAACACCCATAGTCCCAGTTTACCTGTAGCTGGGTTCAAAAACGTCAAACTATCCTATATTACAGATTGAATGTATACATGCCAAGTAAATTGTTCCAGTTTTAGGAATGGTTCACACTATACATAGTTTGACATAGATCATATGAAAAGGTTTTACAGAGATTCTTAGGGGCCTATTTATCATGCTGAGTAAAACACTGAAGAAAAACATTACCGGTGATGTTGCCCAATGCAACCAATACGATATTTGCTTTTGTTCTGTAACTTGTAGGGAACTGTTGAATTCGAAATGCTGATTGGTTGCTATGTGCAACATCAACACCTCTATATAAAGAGATACTGACACCTGAAAATCATAATAAGGTCTTTGCATACTATTTATAATTTTGCCATATGAATATTTGTCAGATGCTTTTACATTACCTTTCTTATCCCCATGTTCCTCTATGAGGGGACTGCCATATTTGTGCAGCAGTGGTCTGTTAGCATTAGAAACGCCAACTAACAGGTTGAAAAGGGAAACTCAGTTTGGCAAAACTTTAGGGATGCACCGAATCCAGGATTCAGCCTTTTCCAACAGGATTCGGCTGAATCCAATTTGCATATGCAAAGGAACTTTAAGTAACATTACTACAAAAGCAGTACTATCAGTGAAAAACTATAGGTCATCAACATGACCTATAGGTAACTATAAATTAATATTTGGAAAAGAAAATAGTGTCAGTATCACTTTAATTCCTGTTGTCTGGCATAGGAACACATTTTATGGTAGTAATGGAGAACATGGGAACCCACCCTCAACAGCATGGGGACCATATTTTGGTCCTAACACATAGGTTAAGATAAGTTACAGAGACTAATTTTCTTAATTAAATGCCCACCAATGACAGTAATTTTGCATTCCCTTGCTTTATTGCATTTTACACTACCCCTGTGGGTATCCTAAGGCATATAATCAACTTACCATTATGCTTTATCTAGCAGTACCTACCATTAATATGGTAAACATGGTGAAAGTTACCTTTCCATACCTACACAATATCCCCGGCACTAGAGCGGACACCACTTTCTCTGTACCACACAGGTTGGGGCTATCTGTGCTTAGATCTGATTATACCAGAAAAAGAAGTGAGCTCCCCCAGTCACTGGAACCCATCACACCGAAAAATATCTGGTTAAGCAGATTTTCTAAACACTGCAAAAAAGTGGGTGCCAATGTTTTCAACTCACACACACACAGGTATGCACATAGAAAGCAAAGTTCAAAGGAAAGGGCTGATAGAATAAAGGTGTGTGGTCATGAGCTGAGAAGCCAAATAGGGGTTCAGAGAAAACCCAAGGAAGTAGAAACCTACACACCCTACGGTTACAGGGACAGCATTGAAATAATTGTGTGGATACATATTTGCAACAACCATAAGCCAAAGCTAACCACATCTTAGAGATCGTGAGCAGATCATTCATGTCAAGCAGTGCTAGCAGGCTGGCATCATGCCCTTCAGTTCCTCGCTGCAGTATAGAAACATGTGGCACAGCCCTGGCATGTGTGCAGCAGAAACTGTCTTGAAATGGAAACTTCAATTATAAGACAACACTATATATAAAGTAACAATGTGTCTTAATTGGAGAGGGAGAGGGAATAGGACATAATGTCATTTTATGGGGTTTATCCATTTCCCAAGCACCAAAAAATATTGCTTACATGGGATATACACCAGAAAACAATGAGAGAAAATAGTATTCTAAGCATCTTTTCTAATAAATATGCTTTTACACTCTTCGGTGGTTTGAATGTTATTTGTAAATCAATTTGCAACTCCAAAAATAATGTTTTGCCTAATAAAAGAAAACATGATTCTAAGCAGCTTTGCAATATACATTCATTACACATTTTCTATGGTTTTTAAATTATTTGTATATGTATTGCTATTGAAAGCAGGGTTTGTCTGTCCCTTTCTATTCTCTGTACTGGTGGCTCTGGCTTTTGAAACAATGTAACATAAACCAAAGGATTAACAGACCTGTCTTGCTGGAGGAGACTGGCTTTTGCAACATTGTTTAAAATGCAACAACCAGGAATTATGCAAATGCTGCTGTCAATAGCAATTACATTTACAAATAACTTTTAAATCACCAACAATTTTTAATACATACATTTTGGAAAGTTGCTTATAAATGTGTTTTCTTCTATTAGGCAAAAAGACATTTTTTGGGTTGACATGTCCTTTAAAAAAAAAACTGTATTTGGTTATCCCTTTCTGTTTTCAGGGCTCTGTTTCTGGAAAGAATGTAGCAGAAGTTAGTTCTCTTCGGGTCTGTCCATCAGTTTGGCTTCTGCTACATAGTTCAAAAGTCAGAAGCACCAGGGTGGGGAATTGAAAGAGACAGTCTAGTACAGCAGTGATATTTACAAAAAACAGTAAATAAAAATAAAAGCATGAAAGTTACTATGAATGTCAATTACTTTAATTTGCCAAAAACGTTATATCTCCTTTAAATGATCATTGTTTTAGATAATGACTTGATAATCTTTCATTTGTATGATTTAGCTCTTGGCCAGTGTTTCTATGCACAACAGCAATTGTAGAGAGTAATGAAATAAAAGCTATTGCAGTTACATAGAAAAGACTTGAATAGCATTTCTTTGCACTATTTCCACTATATAGTCTAATATCAGTGTTACGGCTAAGCACTTAAACAGTGCATGTAAGTCAAGTGATTGCTGAAGGAAGTGAGAACGTAAAAAACAAATGATCAGCCATACCCTGTCCCGCTCGAACGCCCGTGGTCTCCGCTTACCTGCGCCTTAAAGTACAGGAACAGCCCAAGAGTGCAACCAACTTGCGCCACTGCCAAGGTAAACAGCGCGATGAACACGGACCTTGGCACTGTACGAGACCGATCTGCGCTCTCCGCAGCCACCTGTATCTCCGCGGCACCACGCAGGTACCCACCGGAGCTCATCCCCGCACCGGAGCACTGAGAGAGCAGGTGTCCCACGTCGATTGCCAACACTTACAATGGCACCTGACACCTCAGTGACAGGCAGCCACTTCTCTGCTGGGATTAATAAAGGCTGCGTGAGAAGGGGCGTGGTCAGTTATCTGAACCAATAGAAACGAAGAACCGCTAAGCCTGCCCCGTAGGCGAGAGACTGTAGCAAACCTGGAGCACTTCAGTCAGATAGTGAACTGTTCCCGTTTTGTACAAGGGCAGAGGCAGCCCACCTCATATTTTCTCACACAGGTAACAACTGGCAGTGTTGAAAAGTAAATAAATTAAGGCAGTGAATACAATTTATGGTCTAGAAGTTCACTGTTGAACTCTTTGTTATCATATCTGTCCCTATTTTTTGGAGGGTCAGTCTCTCTTTTGACAGCTCAACCTGCAGTCCCTCATTTGTACTAGGAAGTCCCTATTTGGGACTAGGTATAGTTTTAGGAGTGCTGTACATGTTTACATATTATACAGAACAGCACAAACAGGCTGGGCAAGCAGTACAATAATACAGATAATAAGTGCCACGTGGTAACAGACTTTCAAAGAAAAATTAAGCTATTTTTCTTTGGTTCAACTTGGCTTCACTGGGCAGAAGCAACAGTGATTGAACTGACAATTGGAAATCCCTGACTTCTTTAATTGTGGTAACAGATTTAGGGGCCTATTTATAAAAGGAGGAATTATGTATTTGGCGTAAGAGCCAGGGTCAGACTGGGGGGCCCGCTGCTTTCTCAAAGCCCCCCTCCAACCCCCTCTCATACCGCAAAGCCTGGTATGGCCCCCGCCGCCCCTACCGCGCACACAAGCCAGCCCCCCACCGTTTATATTGCGTGAGCAGAGATGGAGGAGGAGGTTCAGAGCAGCAATGACATGGAGCGGGTCTGGGGCCAATGAGAGTTTGTTTCCTGGTGTCACGCCAGCCCAGTCCAACCTTGTCAAGAGCACTTTTTTGCCAGGAGAAACTTCTTCGGGTTGAGGCTGGAGCCAGCCATTATAAAGATACATCATCCAATTTCATCTCATTATATACCTCTCCTCCATGCTAATTTGCCACATATATAATATTTTTGACCTGTAAATTCTCTACAATTGTATAAGGAAAATCACTGGTGAATTTTCACAGAGAATTTTCACCAGGAGCAAATTTGACACATTTCTCTCTTAACAGCATACATCCAATTTTTTTAATAAATATGAGATGTGTTGTGAAAATACACATGACAAGCTGAGGCGTACTTCTGTGACCTTAGGCAGAAAATTAGAACTTTGGCCAAGTAAGATGAGGAAAAATGTGCCCCAGTAAAGGAGGTCCCTACCCTGTAGAGAGTATAAGCTGGATACAGTTGCTCTCTGTCCTCTTACTAAATGTGTAGGTAACTGTTACTATGTCATAGAAAGTCCTATTCTCAGCAGCGTTCTTCATATTTTAATCTTTAGTGGGTTTTAAATTATTTGCCTTCCAATTTTGACATTTTTCAGCTTCCAATTTCAAATTGTGTCTGGCTGACGGGGGCTACTGACTCCTGAGTTCAAAAACCTGTTGCCCTATGAGGCTACTGTTTTATTGTTACTTTCTATCATTTATTTTCGTAATCATTTTCAAGTACATACACACCACTGCAAAATCGGAGATAAAATTCCAAAACGCAGAAGATGAAAGATGGCGCAAAAGCCATGCATTTGAAAATGAATTGCAGATTGTCTTAGGATATCACTGTCTACATCACGGGTACCCAACTTATTTTACCTGTGAGCCACATTCAATTGCAAAATGATTTGGTTCGGCTACACAGGCATGAAAAAGTTCATGGGGTGCCAAATAAGGGCTGTGATTGGCTATTTGATAGCCCCTATTACTGGCAGTCTAAAGGGGGCTCTGTTTGGCAGTACATCTGGCTGTATGCAGCCATAGCCTCCAATCCAAGAATTCAAAAATAAACATCTGCTTTGAGGCAACAGCCAAGGGGTTGGTGAGTGACATGTTGCATGTGAGCCTCTGGTTGGGGATCACTGGTCCACATTATACTAAAAGTTTTTTTAAGGCACACTATCTCTTTAGCAAGGATAGACACATTGGATGTGACTGCAATGTGATTAATCTTTTGCTTACTTTTACAAAAGTGATTTGTTTTAAAGGAACAGTTCAGGGTAAAAATAAAAACCGGGTAAATATAAAAACCGGGTAAATAGATAGGCTGTGCAAAATAAAAAAATGTTTCTAATATAGTTAGTTAGCCAAAAATGTAATGTATAAAGGCTGAAGTGACTGGATGCCTAACAGAATACAACACAACATCCTGCTTTTCAGCTCTCTAACTCTGAGTTAGTCAGCGACTTGAAGGGGGGCCACATGGGACATAAATGTTCAGTGAGTTTGCAATTGATCCTCAACATTCAGCTCAGATTCAAAGCAACAGTTATGACCAATGTGGCCCTCCCTCATGTCACTGATTGGTTATTGTCTGGTAACCAGGGTAACCAGTCGGTGTAAACAAAAGAGAGCTGAAAAGCAAGAAGTAGTGTTCTGTTCTGTTATGTTAGACTTACAGTAACTCCAGCCTTTATACATTACATTTTTACCTAACTAACTACATTGAAAACATGTTTTATTTTGCACAGCCTATCTATTTACCCACTTTTTACTTTTATACTGAACAATTCCTTTAATATATAATTTGCTGACTAAAAGGATGGGAGGTGGTTTATCATATTATAGGCTCATTCCGGATTTAGTGGGCTAGAACAGGGGGAGCCTTCAAATGAGTGGGCCTGGTTGAGTAGATTTAGGCATGCTTGGACATGTAGTTTAGTTTGGCAATTTTTTCATAGGGCCCTGCAAGAGGTATCCATAAAAAGATAATGCATATGTGTATATTTTACCAATATTAGACTGGTGAATAGATAACTCCAGGGAAATATGTATAGTGTTGTGGCTGTATTTGTGTGCCAGCTCAGGAAAAGCCAGATGAATGGGCCCCTGGAGTGAATGGAGGAGAGCAGGGTGGGCCTTCTATTCCTTACTCCTTTGTTTTCAGTTGCCCAGTTAGAGGCAGCTAGGTAATTAGGCTGCAGGTGAGCTGCGCATAAAAAGAAGTGTGGGACTACACCTCACTTCTCCCCCTGGAGACCTCATTGTGCTATAGGAGGGAGAGGGGCCTGTGGACACCTCCATGTGCAGTAAGGAGTGTGCATAGGGTTTCCACCCAGCCGGTATTTTACCCGCCTAGCCAGTAAAATACCTACAAGGGCCGGGGCTGGTATTACAATGTAGTTGCCGGTAATTTGTAATGCCCTTAGAAAAAGACCTCGGCCCTTCACTTTAAACGTATTTATTCCCTGACGCTGCTGTGGCTCCGCCCCTTAAGCGTCATGTCCCACCCCTTTTGTATGTCTTTTCATGACTCCACCCCCTTTACGTCACTCCTTGCCCCTTTTTTCCACCCCCCCAGCACTAGCCGGTATTTTTAGTTTTTGTGGCAACCCTAAGTGTGAGTGTGTGAGAATAGCTGGGAAGGAGAATGGGTGTCCCCACCGGCCTGAAGTGTTGGAGAGAGCTCCAAGCGACTGGGAAGAGAAAGAGAGAACCCTTCAAAGACAATGGGACTCATTTATAAACACTGGGCAAATTTACTCCTGGACAGTAACCCATAGCAACCAATCACATGACTGCTTTCAGTATACACCCTGCAGCTGACTGAAAAAAGCTAATCACTAACTGGTTGCTATAAGTAACTGGCCAGGTGCAAATTTGCCCAGTGTTTATAAATGAGCCCCACTGTATGAGTATAATAGAGGATTCTGGGACTTCTGTACATGCAGGGCTGTAAGTGCTGGAAATGTGTGTTCATGTGTACACCAATGTGAGTGTTGAACTGGGACTGCTAATCCTATGTGAAGCAAGTATGCTGAGAAGTGTATTTTGTTCCTTATAAAAGCCAGCCAAGCTGCATTTGAAATGTGAAAGGTGGCTTATACACTGCACATAGGCTGAGACTGGAAAATATCAAAAACATTTTTACAGATTAAATACTTTTCTGTCAAAATTTTACTGCTTTACATAAACTGGCATAAACCTTGGTTCTTTATTTAAAATAGCCACTGGCCAACATTATTAAAAGTCACTTATTTGCAAGTATATGTCCACATTGGACCTTCATGGCTATGGTCAAATTTGAACAATTCATGTTATTAGGCATTTAAGTATTAACTGACGTTTGCTTTACAATTAACGAAAATCCCCTATAAATTGGACTCATTCTTGTCACCAAAGGGTCCTAGACTATAGGGGTAATTTACAAAGTGCAGAGAGGGTGCAAAGTACAAAAAATTGTTGCTAAAACGGAAAAAGAGAAATAAATGTCATTAAGCTACTGCAATAAAAAGTTAGCGAAGCAGGAAACTGAAGAAATGATTTCTAAGTAGAACAAGAAAGCAAAATAGAGCAAATTCTGTAAATACATGAAAGATGCATCTCACATCAGAAAGTACAGATTTAGCCCACTAAAAACACCACAGGTGTAAGGAAACTATTGCCATTTTCCTAAATATATATATATATATATATATATGTCAGGAGCTTCAACAAATATTGGGCGTGGGGGTCCCCGGTGCTTTTCTAAACTTGTCATTTGTATAATACAAGACTTAGTACAACACATACAGTACGTGACTAACCCACGCTGGGTGGAAAGTATGCTAAAACATTTTTCCAGTTGCTCTAGAGTTACTAGATACTGTATATAATGAGCTGGATGAATGAAAATCTTCATAGACCACAGTATTTTTTATTTAACAACCGTGTGTACCAATAAATACGCATTTAACCGTTACTAGTTCTTAAGATTTGTAGTTAGCAAGTATAGTGAAACCTCAATTTTAAAGTACCCTGATTTTAAGGATTTTAAGTTTTTCTGCATTTTACATTTTTTTTAATGTGTTCCCACTAATTTATAAAAATGACTGTTAGTCCTCTGTGAATATTTATTTTTGTTTTTTAATTTTAGGATATATCATCTTGAATGCTTAGGACATCTTAATGTAATATCAGCTACTTTAAGTCTGCTAATAAAAAACAAAAAATTTACAAATTAAATAAAGCCAAAAAGATTGTTTTGCCACCAATATGGATTTGTACATCTTAGTTACACTCAAGTAAAAGGCACTGTTTTTTTACACAGTGAAAAAGGAAATCATGGCCTTGTATTGTTGGCACATTTATTTTTTTTAAAATGAGAATTTCTAAAAATAAATATACTGCAAAATGCAGAATAAATTTACTCAGTGGAGCCTAGCAATTTATTTTCAAAAGTTAAATTTATACCGTTGTGTGAGCTCATGGTACCACCAAATTTAGTTTTTATGTAACTTTAGTCTACAGTCCAAATTAATGGTTTAGTGTTTTCATGAAAATAGTCAATATAGTCTCTAGATTCAATATATAATGAATAAAGTATCCCCTCTTTTTACACAGGTCATGGAACTTCAAGGTAACTTCTAATATCCTCATTTTGCAACAGGGGGTAAGTTATTTATTATAATACCCAAGTTTCAGTGCGTTGTGACAGAAATGACATCACTAAGCTCCGATTAGAACAGATGACACCACTAAGCACCATTTATAAGGATGTAATTTATAGGATATTCACGGCTCTTGTGTTCCTCTTGTAGAATATAAGGATTTTATAAGTTACCAAGGAGTTCAATGACCATATAAAAACACAAGGCTGAAGGGTTTTTATTCAGTGACTTCTATTATCCTCATATTTTGCAACAGGGGGTAATTTATTTGTTATAATACACAAGTTTCAGTGAGTCATGTGACAGAAATTACATTATTAAGCTCCAATTATAACAGATGACATCACTAAGCACCATTTATAAGTATATAATTTACAGGATATTCATGGCTCTTGCATATTATATAGTGAAAAAGTACCCCCTCTTGTAAAATAGAAGTATATTATAAGTTACAGAGGAGTTCTATGATCATAAAATAACGAGGCCAAGGCAGAGTGTTTTTATACAAGTCATGGAACTCCGGGGTGACTTCTAATATCCTCATATTTTGCAACAGGGAGTACTTTATTGTAATACACAAGTCATGTGACAGAAACAACATAATTAAACTCAGATTATAACAGATTACATCACTAAACTTAGTTTATAAAGACATAATTTACAGGATATTCATGGCACTTGTGTACTTTTAAAAAACTTATTTTCTAATTCATTAACAAATGTTTCCCTAAATTACTATATATTCCATATTCTCATTTCTTTAAATTTACATAATTTTCCAGTTTGTGCAAGTATTGCTATAAAATAAACTAATATATGAAACACAATGGTACAAATTATGAACAAGGCTCCTTAACATGGAAAAGTTTATTTCTTGTAACCCTGAACAAACTAGGTCAAGTAAACAGTGGCTGTCCCAGCTATAATTACGGATGTCTCATGTAAAAATGTGGCTCACCCTCTTAGGCTGACATGAAAGTAAGATAAAATAAATCTGTCCTTTTCCACTGGTTGACTTCTATAAGCCTAATTAGGACAGTTAAATGAATGCAGTGAATGCACATCAATCCACATAAGTATTGCTGAGATGGATAATTATTTTTGTTTTGGGAAGAAAGGTTACCAGATTTCATCTTCTGATATATGCAGTAAATGTTAGGTCCAGGAACCATGAGCTAGATCATTAAAGGAGAACCAAGCCCTAAAAATGAGTATGACTAGAAATGCTGTTTTTATATACTGAACTTAGGGCACCTGCCTAAACATTCTATAACAGTTATGAGCCAGGTCTTCAAAGGAATCAATATGGGTAGGTCCATAGTTTAAGGTATAGTTGGCAACATTGGGGAGAGCAGTTCCCCTGCCCTATTTACATATGTGATTATGATTGGCCATATCATTGAATATGCAAATACTGCCACAAATAGCTCACCATAAGTAAATTAAACCTGCATTTTTCTATGGTTGGAGTGAGGGTGTGGGGTTAGTATTTTTCCTTCTGAAGAAGCGTGGCGCTCCACGTGAAACACGTTAAGGATTAGGAGCAGTTTTAATTGTACAACATTCTCTATTTCATGTTTGTGAGTATACCCAGTTGCTGGGGCACATTAATTTTAAATAAATACGTCTGCACTATCATATATTTCTTCTTTTTATGAACATTGCGTGAATACTCAAGGACATCTTGGAATCAGCACCAGTTTTAATTGATGAGTACATACTTTGAGAATCTGGTGAGCAGGCATCTGTCTGTTTTTCAGAAACATAAAGCTTACTTTTTAGTACTTTCTAAAGCAGCTCTGGGAGGGGGGTCTCTGACTAAAATTGTTCTAAATGATACATTAAGGGACACATTTACTAAGGGTTGAATTTAAAACTGAGAAAACTTTGAAATTCGACCATCGATTTTTTTAAAGGGGTTTTTCGATCTAATATGTCTGTTTTCGAATAAAAATCATTTGAATTGATCGTTTCATTCGAACGATTTACACAAAAAATATTTGGATTTCAAAGATTTTCAGAAACACTCCTTAAAGGTTATAAGAGGTCCCCCATAGGCACAAATAGCAATTCACAAGGTTTAAGATGGCAAAGGGTCGAATTTGAAATTTTTAAAGAGACTTTTACAGTAATTTTTATATTCAAATCTAATTTTTCCAATTCAAATCGAATTTTGGCCTATTCAATAGTTGAAGTACCCAAAAATTTACCCTCAGTAAATCTGCCCCTAAATGATACATCTATTATCTTTGGTCCCACTAAGCAGAATCCCTGAGTTTCATTAAAGGTAGCTGTTAGAATTTATACAGTGGTTAGATGCAGCTGGGAAATGTAGCAAATTGTAAGAGTTCATAATCTGCGCCTGAATTACTGAGTTGCAAGACTGAAACACCAGAGACACGAACTTTAAAATTCAACTTTTGGAAAAACAGTCAAAGATAAAATATGGTAATGGTAAGCAATTGATTTCTCGTGTCAAATCTGAAAACTGAACTGAAATAAGTGTTTGGAAGATAAACAACTCCTTTAACACTTGCCAATACTGAAATATAGAATATAGGGCTTCCAGGGGACCAATCTGTACAAAGACTGATTAATGATTCAGACATCCATCCATAAGAAAGAATGGCCATGGCAATGACCCTGCTTTTTTTCTTTTTTGCTGAAAGTTGTTTTAAACTTCTGTTGGGAGGATAAAAGATGACTGAGATCAAAATATATGTGAATATTTGTACCCTTCCCCCAAACAGAGTCATGTGCATGTTATTAGGTTCTTGTCAATCTTCTTAACTGCTGCCCAGTGTTTGCAATGAAAATGTCCCTTAGATTAGCATTGATTGTATATTATACACATATGCACCATTCAAATCTATTGTTATCTATTCTGAATATATCACAGACAAGACTCCTTTGGAATAGGTGTCTGAATATAATGGCCTCTGATAACAGGCAATGCAACACCTACTTACTTTCTTTAAAAACCTAAATAAACAAAAAAACAACAATTACAATTTTGTTTTGTAGGGGACTAATTTTCCTACCTTGCCATTTCTCACATTGACTCAAGTTGATTTACAGGCTTGTTTAGTATTGCATAAATAAGAAAGCATGTGTCTAAACACAGCAGTGCACCACAGCATACAATAAAGGACAGAAGACTGCATGAACCAAATTAGGAGCAAGCACTCACAAAACTTAAAAGAAACCGTTCCATGTGTGTTTCAAAAAGCTTAAAGGTATTAATTATCTACACATTAAATTGTATTATTTTTCCCCTATGTCTAGAAACTGACTTTGAACTTGGATTCAATAAATTATTGGACCTTTCCTACCACCCTCCAAACACACAGTGAATATTAACAGGACTGTATAACAATATTTAAAAAAGAGAGTAGCATCCTGTTATTGAATGCATGACAGCTAAAGCTACAATCTACTTCACTGCTTAGAGTCTTCAGAAAAGCCTCCCACGAATCCAAACCTAATGGAAGATACCATATAAATTGGTGTTTTTATCTGACGATAAGGCACAAAAATCTTTTACAAAAAGTTTTACAGAATCCTGAACGACTAAACTTCAACAGATAAAAACATTATGATATAAATAATATTCTTTGCAAGTAAGAGGACAGTAGCTTGCCGAATCACAAGAATACTAAGGGGATTTTGGGAGTACTCTAGGACTAAAGTAAAGTATGATACCAGTGCAGTTGATCTGAATGGAAAAAAAGAACTTGATTGATTATGAACTTGCAAATATTAATTTCTGGCAAAACATGGAATCATGTATTATAGAAGCATGAATTATGATCCCAACCCCTGCAAAAGGCAGTGATTGAAAACAATAACAGCCTGAAATAGGCATAAGCCTTAAGTTTTTTGGTTTTAGTTAATGGATCTCACCAGAAGATGGCTCCATTATCCAAAATTAAATCAGTTTGAGAAGAGATCTTTGGAATTGTAGTAGAGGGGCTAGGAAAACCTTGTGTCAGCATTATCGTGGAGTTCTATTTTTTTTAATGAGCAGAGTAAAAAGAGATCATTGTTAAATGAGTTTGTGAAAGTATTTTGTTTGAAAGGCTAATTAGCTGTAACATAGTATCATAGTAACTTAGGCTGAAAAAAGACACACGCCAAGTGTCAAGTTCAACCTTTTAATTTTTTTTAACCTGCCTAACTGCTAGTTGATCCCAAGGAAGAAAAAACCCAAAAAAAGGAAGAAAAACCCATCTGAAGCTTCTCCAATTTGCCTCAGAGGGGGAAAAAATTCCTTCCTGACTCCAAAATGGCAATCAGACTAGTCCCTGGATCAACTTGTATTATGAGCTATCTTCCATAACCCTGTATTCCCTTTCCATGTAGTATAAGCTGTTATAACAAGCTGGTGTATGATTCCTCACAAATGAGCCATTTAAAAAAAGCTCATGATCACCATTATGGGGGAAGTCCACAAAGGCAAGTCCACCTAGGTAAGCAGCATTTTAGGGGTGGCATGCCCCCCCCAGCTGTATCTTCATTGATTAGTTGCCATTGGTGGCATGCAGGAGATTTAATCATTTTTAAAAATTCCTGCACACCAATCCCCAGTGCTCTGGACCAAACAATGGAAATTTGCACAAGCGCATTGGGGACAGTCCTAGTGATCACTATGAAATCACTTTTAGGGGCCGATTTACGAAATTCACGTGAAATGATCGAAGTTCGATCAAATTCGATCGAATAACGATCATATGAAATTGGTTATGCAAATTTGGCCTCTTTGATCATCGAATATCGAATAGATCGAATGATCGGATATTTTATAATTCGATCATTCGATGATCGAAGGATTTAAAATTTTAAAGTTATTCGACTGCCTACTTCGCCAGATTGAACCTACCGAATTGTAATAGAAGCCTATGGGAAGCTAAGGCTAAGTCCTGCTCGAATACCAAAAACGCAAAAAACTATTCTGGTAATTCTAGCAGTATATGTCCATAATAAATTACCTCAAATTTGTAGCAATCTATCAATTTGAATTTTCTTCCTAGACTCTATTTTGCACTAAATGCAAAGTTTCCTGTTCAAGTTGCCTATATCTGCATGAAAACAAAAATGTTTTGAATCCTAATACCTACGTTCAACAACATGTGGCAATTCTGGCAAAGAGAAAAAAGTAAAAATGATTTTCTGATGGATGTAATACTTTCCATACATTGTTATATTACACTCCATATATCAATTTTAGATTAGAATCTGAGCATATATTAAATATAAATGGCATACTTTATCAATAATGACTTCAGAATAAATACACTGGCTGCTATCTTTCACATTTGAACATTTCAGTTAATGTTCAGCAATTGCCACTCAACATTTTTTTATTGACTGGTGAGAATACTCTCTCTTCCTAACCAAATCTCTTTTCAATATATCATCGTTCACTTTCATGATTTGAAGAGCATAAAATGTGAATCACAGAAAAAAAATACAAACTTTGATAAATGTCCTCCATACAGTAGAATTGCGCCACTCTCTATTCATTCCTAAGGGATTTTTAGAAGCATATATATGAAATACGGATTTGTATAGTTTTAGAAGTGTTTTCAATCTTGACTAAACTCTTGAATGTCTCCCTGTTTATTAAATATCTGTATATAAAAAGCACAAACTAATTAAAGTGTGAAAACCCCTATAAGTAAAGAATGATTTTACAATTGACTACCAAATTACCCCACCAGTTTCTAGATGGCAAAGTTATGTATTACATTTTTGCTTGTTTCTTACTCTTAATAAATATCACACTTTTTGTGGTTTAAAATGTGTGTTTTAACACTGAAATTTTTGATTTGGGGAAATATAAAAATATGAATGTTAACCAGGCCCTAAATTTTGGTTGATTTAACTTTTTGATCGATAAATATGCTTCTAAAAAGCCCAAAGTAATGAATAGAGAGTGTGTCATACTTTGATAAATCTGACCCCAACAATGTAAGTTGCTACTAAAATACTTTCTCATCATGCCGAATAACCTCAACAAACTGTCTGAAACAAATTGTCTGAGACAATTTGCAATAATGCTTCTGATCTTCTAAATCTAATATATATTAATAATATAGTAAAACTGATTCAAATATCATATCATCCTAGCTTGATAGCTGTTGTGCTCTTTCCTTGGGCAAGTGAGTGCTAATGGTTTTGATTCAGTTCCTTGGTGGGATTTTTTGGCTATATCAATAAGAATATAATATTAAGACACATTAATGTTTGTGTAACATAAGGTTGCTTAAAACCCAGAATTAACCCCAATATCCCACACTACTGCCTACAAAAGCTCCTCGCTCCTCACACCGCCACTAATGCCACCAGGTCTTAAAGCGAAAGGACCAAGGGGAGAATTTTAGTCAGGGAAGGAAACCAGAATGTGTACGAAAAGGAAAAAGAACATGGAGTATGGTTGAAAGGCAGGACAGGTTGATACCAATCAGCCACATCAGTACAAAAACATGAGTTAGGAGCGTAGTCAAAGTCTCAGGCCAGGGTCGGTCAAAACCAACAGTAGCGCAGTACAGAAACAGGATCTGAGAGATTGGTCAATAAATGGGTAGAGGTCAAGACAGGCAGCAAACCCGGGAAGGTCAGGAACAGGCTAAGTCAGAAACAAACGAGAAATAAGAGCACAAACCCAGGAACTGTTAGAAATAAACTTACACTGGGCAATAAATTAATTACTGATTTCTGTTATATTGTTAAGCACAACTGATATCCAAAAAGATTCTCTTATTTCTCATCCCCCATTAAAAAAGACGTAGAGATCACCAAACAAGTGTATCTCTCCCCGATATGCCAACACTGAGGATCGGGCTGATCCGATCATAGGCCCTAGGGCCCAATGATCGGGTAATAATGCATCCAAAATGGGCAAACGGATCGCAGGACTGTGTCAACCTTGATCCGACGGGATTTTTTAGCCTGCCCAATCAAAATCTGCCCGACTGTAGGCAAGATATTGATCGGGGAAGCCCTCGGAAAGCTCGAAACATGGGCCAATATGTTGCCGACTCGGTTTGTCGGCAGCTTTTATTGACCCATGTATGGGGGCCTTTAACTGAACCAGTCTTCACAAGAGCAAGATTAGGTAAGAGTTTTCTATCACTTCTGTTTTGGAGGTTTACCATATTAACCCTAATGTAGATTTTTAGCATCAGTTACTGGAGCTTTATTCTTGAGCCCTACCCCCAACGAGTGCTCTGACGTATATCTCCTCTCTACTCCTGGGCCCATGGCTGGTAGGGGAGTCCACAGACCAGGCCACAGATATTGGCAAGCAAAAATACTCACAACAAGGGTTTGGCCAGGTTTGTAGTTTGGGCATGTTGAAGCCAATGGACATGTATATTTGTAAACTTATTATGTTACTAATGTACTGTAATAATAAAAGTGTCCTATCAGTATCCCAAAGGGTTGTTCTGGTTGCTAAGTCTTGGACTCAACCTTCATAGTTAAATTAAAAAATGTTTTCTTTTCCACTACACCAGATGTAGAGCTTATGGTGTTGTCCCTCTAATGTAATCTTAAATGCTCATCAGGGATACTACTGACATATGACAATGTGAAAACTTTGCCACAGTTAAAGAGATACTGACACCAGAAATTAACCTTTTTTAAAATATATCATATAATTTGGGTGGATGGAGAAGTTTTGGTACTGAGGAAAAAATTTGACACCAATTTAGTCACTTCTTACTGCTGTACTGCAAGGTGAGTGATTTCACCCCCGCCCCACCCCAGGGAGCTTAACAACAGAACAATGGGAAGGTAACCAGATAGCAGCTCCCTAACACAATATAACAACTCCCTGGTAGACTCCCTGGTAGATCTAAGAACAGTATTCAATAGTAAAATCAAGGTCCCACTGTAACACATCAGTTACATTGAGTAGGAGAAATAACAGCCTGTCAGAAAGCAGTTCCATCCTAAAGTGGTGGATCTTTCTGAAACCACATGACCAGGCATTAAAAAAATACATTTGCTGGTTCAGGAATTACATTTTATATTGTAGAGTGAATTATTTGCAGTGTAAACAGTGCAATTTAGGAATAAAAACTACATCAAAAAATCATGACAGAATCCCTTTAAAATTACCACTTTTAGTGGCTGTTACAGCCATTACTACCTGACAAAATCTTACTGTCAGTTGCCTTATGTAACCCAAGAAATATTGGTCCAAAACTATAATAAAAGTGAGTACTCTTTCAAGTGGATTTGTTTCTGTTAAATAAACCTGGTTTATTTGATATATTTCCGGAATTATTAGTTTTATTGAGTACTGTATGCTTACTGTGTAATAGAAAGGATCGGCTAAAATGACAAATGCATTTGTGCTGAGGCGTGCTTTCATACTGGCACCAGATCACTTTTACTTGAATATGAAGTAAATTAGGTCACATTAAGCAGAAAGGCATCCGGGGGATTTCCTCAGTTTCAGGTAAATAAACAATACCTTATGGCATATGGCAGTTCTTGAAACAATCTTCCTTTGGTCAAAGGATTCAGGCCATTACCTCACTGGTTTCAGAATCTCATATCTGCGTAAGCATGTGGTTTGGAAATGTTCATTCAGAGTGGAAGTGGGTGGAAGTGGTAAGAACCTACTTTCTGAAAAAAAACATGCACTTTTATCAGAATAATACTGAAGGTTTTGATTTTTTTGGCAGATATAGTTGAACAATATTAGAGTAAAAAATTCCATATTTCTATATCTTTAGATACGATGAAAATAAATTACACCTGAATCAGCTTAAATTAATTTAAATTGCAATTGTTTTTGTAACATAATTGCATTTTTTTTTTTTAATCATTAAGGGTAACTGGCAGAAGTACAGGTATGGGATTCATTTTGCAGAAACCCATTATC
>CM044433.1:135122492-135134430 GCA_024363595.1 Xenopus borealis | reverse complement strand
GAATAGATCTATCCTTGATTGAGACCAGATTTGTTTATATATTATCTGTATTCTGGTGCATTTTTGCTAGTGACGCCCACTTCACCCCTTCTGCCCCATTTTATATAATATCCGTTACTTAAGTCAATAACACTAGTAAAATGCAGTACTGCCTTGTGCCTTGGCATGCTACTCTTAGAAACTCACAATCAAGCATCATTATAAAAAATTTAAACAAGAAGAATAGGAACACAACCGAAAAAATACTAAAATAGAAATTAGCTCTTTAGAAATTAGTTCTTTACTATGTTCTATTTTATGTATCAATTTTCTCTTTAAAGAGTATACAGCAAAACTAAGGTAAGTTTAAAAATCAAATACAATTATGGGAAAAAGAAACATAATTGACTATGATCTTATAGGAAATGACCTGAACAGGTCTTTATTTTAATCTTGCTGACCTCATGACCACTGTAAAACTGAATTTAAAGGAAATTTCATAAAAAAAAACAAAAAACCTTTCACATAAAAACAAAGCAATTAACAGTTTGTGGGAGACAGCCATTCTTCTGAAGAGGAAATATCGAAATGTTTGTGGTGATGTGGGCGAACGCTGTGCTATATGTGTGATTAGTTTATCAGTCATCAGATCTGAGTTCTAAGAAGGTTTCTGTTAAACTAGCAGAGTAATGCTGTAAAATTGAAGATTCCCCCGATTCAGAAATGGCAAAGGAAAGGGAATTTTTACTTTCTTCATTTTCTTGCCATTTTCATATTAATAATTTCCAGCTAACTAACCCTGTTTATCTCCAATGTGCCCAACAAAGCATGTAAACACAGTAGAATAAATTTACCTAAACATAAAATTACATTTAAAAAAAGGTAAATATATGAGTCAACTGCACTTATTTCAGACTGAGGGTTGCGTTGGTGGGACTAGGGGTGGGAGGCAGGGGCACCTGCAAAGGTGAAATCATTTTTAGGAGGGGGGGGGTGATACAATTCCAGAAAATGTATATTGTAGTTTATTGCTGTTCTATTACTGAATTAAGATTGGCAATAAGTAACTGTACCACATACATTCATACCGTAGTAATATTTTAATACTCTCAATATCCTTGAAAACCATTAGTGCACCTGGACACCCCTCTTTGGGGAGTGAGGCACTTTTTGTTAGTTGGAAGACATACAATGGTATATTAGGAAAGAAAATTAGGACCAGTCAAGGCATTTTCTAGTTCCCAGGAATATATCTATACAGCTATAGTGAAATATATCCAAAATCAGAGATTCCGGGCCCTACTGAAAATTCAATTCATTGGTAAATTGACCAGCTCTACAAAAATATATTGAATCATGTATTATACATTGTGCACTGCCCAAACCGTGGCACTTTTTGCCTTCCAACTTGTGTCTCTCCATGTTAACCACCCACTTAGACTAAATAAGCTCTTCGGATCAAGGACCCCCTTCCTATTGTGTCTCATACCACATGTATCTGTGTATTCATACATATTTATTTATTTTTATATTTATTGTAATAATTTTCCTCCCTGTGTGCACTTTGTACAGTGCTGTGTGTGTTTGTGGTGCGTTATACACGCCTACACATACATATAAACATTATTCATGGACTCATTGGACTGCTTCACTCCAGGGCCCTCTTCACCCTGGGCCCCCTGCAACTGCAAGGCCAGCTTCCTATGTCCAAAATATTGCACACAACTCAAATCAAAGCATCCTGTGATAAAACTTTAAATGAGGCTCCAAAAGTATACAAATGCGACTAACAAACTACACCTGTGTAATATACAGACAGTATAATGAGTTCAACTAAAAGTGATAGGCTTTAAATTACAAGGCTAATGCTTACAGTAGAGCACTTTCAAAACAGTTTCTAATGTGTTTTTTTTGTACTGTCTAGTAACTACAGGTGCTAAAATACATGTCCCACAGTAATGGCAAACATACCTTTTTATTAAAATTAAAATATTTGCGCTCTTGGAGAGAGGGCTACTTGCAACAATCAAAATAAAAGATGCCCTGACATACCCTATTTAAATGCAGAGCAATTCATATGTGGTATTACCTTTCTGTGAAAATCTTGTTTAATTAAATCTGTGCCTTCTCATGCCCAAAAGTGACATTAATCTTGAAGTGCTTGTTTGCTTTACATTACATGTTAAACCAGAACATGGGCATTATGGCTGAAAAGTAGGTTATTTCAGCCAGAGTTGCTGGGGACTTTCAGTCGGACTTCCATGCCATCATATACATACATAGTTTAAGAAAAACAACTGCACGCATAGGTCTTGTGAAGTGGATTTATTTAACTTTTCGGCCCCTACATCAAAGCTGTCATCAGGAAGTGAAAAAAAACATAACACAATGTTACTTAAATGATAAAATTGTGCCGAAAACATCCAATTAAATAAGTGAAAAACTTGTTTCTGTTCCTAGATTAAGTGATAAGGCAAATAAAAGTAGATGCGATCATCCCCAATAAAAACATTCATAAAATAAATACGCAAAACTGGCGGGTAACCTGGTTCCTATAACTGGGATGTGAGTTATTATAATATTATAATTTGATCCCTAATTGGACCACAAATCTCTGATATCCCATGATGTATTTGGGGTTTTGCAGTACCAGTCTATTTACTTGGTAGTTTCTTGACGTATTGGTGTTTCTGCTAAAAAACGCCAATGCTGGCGTCCTGTGGCGGATTTCAGCTTGCAAGCACCCTGTGTGAATTGCCATAGTGCGTTTTCCATTAGTTTCAGTGGTAGTGCATTTTATACGTATTTATGCAGGACGGAGCGTTTTAAAAAACGCAACGTAAAAATGCCGCAAAAATGCCATGTGTGGCCTTGCCCTTAGCTGCCAGTGGGAATAGTATGCTGCCAGCAGGTCTGGGAGTTGCATGAGTGTGCTTAGGGTTACCATGGGAAGGGGAGCATGTGGAGGCTTCGGTTTGATTAATGGCCACGGAAACAGTGAGAATTGGTCAATAGTCCATTACATTAGTCTGGAACCTGGTTGAAGGGCTTAAAGGGCCTTGCGGCTGAGTGGAGCTCGTTCAAATGGGAGTATGAAGAGTTGCAGTTCTGTATATTTATTTTATGAATGTTGTTATTGGGGATGGTCGAACACACTCTGCTTTTATATGCCTCTTGACTTTTTATAACTTCTGGGGAAAAGACACAAGATTTTTCAAATATTTATTATTCACTTTTATATATTATTAACAATTCTGATGGTATATGCACAACAGATAATGTATTGAAATCACACCCACTACTGACATCGCTAATTGGATGTTTTGGCACCATATTAGCATTTAAGTATCACTGTGTTATGTATTTTTTCACTTCCTGACGGCTTCGATGTAGGGGCTGAAACGTTGAATAAATCCACTTCTCATTTTTTGACAAGGCCTGTGAGTGCGGATGTTTTTCTAAAACTTAATATGTTGCAACATTTTTACCAGCACCCAGGATTTTTTCCTTATGTTTTTTGCGTGCACCAGAAATGGACTTTGTTCGTATATATATATGTGTATCTTGTACTTCATCCTAACTAAGCTGCATGACTCCATATTGGTGGCAAACAATCTGGTTTAATTGAATGCTTAAATAATTTTTTAGCAGACTTTTTAGCAGGTATAGATATTCAGTTTACAAAAAAACTCAAAATGCAGAAAAAGTCAGAAAAAGAAAAAGTCAGGTCCCAAGCTTCCTAGATAATAGATGTGTCTGTACTGTATTTTGGCCTTATAATTTACTGCTTCTGGTGACTAATTAAGCATATAGTTCATTGTACTCTCAATTTCTGGGACTTTTGCTGTTAATTGGCACTATTACAAGTGTAATTTCTTTGTCATATTTTAGATATTTGCTTATTTTTAGCATTAGAGAGCTTTGCTAAGATGATTCTATTACAAATCAAGTAAGAAAAATGATAGACGATGCCATTAGACACAAATAAGTCTGCCAGTCCTGCTTCTCTCTCAGAATGAAGTATTTGTGCATTGCTGCTGCCTTCTGAAGACTACTGACTTATAATACTAAAGGGTAAAATTTCCTTTGGAAAATAAATCTCTCTCACCTACTGTTTCATATGATTATTAATCTGTGATGATGCCCTACTTATTTTTAATGCCAGGAAACTACGCTTAAAAGGAAGATGATACTGATTCAATGCACCATTTTATCAGTTTCAGGAGAGGTGCACTGAGAAATAATAACTTTGAAAATCCAAATATTTTACTATTTTACATGATTCTATATGGGGCAGATTCACTAAAGGACGAAGTGACTAATGCTATCAAAAATTCGCCAGCGTGACATAATTTCATTACTTAGCTGATTTACTAACAAGAGAAGGAGCCCATTCGCTGGCGAAGTAGAGGTACACTAGCGTTGCTGCAACATATACATCCACTGAACTATAACTTCCTGCCGTATGCAAATTAGGCAACGATAGTGCAACTTTGCTTTGTTTGACAAAATAACGCTAGCGCAACTTCGCCAGCATTCAGCGCCCTGGATGAAACTTTGCACTTTAGTGAATTAGCATTGTCTTAGCGAATTTTCGCTGGCGAAGTGTTGCGATGGACGAGAAGAGGACGTTGGCGAAGTTACACTCTTTAGGTAATTTGCCGTATGGTCATCAGAGGCCATTGTACAACAGGAGTCTGCTAATGACGTGCTGCTTACTGTGTATGTGAAATGAAAGTCATTAGGGAACACTTGATTCCCATTGACTTCAGTTGCTGTAAATTGTATTTTCTTTGGCAGAAAGAGGGTTAAAGTAGGAATCTGATGAGCAACAGCATGGAAGCTCCGGCTCATAGGAATAAACAAAACTATGCAGATAACTAAGAACTGTTTTGTTGATGCCAATATGTATCACTAAACACAGCTATTAAATATTAATAGCATTATCTTCATTCATTGTGGTACTTAGATATTACACAGACATTTTTTCCCATTCATTAGACAGATGCACATCCATACTGGAGCCATCAATAACCAATAATCCAACAAGTATAGCTTTGGATTGTAAGAGGAAACCAGACCACCAGGAAGCCAGTGCAAAAATAGCTAGACAATAAAAGCTCCCAAAAGTTTCCTTGTCTCTACACCGCAACAATGTGAACCAGTCACCATGTCACCTTCATTGTGCCATGGACATTCTATATGAGTTAGTAGACGGTCACAAGTGGGTTACTTTATGTGTATGACTTTCTTGTTATCAGTGTGCTCATTCCTAATTACAGCAATAAACCCACACAGTGGAAACAACAGAGTTACAGTTTAACATCACGTTGGACTTTCCTGATATATAGAGAGACAGAGCTAGAGAGAGTGAGAAGGAGTAAGAATTTCTAAAAATTGTTGCACAGTTACAACTTTTTCTTCCTAAGGGGAACCTGTGTTGGTGTGCTTTAAAATTGAATTAAAACCATGTTCCAAAAAAGTAAGCTACGTGTATTTTAGAGTATATAATAGTGATACTTCTCTGTGTCTCAGCTTATGAAGCTGCTGCCCCCTTGTGTCTAATTTGTTCAGTAGAAAAACAGAAGCCAGTTGCTATGTGTCTAGTTTTTTGCTTGTAGATGACACACAATGGCACTTCAATGGTGCAAAACATTATTGCAGCTCTCTTTGTATGTTCACCTATGTACTTGGCAGGACTTTCCAGACTGTGCCAAATTCATTACAAGTCAATATTTAAAAAATATTTTAGGTGTAATTTTAGGGGCTGATTTACTATGGGTCGAAGTGAAAATTCGAATAAAATTTTAAAATTTTAAATTCGATTTTTTTTAAAGTAATTTTTGGGCTACTTTGATTATGGAATAGCCCAACATTTGATTTGAATTGAAAAAATTTGAATATTCGAATTTCGAAGTGCTGGCCCTTTAAAAATCCTATGACTTCGACTGTTCTTAGCTTAAAGCTGCCGAATTGCCATTTTAGCCTATGGGGGACCTCACAGAACTTCTGAGAAATCAAAGGATTTTGATGAAATCGTTCAAATCGCTCGATTCGATGGAACGATTCGAGCTATTTTCCATTTTATTCGAATACAGCCATTTAAAAACAAAAACGGCCGTATTCAATCGAAAATGACCCCCCCCAAAAAATTTGATCGTCGAATTTCGACGTTTTTTCACTTCGAAATTCGACCAATAGTAAATCTGCCCCTTTATGTCTTACAAAGTAGATATATACGCAGTGAGAGCTTGGTTAATAAAACATTTTTAATACAATGCCAGATCTGACTTTATGGTGTTACTATCACTTAAAAAATGTTTTTATGCTGAATGAATAGAATTGTCACTGTTTGGGGTCATTTTCCTCTGGCACACACAGGGAACATAGGGCAGGCAGAGTATGGCACACACAAGGAACATAGGACAGGCCGCATTTGGCACACCAAGGAGAATAGGGCAGACAGAGTATGGCACACACAAGGAACATAGGACAGGCAGAGTATGGCACACCCATGGAGAATAGGGCAGACATAGTATGGCATACACGGGGAGCATAGGGCAAGCAGAGTTTAGCAGACAGGAAGCATAGGGCAGGCAGAGTATGACACACACAGGAAGCATAAGGCTGGTAGAGTAGGGCACACACAAAGCATAAAGAAGGAAGAATACAGCAGGAGACAGGGAAACCTATCAGGATCACTCTAAAATGAACAGTTCATACTGTGCTACATATATTGACACAATGCTGGTGCCCCTTCAGCAGTTTGCATGAGATATGAACAGGTGAACAACGTTCAGTCTGGGTCTCAGGTGTGAACAGTACAGGGCTTTGCAGGTGTGAACAAGAGAGGTGTGACAGGTGTGAACAATGCAGGGGGAGATTACAGGTGTGAACAATGCAGGAGTTTACTGTCTGAACTGTGCTAGTTGATGTCCATTTGCTACCCATGTTCTGTCCCTCTTGCAATGATTACTGTTGAACTCTGGAAGTCCTACATACAGTCCTACCTTTAGAGTAAGATGCAAGTCTTTGCACTTGGAGTGCACATAGTTGTTCATATTGGCGTTATGAACAGATTAGAATGTGGCAAAAAGCAAAATGTAAAAACACTTCAAAATGTTAAGAGCTACTTAAAATATTAACATGGACAATATAAGTTACAAGCACTCTAAGCATCTGTTATAAATTATTCCCAGTTTGTCAAAACATTATAACTAAGGTAGCAACACTGAATGCATGCCAGGCATTTTGGTTTTAATGTGGGATGAGGGAATATGACACACCATGGAATTCAGGATAGACCTTGTCCCCTTAGTGTTAGGCATACACATACAGAATTTTGTTAGTCATCATCCAGCTTGCAAATTCTCTTAGTGTAGTCTTTAGGCTATATAATACAGGAATGAAACATTTCCAGAAAGCTCTGAATTACAGGTAGGCCATCTACTAGAAACTCAATTTTCATTAAATAATTTTTAAAAAAGGTTTTCCTTTTTCACTGTAATAATAAAACAGTACCTTGTACTTGATCCAAAGATATAACATCCTCACTGAAAGCAAAACCAGCCTATTGGGTTTATTTAATGTTTACATGATTTTGTAGTAGTAGACATAAGGTATAAAGAGCAAAACTACTGAAAGAGCCATTACCCAAGTTCCAAGCATTCTGTATAACAGGTCCCATACCTGTACCAGAAGAACAACCACTGAGACGTGAGACAAATGCTAGGTCAGGAACAGGCCAGGATCAGAACCAGAAAATCACAAGGAGCAGAATTCAGGATCCATGAACCCAGCACCGAGGAACAAGCAAGCTTGACCTACAACGGGCTATATGTGAGTGCAGAGCAGGGTTTTTATAGCCACGCGGATGGCAAACTCTGAGCATCTGTGGCCAAATTGACCACAGGTGAATTCACAATGAATGGCTGGAAACTAAAGGTGACCAAAGCATATTATCTCCAAGCTTCCCTATTGCGAGTGTGGAGCTCCCCCATTCATCCAGACTGTTCACTTGACCTAAGATTCCAAGGGGGAGATTCATCAAAGAGTGAAGTTCCGCCACTAGAGGGAAATTCCACAGCTCTCAATTCATTTCTATGGGATTTTGCAAGGCGTATTCATCAATGGGTGAAGTGAAAGTTCACCCTTTGATGAATACACCTTTAAAATCCCATTGAAATGAATTGAGAGCTGTGGAATTTCCCTCTAGTGGCAGAACTTCACTCTTAATGGATCACTCTTTGATGGATCTACCCCCTTAACTCTATCACAACATGAACATCAATTATATACACATATTCAGGATCCTGTTAAAAACCTTCATTGCCCCATATTCAGGCACTTACTCAGAGTATAATATGGCATTAACCACTACACCCTAACAAGTCCTTAAAGGGATGCTTAAAGGGATATATTTAAAGATACATATCCTCCAATTCTTATCGTGTTGCCTTTAATTATATTTACATTGCTTCTTAGTATTTTAATATTTTAAAAACATTACAAAAACACCTAAAAATGTAGTATTTTAAAGGTATGCAACTATTTTTTAATAAGAAAATATCATAGCTTTCCTTATCTATATTTGATAAAACCCCTTTTGATAACAATTGGGCCAGATGTAAAGTATGGTTAGCTTACAACTGCATTGGGTCGTGTTTATGGTCAACAGTTGTCTATATTTACATGAGCCCTCTGTGTGAAATCTGAATGTTAGTCAAGAGCAAAACATTTGGATCATCTTCCCAAGATCTACTTATATACCCATCTCTAATGTTGGTGTTTGGTAGGGTAACTGCAATGGAGCCGTTTGGCATGTCACCACTCTCAACCTTGCCTTCAACGTACCTATTGGCACAGTGCTCAATCAGACCAGGGCAGACTACTGTCTACAGCCTCATCTCTTTCACAAAACAAGCACTGGTATTTGATTTTCAGTGGTATAAGCATGGTCCAAATGAAGATGCATGTACAGAACACTTCACAGCTCACATATGCATTCTGTATATATTCAGTAACAGGGACCACACCAGCTATGGTACTAATCTTAGACAGCAGCCAAAAGTGATTCATTATTTTGGCCCTTCAATTACGAGGCTTGATATTCCTCAAAATTTGAATACCATATGATGTATTTTCTCTTGAATCACAGAAGTTCCATCAAATCAATGAATATTCCATTAACATACAACAATTTGCTCCACAACTGATCATGATAGACACTTTCCATCACTTATTCCATCATCTGCCAAACTTTTCACTAGACTCTACCTTCTTCAGGGTTATTTTCTATTCTCTAGAGCAGCTTCAAGTGAATAAAAAGGGAACTCACCTGACTATGGTTTAGCTACCTTTATTTGTCCCCCTAATCCTATCTCATGGAAACGTTATCTACTGTGGAGAAAATACACACACATATGTACATATACTTATATTGTGAGACAAATTAAAGCGGCATTAAAGAGACAAAAACAAGCTTTCCACTGAAGACTTAATAACTGAAAGTTCCTCGTTTTCTTTTTCAGTATAGACATAACTTGTTTATTACATGTACTTTTTACTGTAAAATGGTTGTTGTTGCACGCAAAGTAAAAACAGGTAAACATTACGCCACAAGCTTAGCAAAATTTTAAATTGACGTGTCACTTTCCCTATCGGAATTTATAAGTATGAGCATGAAGTATGGGTATAGTATGTATTCGTATATTGCTCGTCTGAAAATATTGTGTGGGCTGCTAGTCACTTCAGTACGATGAGTCAGTGTGAACAGTAATGCCTCACCTCATACACAACTTTCACTGCTTCTTCCATCTCCAGTAACTTGCTTATCAGCCTATGATGGGTGAATCCTCCACTGAGAATGGATGAGTAGTTTGTTTTATTCATCAGTTTCTGCACATTACATTTCATTTACTCGTTGATCATAATGTTGGGGAAATTCAGTTACCAGAGAACACTTGAGGTGAAAGACAAAGTTCATTTGACATGAGCTCCATGGATTCTGAACTCACAAAGGGGAAATGTAATAAAATTTGCAAAGAGAACAAATTTGCACACAAATAATAATAATAAAACTTTGCATGTCACAGTAATATTCTTCATTAGACTTTTATTAAATCTTAATTGCTCATTGCACACTTGTAGACGTGCTTGAAGATGGTGTAAACTCGCTATCCTACTGCTGTATGAGGGGTAAAGGGCTCACAAAATGTTTATTACATTTGCGCAAAGGCAAAATTGTTTGCAATGTGGACATTTATTCATATTGCAACAAATTTTTCCATTATTGACCTATATTTCATTCTGAAAACCCTAAACAAAGGAATGACAACGTGTTTATAGACTTGTAAAAAGAGAGTTATTGGTGGGAGAACATAGAACCACATACCACAAAAGCTTTCGCACACCCTTTAAAAAGGAATAAACAGATTCACCTGGTGCCAAGTGTTTGGAGGATGCGGCACCCTCCCAACTCCACCGTAGCAATAAATCACACCGGCACACAGGAATTGTAGATGCAGGCAAACCCTTGCAAAAACTTTTTTACTGCGGAAGTGCAACGTTTTGGAGGACACGCCCCCTTTGTCAAGCATAGACCATAGAGACATTGCTCCACAACACAGAAAAACGAAGCACTGCTCATACCGTCAAGCAGGTGCTCTACCCTCAAGGCCAGGGTACTAGTGACCAAGGCTAACTTGGGAACAGAATCCATCCAAGTTGGAGGTGGGGGTGGCCCCCAGGGGAATCTGCATACACATAATTTTATTCTCTCTTCATAACATACTGGATCATCTTCTTCATCTAAAGCAACTGCAACATACAACCACTGTTTTCTATTGGCAATAACTAAAGATTTGCCCAGTAAAACAAATTAGCTTTTAGAATACACAAATATTTCTTATGCAGAGATCACAGTGTAAGATTTATATTTGCTATACAAAAGTAACATTATACAAGCCAATTAGCAAAAAAACTAAAGGGGTAATTTACCTACTGTATGTGGAGACTTTGTGTAAAGTGCAAAAACGGGTGTAATTTTGTACACTTTGAACATTATTTTCTCTTTCCCAGACTTGCCAAATTGGCTAAATGGCGGGAAGCCTTAAAGGAGAAGGAAAGGCTTCATGCACTTGGAGGTGCCAAATCTTAGGCAACCCAAGTGATTGTATTGACTTACCTAAAACCCTGGGCCGGTGTTTCTATCAGCAGAAAACTGCACCAGCCCAGGGTTATACCAGTGAGCACCAGGAAGTGCTCCTCTTCTGGCTTCAAATTTTCTGGGGCAAACAAATGCGCAGTTGAACAAAACAGCTGTCTTTTTGTTCAAGTTTGTCTTTTCGTTCTACTGTGCATGCGCAGCCGCGTGAAGAAAGCTGAAGACGGAAGAGAAGCGCTCTGTGGTGCTCACTGATATAACCCCAGGCCAGTGCAGTTTTCTGCTGATAGGAGCACCGGCCTGGGGTTTCAGGTAAGTCAATACAATTACTTCGGGGTGCCTAACATTTGGCAGCCCCAAGTGCACAATGCCTTTCCTTCTCCTTTAATAGTATTTAATAGTATAAAACATATGTATTTTATCACTAATTTCTTGTTAAATATATCTATTTTTATTTTAATTTGAAAGTGTGCAATATATTCACTACAATACATGCTTAATATGAATAATACAAGGTTGTGATAAACAATACAGGCAGTCCCTGCATTACATCAGCATTTAGGTACTCCATTTTTTTAAATTGATGGTAGAAAAGGGGTATCAAGATTATAAGCAGAAATAATCCAGTGGGGCACTGGGGCTCTAAAACCAGTTTTGTGGAAAACCCAGGAAAATACATTAAAATGTTATTCAGTGCATGTTAAACATTTTTTAGGATTCAAAATTAAAAATTGTGTATAGAAACTGTAACAAGGGATATAAGAAAAAGACACTCCTCTTTTTCTACTGCAAGTG
>CM044433.1:135091701-135114386 GCA_024363595.1 Xenopus borealis | reverse complement strand
TCATGTTTTTCCAGGAGATCACGCAGAAATGGAGAGTTCCATTCATAGACCTAATAGTTTCCAGATCCAAAAGGAAAGTCCCTTGGTTTTGTTCTCTAATGAAGTCAGAGAATATGGATTTTCTAGATGTATTGACAGTGTATTGTCTCTGTTAGATATTCTCTCGTCTTCCTATAATTCACAGGGTTCTTCAGAAAATCAGGCGAGACCATGCAGTTATTTTAAACGTCTCATTTTGTCCAAGAATATCTTGGTATATGGATCTAATTTTCCTTCTTTTGGAAACTACCCTCAAGACCTTCCCATTCAGGAACACCTGTATTCAACAAAACTTTTAGTGATAACAATTGAACAGCACCACTTAATCTTTAGAAAATTAAAATTGCCTTTATAGCAGACTTCTGGGCATCACAGCAACATTTCAGGCCCAAACATTGATGTGATGCCCAGAAGCCTGCAATAATGGCAATTTTATTTTTCTAAAGATTAAGTCATGCTGTTCAATTGTTTTACTACTGCTACTATTGCCTGTGGAGAGTGGCCACTGGGGAACTTGCACCACAGCATAAAGAAGAAACGGTGTAAGAAGTAGCGCTGACTATTTGACTTCTTCAACAAAAGTATGTCTAGCAGCTTGGAATTATTGACCTCTTCTGACGTTGTAATACTCTCCTGTATTCTAGAAAATCATCTACCTCTAGAATTTATGGTAAAGTTATTTCCAACAATGGGTTTCGGAAAAAGATCTTACAACCCAAGAAGTGTACAGTCTCTCACACTTTATAGTTAGACTAGAAAAGAAAGTATCTCATTATCCGCACTCGGTACATTTTATTTCAAAATTGATAATACTTTAGATTTAACAACAACCCATCCAGTTAATTAATTATGCACATACTTTTTGTAGAAGGAAGAGAAATTTTTTTTTATATATATATATACATATAAACTATATTAGAGGGGAACCACTCTCCCCCTGATGGTTGTTTTACTCTTAACTATACATATTCCAACTATAAGATTATAGTCCTTTTCCCAATGAAATTATTACAGGGAGCAGATGCCAGTGTAATATTAGGGGCCAAGTGTCAGCTATAAGGGCCAGTTATCAATTCATTAATGGGGACCAGTGCCATTATTATTATATAAGGCCTATGCCCGTATTATTATAAGGGGCAAGTGACGGTGATATTATAGGAAGCAGGTGCTGAGATAATTTAATTAGAAAGGTATGTGCCATTGTTGTTATATGGGGAAAGTGCCAATGATATTATTAAAGACAAGTGTAGGTGCTATTGATGGAGATTAGTGCCAGTGATATTCTAAAGGGAGAGCAAAACCCAGTGTTATTATAGAGAAAACATGCCAATGCTATTATAAAGAATGTGTGCCATTATTATTATACGTAACAGGCACCTATATCATTAGGGGGGGCAGATACCAATATTATTATAGTGAACTGTACCAGTGATATTATAGGTGACATGTGCCAGAGTTTTTTAGATAAGCGTGCCATTAACATTAAAAAACCAAGTGCCGGCAGTGTTGTCAAAAAAAAAAGGGCAAGTGCGTAGTGGATTAAGAAAAGTGATATTCTGAGAACCAGTATCAGTGTTATTATCTAGGACATGTGCCAGTTATTATAAGGACAAATAACAAATATTTCAATTATTTTAACAGTGTGTTCCCCATAGACATCCTGTTAATAAATTGCATTATATTTGAATAGTGACACCATCATCCATTTTTTGGTTGCTAACAATATCCCTTATAGAAAATGAAAAGATGGTAGGAGATGAAAATATGAAGATGCTTTACAGAGGAGAGGGAGAACAAAAAAAATAACCCAAAAAATGCAAAAGAAAGGTTAGCAACTAGGTGGGTTAGTAAAGATCCACCTAGTAGAAAGTTAGAGGGACGGATAGGTAATATAAATACTCTCCTTTATCTCTCCTGTTTATTTTCATAGATCTTTGAGGATGCCAACTCATTATGCACCAGAATTGGATTGCATGATTAGCTACTTCGCAGGTAGGAAATACCTTTCTTTCCATTTCTCCCACAAGTACTTCAAGTGTTTGCAATTTTTACTAAGCTGGTGAGGACCTATCAATATTTGTTCATACTTAAGGTTTGAATCAATTAGCAAAATAATTTCCTGTTCATGAGGGACATGAGTCTTCTTCCAATATCTTGGTATTAAAAGTCTAGCTGCCATCAAAATTGTGAATATAAGGTGCTGTACTAGTTTTGGGTAGGTTTCTATCCTATAGTTCAGTAGGGTTAGTGGCAGAGTCAATGTTAAATGCAAGTGTGTAGCTTGTTTCAAAATAGTTTCAATATATCTCCACATTAATGCAATTCTTGGACAGTGCCACCAGATAGGAGTTAAGAGTCTCCAATACTATTACAATCTCATTTGTCCGATAATATTTATGTAGAAGATTTGGCGTTTGTAGAATATTTTCCTAGCATTGTCCATATGGTTAGTGCATTTCGAGTATCTGTATGCCATATTGGCCATTTTTGTCCATTGTTGTAATTCCAGGTCCATATTTAGTTCCTGCTCCCACTTCCGTATATGGAAGTGTTTCTCGATTATATATTCATCCATTAATAGTTTGTATATTATTGTGATTCCTTTCATACTCCTTGGGTTCTGTGAAGCGATTGGGATTGTATAAAATTGCCAGCTCTACTTAGTAGGTGTTTAATTTGTATGTACTTATAGAGATCATGCTTAGGGATGTTATAGTCTGTCCTCAATCAAAAGATTTCAAGAGTGAATTTTCATATAATTGCCCTATAGTGGTCAACTGATTATTATGGCACTTTGATAGGTTAAGATGTGGAATGGCTATTTCCAAAATCTCCAAGTTCGCACTTTGTCCTGGGAACTGTATGAGCGAGTTCTTTCCATTCGTTTTTAACCATACATTTATTGCTGTCATTGTTGTATGGTTAGCTAGAGAGCAATGGTTCAAGAGGACTTGGGGTGTGACAACATTAATCCTCTAAGTGAATTTAGTTTAATAAAATCATGTTCCAGCTGGAGCCAGTGAAAATTTTCAGTAGGAAGATTCCATGCTCTCATTTGATCCAGAACTGTGGCATGATAATATGTTTCTAGGTTCGGAACCCCAAAGCCTCCCTTTTCTGTTGCTCTCTGCAAGTATTTTTGTTGTATTCTTTATCTTTGGTTGGCCCATATATAATTTTGGATCATTTGTTGTGCTTTTCTAAAAAAGGACTGTGGCACTGACAATGGTAATGTTCGAAAAATGTAAATAAATTTAGGCAAAATCATCATTTTGATAGTGGCGATTCTGCCCAGCCATGATGTATATAGGGGGCCGATCCAGTCAAGAGTTCCTGCACTTTGATTAGCAATTTGGGATAGTTAGGCTTCAGGAACTGAACTGCTCAATTCTACCCCTAACTATGTAATGGTTTGTGTTTGCCATTGGAATGTATACTCTGCCTTTATACGTGTTATGGATTCTTGAGGCAATCCAAGTGGAAGAATCTGAGATTTCATCTTATTGAGACTTCGTTTTATCCTAATTGATAAAAATAATTTCCTTTATCTCTGCAATAACAAATCAGTGCCTTGTACTTGATCCAAACTAAGATATAATTAATCCTTAAAGGGAAACTGTCATGGGAAAACATGTTTTTTTTTAAACGCATCAGTTAATAGTGCTACTCCAGTAGACTTCTGCACTGAAATCCATTTCTCATAAGAGCAAACAGATTTTTTTTTTTATATTCAGTTTTGAAATCTGACATGGGGCTAGACATTTTGTCAATTTCCCAGCTGCCCTGGTCATGTGACTTGTGCCAGCACTTTAGGAGGGAACTGCTTTCTGGCAGGCTGTTGTTTTTCCTTCTCAATGTAACTGAATAGTATGCAGTGGGGCATGGGTTTTTACTATTGAGTGCTGTTCTTAGATCTACCAGGCAGCTGTTATCTTGTGTTAGGGAGCTGTTATCTGTTTACCTTCCAATTGTTCGGCTGCTGGGTGGGGGAAAGGGAGGGGGTGATATCACACAACTTGCAGTACAGCAGTAAAGAGTGATTGAAGTTTATCAGAGCACAAGTCACATGACTTGGGGCAGCTGGGAAATTGAGAATATGTCTAGCCCCATGTCAGATTTCAAAATGAAATATAAAAAAATCTGTTTGCTCTTTTGAGAAATTGATTTCAGTGCAGAATTCTTCTGGAATAGCACTATTAACTGATGTATTTTGAATTTTTTTTTTCCCATGACATGATCCTTTTAATGGAATAAAAACCAGCCTATTTGGGTTTATTTCATGTTTAAATGATTTTCTAGTAGACTGAGAAGATCTAAATCATGGAAAGATCCATTATCTAGAAAACTTCAGGTACCAAGCAATCTGGATAACAGGTCTCATACCTGTAATATATAATAATTACTAGACTATAAACAGTGTTTTAATGAAAAAAGGGAGGGACGATTAGTTAAGGTTTCAAATTTACAGTAAATTTTATTAATATGTACATTTTGTAAATGTACAAGCAAAATATATAGCAAATATAGGTCACTAATTTCATACAATATCAATATTTTACAGACACATTTTGGTGCTAAGTACAGTAAGTAGGACAAACAAGGGTTTAGAAATCATTTGTAATAACCTTGATGGTTTTTTTCGTTACTTCTTGTAAAATGTAGCGACACTTTCACAAACAACAACACTATTTTCCCCAAATAAAATCTACAGTTAGATATGCAAATTGTAGAACGTGAATCATAGTCATGAAAGGAATATTGCAATCGACTGGAACGAAGAGCTATGAATGTGGGAGACATTGCAAAAAATGCTAGTGAATGTATGTAAACCTCACCTATAAAGTCTTCGGTTTCTTGATAGTGATATGCATCCTAGAAAACTGTCACTTAGCGGATAAAAGTGCTAGTTTATATAATTTTGGTTAATACCAAGAACACACATTTACTTGAACTGCCTTGGTACTCACCACACAGATATGTATTCAAAATAAATATACTGACACAATATTTCACAATGCAAGCTACAGTATATTAATTGCTTATTTAAATACTGCAAGTTATAGAGCCATTAGCAGATTTGTAACTTCACATTTCTTACGTCTTCTGGTTATAAAATCGTATAAAGTGCCTTTTTTTTTTTTTTTTTTTTACGAATGATCCAAAAGCCACCCAAACAAAGGTTTATGAAAACTGGGTAGCTTTTCAGTGATTTCACAATAATGAACAACAGCTTGTAAGAGATCACCAACAGTCCAGGCTTTTTCTGCCAGCCTTCTGGAAACCTGAAAAGAGAAACCAGCACTTGTACAGTAATGACAGTCATGAAAATGCCAATCAGATATAGTCTGTAAATGAAGGCATAAAAACATTGCCACAGTCCTCATCAACCACTTCATTGCCTTTATTTGAGTTCAGTACAGGACAAAATAAATATTGTATTTTGAGAGTGGAACCCCTGCAATCTAGTGGTTTGTGGTTCAATAAAAAAAAGACAAAGTGGCAACAGGAAACTCTGAATGAGGGAATAATTGTTACCGCACCCTAATGCCATGCGTAGCAACCAAAGTTTAGCTTTATTAATAAGGCACATTTTTTTTTCCTATTGTGGTATCTCAAGTGGTTGTTATGGTTTCAACTCCACCTTTAACAAAAATATTTTTTTTTCTACCAAACTGCATATTCTAAAATGTCAAAGTAAATTGGGCGATTAAATGTCCTGATGTTTGTGTAAACTATTTTAATCCACATATTTCCAGATGTGGGAAAATATAAGAAGCTAAAACATTTTACTCAAGGTCAGTAAAAAAATGCAATCGCCATTGTTTTTGCACAGTGTCCCTTAATCAGGAACAGTGTTAAGCATTTTATTTTTTTCTTTATACACGCATACAGCTATGGGCATTAAATTCAGCACACCCAGCATTAAAAGAAACAGAGTTTCATTAAGAAAAAATTACATAAAGAAAAAGATGCACAAATAAGTTCCAAATTGATTAGGGGTTGTTCCAAGTTTAAAAAAGTTGAATAGGTGCTTTTTAAACCTGGAAGTTTAGCAACCTGCAGGAGCATTTCCAATACAAACGTACCAGAAATACAGCTCCGCACTCATCAGTCATGTATTACAAACAATAATATTCTAACATCTTGATCACAAACGGTCATCTTTGTCAGCTCCAATAGTTTGTGGTCAAAATTTTGGTTTGAAATCATTTTGATGAGTGCAGTGTTGTGTTTCAAGAAAAATGACACTTGCACACAAACACACACACAAACAAAACATCAAGTACTTACAGCCAAAAGCTCTTTTTTGTCACCATCCACAAAGTACAGCTCAGAGACGCCAGCCTCGGAAGCAACAATCCATTGCAAGGTTGTCCTCAGCTGTGACTCAATTATATAAGGTCCCATATCAACATTTCTAATCAGTAAAGTCTTGCAGAGATGTTCAGGGGCTGGACAAAAAACAAGGAGATCAACAATTAGCATTTCCCAAATAGGTCTGCATCTGAAATATCCATAAATGCCAATATTGCAAACCAAATATTTCATTGTAAAGGAGCCAGGCAATAAATTAGCTTCTTTTTTAGGCCAAACTCCTAGAAAAAATGTAAGAAATAGAAACCCTCCTATAAGTTCTTCCTCCCTGTATTTTCATAAGCAAAAATGTATGTTTAGATGTACATGATCCAAGGGCAACTAAAATCTAAAACAGAATAATGTTATATTTTGTATACTAAATATAAACACTAACTGACTGCACCAGAAGCCTAATTAAACAAATAATTTATGCTGTCAAAGTTGGAACAGGGGTCTGTCATCTTGTAACTTTGTTATACATCTTTGCAAGACTACGCACATGCTCAGTGTGGTCTGGGCTTCAGTTGGGAGGTTAAGCTTGGGGATCGTCATGAATGATGAAACCAGCACAAGTCAAATAATATCTGCCACAGAAGCCGATACATTAAGACTGATTAATAATCAGAATATACAGACTGCACTGGGTCTGTGGATACAAATCTCTACACAGTCGCCGGCAGCTCTACAGGGAAACAAACAAATCTGCTGGAGTTCTGGGCAGTAAGGGGGGCTCCCCCCAGCCATTTTAAAGCATGATCATATCCCTGCAGAACAGTTAGGGACCATCTGTATCTGGAGCTGTCAAAACAAGGGGGGGAATTTCACTGCATACAATCAGGTTTATTATAAAAATGGTACACATTTTTTAATTAAAGTACATTGGAGATAGATTTCTTTTTCATTAAAGAAAGTAAAAATTTAATTTTATTTTTTTGCCTTTACATCCACTTTAAAGGAAAACGATACCCCCCAAACAATGTAGGTCTCTATAAAAATACAATGCATAAAGAGCTCATATGTAAAACCTTGCTTCATGTGTAAATAAACTATTTTCATAATAATATAATTTTTTTGTAGTATGTGCCATTGGGTAATCATAAATCGAAAACTGCCATTTTAAAAATAAGGGACGTCCCCTGGAATCCTAGGATTCAAGGTGCACACAAACATACCATACAGGTTAGGTCACATGATTTCTTTAAAGGAACAGTAACACCAACTAATGAAAGTGTATTAAAGTAATGAAAATATAATGTACTGTTGCCCTGCACTGGTGTGTTTGCTTCAGAAACTCTACTTTATATAAACAAACTGCTGTGTAGTAATGGGGAGCAGCCATTCAAAGTTGAAAGGGCACAGGTTACATAGCAGATAACAGAAACTCTGTAGTATACAATGAGATTCATCAGTAGTTATCTGTTATGCATTATTTATCCTGTGCATGAATGGCTGCCCCATGGCTATACAGCAGCTTCTTTACATAAACTATAGTAGTGTTTCTGGCGCCAACTCACCAATTTTACCAGTGCAGGGCAATATTACACTATATTGCCATTCCTATAAAACACTTTAATTATTTGGTGTTATTGTTCCTTTAACAATCAAATGTTGAAATCAGGTATGTCATTAAAAAGACAGAAGTTCTATCTCTATTGTGTTTTTTTTTTTTTTGCATAAACTACAAAAATAAATGATACAGTTCAGCATGGAAGGGCAGCATATGGTTGCGGTTACCTCCTGCAGCTGCTTCATGATTTTCATCTCTGTCTTCTGCACCATCACTTTGTTACATATAAATAATTGAAGGGAAAGAAAGGCATTTAGATACATTACAAAATACCCTTAAAATTAATTTCTGAAATTGAATTCACGATTTTGAAAGAGATTATCATGCAGATCTTTATAAAGGAAACCAGCACTGAATGTGTATGTACTGAGTGCAAAATGGATTTTACAGTGGAAGACAGCATATTAAAGTTAATATGCCTCTGATTTGCCCCTGTAGAACTTCTGTTCCTATCATGCAAGCCATAATGTAACATCTTTGTAAGAATTGCAAATTCCAAGAGCAACACCCTCACCCAAAACTTGCGCCACAAACACTACCTTAGCGTCTATTCATTGCTACACATCAAGATGAGGCGTTCATTCAACATCTTATTCAGAATGATTTTTAGGGAGAATAAGGCCTTTCACCAAAATTCAGTTGCATGCCACCAAATACAAAATAAGACACTGTGCTTTAAAAGTAGAAAAACAGACCATTGCCTTATTTTGGTAACCAATAAATGAATAAATAATGGCCTTTATCTCATTAATGCTCCACGATAGGAAATAGATACGGTACTGTACTTTGTCTAACAATACATTCACCATCTTGGAACAGTGTGCATGCTTGATATAGCTGCAATTCTTTAAAGAAGGCACACGCTCCCTTTCTCATTATAACCTTGCCTAACATTTAGTAGCTATAAAGAGCATCATTGTGAAATGTATCCTAGACTCCTAGCTGAGCTATTAAAATAACTGCTTCACAAAAGCAACTTTATTGATATATACAGAACAGGCAGTGGTCAGTAACTGGTCTTTATTGCAGAGCTGAGATTTGAAAATTCTATTCAGCACATTTTTTTCTGAAATACAAGCCTGGTTATACAATACCATATTCATCTTTCACTATGCAGAAATAGCCCCTTAATTGGCATTTACAGAGAAATAGGAAATATATACATGAGAATTTGATTAAGTATGTGTTCTTATACTGGTTACAGGAGCTAGATCTCTCACCAAGGATTTGGTTTAAAAGCTTTAGTTTAATTCATTTACAATGAATACAGCATGGTTGAAAAGATCATGTAAGTATAATTAAAGTACAAGAGACACTGGTATACCACAGGCTCTCCAAGGCCAGTAGTATTGCAGGCAAAGAGAACGCTGAGGGCAAAGAATGGGCACATTTAAAACTGCAATTCCCATGCTTGTGACATTTCAGCTGAATCCTTGGTCTTTGTCGTTTGAACACTTCTTGAAGGACACTTAGTTGCACAGACTAACATCTCATCTGTCAGTACAAAGGGTTATAAAGGGAACTCAGAGATCCTATATCTTCAATATTTTTAGAATAAGAAGAATGCATGTTCACAGAAATGCTTACTTTGCCTTGCCATGACTTAGTTGCATGCACTAAAAAAATCAGTAGCTAGACCAACCTGTCTGATGGTGGAAAGGAAATATTCTCTTCATACATGTCTCCTTCCAAGCCAAGACTGCTCCAGCTACTGCTGTTACCATTACTACCAGAAGACAATATTGCAAAACAACAGCTGAAACACTTCATAATAATACAATTTAACCAGATTTGGTCCAATCCCCTGTAGCATGTCTATGTTTAGACCAGTGGTCCCCAACCAATGGCTCCTGAGCAACATATTTGATATTGTTCCCAGTGGCTTCAAAGCAGGTGTTTATTTTTACTTTAATTCCTGGCTTGGAGATTTTTGGTTGCATAAAAATCAGGTTTATAGCCAAACAGAGCCTCTAGCAGGCTGCCAATCCATTTATGGGTTGCACATGGCCAATCACAGCCCTTATTTGGCACCACAGGAACTTTTTTCATGTTTGTGTTGCTCCCCAACTCTTTTTGCATTTGAATGAGGCTGGTAAAAAAAGGTTGGGGATCACTGCCTTAGACGATATGTTTAATCAACATAAAAAAAAAAAATCAATGATTAAGAATAGAAGTGAAAACCTTTCAACAATGAAAATACTATCCATATTCAGATGATGTTTACATTAAATGGGAACTATAGTGAAAATTAATATTTAATTTAAGCTTCATCGTAGTGAAATACAAAATTTTCTTAATACTGTCAATTAAAAATGCTGACCTGTTTCTGAAATATTCTTCAATATTCCCCACTCAGCATCTGAGGTGATTTTGAATGGTCTAATACAGACTTTGGGGGGGACTCGCTTAAAAGATGTATTGGAGCTCACTCCAACCAGAAATACTGTCTACATGCAGAATTTGTGCCAGAGTCTGTTATTTTGTTAGATTTCGTTTGTGCGCTTTAATACATCTGCTAGAAAAAGAATATATTGGATGATACCCAACTCCTGCATGAAGACACGTCAATACTAAGTGGGTGACAGTGGAGATAATCTTGATTATTTCAGAAACAGTTCCGAATTATTAATTGGTTCAAATGTTTTTTAGAAAATCAAGTTTGTATAAAATTTTTATTTTTGCAATAATTCCCCTTTAACATCAGGAACAAAAAGAATCTTTTGAAATGCAATAATGACAGCGGTGACATGCAAAGTAGTTCAAAAGAAGCTAATGAAAGCATGCTTAACCACAATGTAACATGTAGGAAGATTGTAAAAACCAATCAGTGATGGTATTATGTGGGGGAGGGAGCAAATGCCATACAACCACAGTTTTACAGTTACTTTACATGTTTCTGTTGACTGTTTTGGTTTTAACATAGTCTAATAAATTGTATAATGTCTCAGTATTGATTTAGCCTGCATCTAAACTGTTTTGCAAGAAATAACTATGCAGTGATACCTCCATGTGATGTACAACAAAAGAAGGGAGTCTCTCAAATGTCCTTCCCTGGTTAGCAAACTCTAAAAGTGATCTTCTAAAAAAACGAATACCAGTTACAAATTGTCTCACAATATTACTTTCTAAATCATACTAAAATTTAATTATTGGTGAACAACCCCTTCAATAGATGCATGTTACAGCAATTGTTTTAACAGGATAAGGTGAGAAAACAATCTCTTTAGAAGGAAAGCCATGGTTGGCAAACTGCTCCATTTGTAATTGCTGTCCTCAGAATCCTTAATTTGTCTCACTAAAGCTGTAAGATGCCTCAGGCAGAAATAAATCTTACAGGCAGGTTTATCAAAGGTCGAATTTTAGAGTTTTGTAAATTCAAATGACCTTGAAATTTGATAAGAATGTCAGGAAGGCTAACAACATCTTCAAAAGGGGCACTGGACCTCTGCCATTGACTAATATATGAACTCAGCAGGTTTTAGGTGACAAATAGTCGAATTTCAATTGTTGCCTGGGTCCACATGTGATAAATCTTGAATTTGAGTTTGGATTATTTACAACTTGAATATGTGAGTTTTGACCAAAAATCCAACTAGTGTGGAGTTTGTAAGTATTCCCTTTGTATAATATATACAATATGATATTACCTGTCACTGAGGTGCAGGAAACTGCTGCTCTCATCTTCAAAACTCAGATTGGACCAGCTGCCAGTACTGTCATCCCCAACACTGACACTTGCCTGCTGGCTAGTAACAGACTCTGCTGACTGGAAGCCATCTTTGCCATCAGAACTGAATTCAATTGGTAATGAAAAATAAATATGTCAACTCAAAATAATAGATTTACAAACACCTAAAAGGGCATTATATCAGGGCTAAAAGCAGTGGGGAACAATTAAAATTGAAAAGCTTTGTTTGTTACTGGTTTACTTATGTACTGAAATAATTAAAGCCACTTTTGAATGTACAATGAAATGGGTTTCAGAGCATTACCGGTCATTTGATTATATCTCCCTCTATAATTCAGACTTAAATATCAATACATATTATTGTTTGTAGTCATTGTGTGCATCAGACGTAATCTCACAGACGTATGGAAATTAAATATAGCACAAATAAGCAATACAAAACAAAATTTCCCAGAAGGTACATCAATTTTTCCTACCTTTGGTTAACAACATGTCCGATGTTCTTCGTAGCATACATCAGTATTTCTGTCGTGAGACTATCTGCAAAGCTGATTCCATCTTGTCCAATACCACTGTCGGCAGCTAAACTTGTGTTGCTCAGCTCACGCTCTGCTTTTTCTATAGCAGCACTAGCAATTTTTTCTGCAAATATTGCCCTCTTATCAAAATCAATATGAATTTTAGGTATATTATGATGAAAAAGTCTTGATTTATGACCATTGTTATGTTTAGACCTTGAACATTGTTTTGTTCTTCTGGAGACATCAGGCCCCAAAAGAAAATGACAAGACGACTGAGTATGTCCTTGTTCTTTTGCACTGCAAACCCTACAAATGGGACCATATGAATGCATTGGCTTCCCAGTATGTGACACTTTATCAATGTTTTTCCTGTTTTCTAAAGCTTGAAGTCTTGCTGTTTCCAAGGTAAATTCTATGGTACTATCAACAACTTTACATGCATACTGCTCAATAGCTTGAAGGACACCTACTTTACGACTTTCATTATTCAGGCTGCCGGTGCTATGATATAGTTTATTTTTCTGTGAATATGGAAGGAGACTCTTGGAAACATTTCCTCTGACAAGGTCACCAGTTGCCTCATCATTTTTTGATTTTGTATACAGACATGAATCAGTCAGTGACTTGGGAAGAGAAACAGCTGATATTTTTAGTTTTCTTCTTACATCACAAGTTATTGTTTGTGCAAGTGTTTCTGCAAAACGTAGCAGGCCTGTGAACTCTGGTCTATGGGAATCTTTGCCATGCCCAGAAGATTCCTCACCAAAGGAATGATTTGGAATGCTCTTCCTTCTTTGCTTTTCCCGCTCTTGGTGCTGTGTCATGCTTAAAAGCCTGAGAATTTCCTGCATACTGTTAGCTTCAGAGTTTCTTCTGGGCGCTGGTTTCCTATTGCATTTGAGTTTAATTGTTTTTGAAGCTTGTTGTAAGCCAGACTTAACAGCTCTATAAACTAATCTTCCAGCATACTGATCAATTATTAACTCGTTGTTCCCTCCTTCCATTTTTAGAACACGTATAATATGATCGGCATACTCCTCAGTCACACTTTCACAGCTTGGGTATTTGGAGGTCAGACCAGCAGCTAGATTGTTATGAGGGAGAGAAAGATTGAAAGGATCAGATTCTTTAAAATTCATACTTGTACAAATACATCCTTTTTCTTTTGGCCTGCAGTCTCTAGGGTGTTTTCGACAATGACAGCAATCAACATCACAAATCAATTTCACCTTTGTATTCTGTTTCTTCACCACAACTTTCTTTGCATCATGAAGGACTTCTCCAGCAATAGTACCTGCGTATTTGCAAAGCATCTCCATTGTTTCCTCAGAGACATTCCTCATGTATGCAGGGTACCCCCATTTATCACTCAAGTCCCGTAAAAGAGACCTGTTATTTGCAGAAGATCTGCGAACAGATTTATCATCTAAAACATCTGCGGCCATTTCAGTGGCTACAGATAAGATATTTGTTGACAAATAGTCAGCATACTGAGATGTTTCTTCAGAAACCTCAATATCTTCATAAAGATCTTCAGAATCACCATCACTGCTAGAAGTTTCAACTTCTTCTGAAAGTGACCGCATGACTTTGAGCAGAAAATCGTCTTTCTTCATGCTATCATGTTCAGAAGCATTCAAACGAGGCGTAGATGGAGGAGTAGCTGGATAAAACTCTTTTGCCAGTTGCCCTTTAAGTTCCTTACAAAGCTTTTTCATGTTCCTTTCTGGGCTTAATTCATAAGAAGCTAAAGGAGTGGGAGGAGGTGTATCAGGTACTGTTGTCATATTGGAATCCCGCTGACTTGTTTTGTCTTCATTAAAATCATCACCACAACTACACATGACCGAGGAGAAATTATTGATGTGAGAAAGACAAGTCTGAAGTCCAAAAATGGATGAGTATGAAGTATCTCTACTTTGAACATTTCTTTTGGAACCGATAACTTCTGAATTCATTTTGTTGAAAGAAACATCCGAATTCCCCACACATATACTTTTAGAAAATGCACCTTTTTGGGGAAGGCTATACTTTGTAAATAAAAGCTGCTGCTCTGCATTTTTTTGGAGACTGGAACATATTTCAGTGTCCACTGCAGCATGCCTGTCTTTATCCGCTGAAACATCTACAAAGTCAGATTTACGTTTTGGAGACATACATCTGTTTGAAATTGTGCAGCTACTCTCACCTATCGAATGTTGTAAAATACACTTTGCCATGCCATCTGCAAAATTCAGTTTTGATTGCTCTTTATCTATAAAGATATGCTGTGAAGGAACATCTTTTTTGGCTAAAACATCTGCATAATTTGTTTCTTTAGAAGATGATATTACATCATATGCTTCATTTAGCATCATATCTACCACTGACACAGAAAACGCATTGACATCCTCATTATCTTCCTTTTGCTTCTTAAACTGTAAGTTTTGCTTCTCTTGTTGACAATTAGAAATACTGTAGCGAGAAACGGGCAGTATTGTTTTTGTGGTGGGAATTTCATGCCCATATTTTGTGGAAAGACTGTAACAATCTACAGTATTGCTATTCATATCATGATGAACTGACACAGCTGCACAATCCTCCCTTCCCAAAGCCTCATTTGAGATTTTATACAGAGTTAGTGCTTTGGCAGCAACAGGAACTGGGACTGAACTTATAAGTCCGGATGTAAACAACAACGCATGTTGTACTGTATAATCACTTTCCATGTCAAGCTCTGACTGGATCTTGCTGGGTAAATTAGGGAATGTTACAGACGTTTGAGTAGATTGCATCAAACTTTCTGAGCTTACGTACTTAAGATTGTCCATCGAAACACTAATAGCTGCTTGGGTGGTGAAGGTCACATTAACCTGGGACAATTCAATAAATGCCTCCTGGATCACAGATTCTGACAGATCTTTTGCATAGGAACTTACAATGGCATTGTCATAATCAAACGTCTGCCAGGGTGCAGCAACAGGAGTTGGAGGATGTGAAAACTGGCAAACTTCCATAATCCCCTCAAAAACAAGCTCCTCTGCAAGATCAGCAGCAAACCGTGTAACTGCATTGGTAACCATTTGTTTCTTTATAGAACGAAGCTCTTGCAATGCACTTGTAATAACTTCACTGACCATTAAATTTGCTAAACTATTGATGGCTCGTTTCTTTATTGAAAATGCTTGCATCCTCCTAATTTCATAGAAAGCCATTTGAAATACATACGAAGTTAACCTGGCAGCCAACTGGCAGAGGGCACTAGTGCAAGATGAAACACCCCTTTGCAAATCTTTAAATGCACCTCCTAAGCTTTTTTCAACTAATTCAGAAGCAAATTTCTGAATGCCACCCTTAGCATTTTTTTGCTTTGACCTTAGTTTTCGCTCTGATTCTTTGTTATAAGATTTGCGTTTAAGTCTCGTGCTTTTTTCCACTCCTTTTTTTGATAATTCATTGTTGATCGGAGGTTTGGTATTTAGCACTGAATCAAACACCTGAAAGCATACACAGTTTGCAAAATTACTGTAAACCCTGTCTTTCTCTGAAGCATGCTCATTGCATTCCAGGGTATATAAGCACTCAGCTTGTGTGGAAATACCAAGTGGGCTAAAAGCAGAGGATCCGATGGGATTAAATAAAGTGGCAGAATCTTCCACAGTTCCTTTCACAGGACGGGGGGAATCTGACACCTTACCTATATTATTATATGGAGATTCAGGTTTCCTTGGAGTCGGTTTTTTAACATTTGCTGACAGGATAATGCTATCAGCCTTAAATTTCTGAGGATTCATGGCAACACATTTTCGTTTTTTAGGTGGACTGGCTACAGCATTTTTTTGTGCAGGTTTCTCATTGCTTCCAAGCGATGACTCTGTTTCATCGAATTGATCAAAACTATCAAAGAATTCACTGAGTTCTGAGTCGGAGTCTTCTATGTCATCTTTCACAACAGGAATCTTTGGCAAATTAAGTTTAGCTCTCAGACTTTTCTGATATCCTTCCTCATCTAAAAATATAATAGGACTGGGGCTTGAACACTCTGATTCTGACGACTCAGCAGAAGGGGGTGTGAACACGGTTTTGTCTTGGACAGAAAAGCTCATTTGCTTCCAGGAATCACAGACTGATGACGTGACTGTATTTTTAACAGATGCTGATAAATCTGAAAAACCCATGAGTCCCATTAAAGTTGCCGACTTCAAGGATGATCTTCTGCGCAGGGAGCTAAATAATATTTTGGAACCTCTGATGTCTACACAATGAGCTGGATGTGTTTGGGATGCAGCATCACGTTGACTTCTCATTATTTCATGGTCTCTTTCTACAACAAAAGCAAGAGGTACAGAATCGGTCACTGAGACATTCATTAAAAAAGTACTGTGTAAAATATTCATTCTCTCAGACACACAAGAAATAATTGGCTTTGCCTTGGTGCAAACAGGGTTATAAAGTCGGTCCAGCATTTTCAGCACTATGACTAAAATCTTCTACACTACATTTAGAAAATATTTATGCGTCATGAGCATGCATTTATGCACGGTTGGTTATAGAAATCAGTCCGTTTTTAGCACACTGAGGAACAGGTTTCCAGATAACAGGTCCTCAACCTGTGCGACATAACATAATGCTTTACAATAAGATGCTTATGAACGCAGGCCAACATTAACAGCCAGCATCTTGAGATTAAGCCAGTGTTCGGCATGCTGATTGGATTTTTTCCATGTCATTGTGGTTACCTTGGTTTCCACTTGTAACTAAATCCTCTTCATCCAGATGTTCAAAAGCGGTAACAAAATCATCCTCAATTGAAGAAACAGACTGATTTGTATCATCTTCCTCACTGTGCGAGGCTTTTCTGAGCGGGTCTCTCAAATGATGATCCACTGTATACTTTATTCCAGTTGTGTATTTGCTCATCAGATTAAACAGGGAATCACTTTTTAAATACGGGAAGGTGGGAGATGACATGATACACAGTGCTCCAGAAAAACAACCCTTGAAATGAAAGAAAAGTCACATTTAAGTTCAGCCTTACAATGTTAAATGCAGGGTTTAAAAGTTATTTTGATTCCATGCTATATAGTATTTAGAAAGTGAACTGAATTTAGCAACGTGCTGTAATTTCAGAATCACAGATATGACTGTATTTTTATTGCAAAACTGCTGTACAGCAGTTTTACAATAAAATTAGAAGCAGTTAATCTGCAGTTTTAGTGCTCTCCTTTATCCTAAAGAAGAAACATCCGAAAAAAAGGATTGACGCACTCTCTGAATGATACACTTGGCAGAGCGCAGTCTCAACAAACTTCTATGCTAATGCTAATAAATCTGAAAATTAAAGATATTTCTTAGCATTTTTTCCTGCTAACATAGCCCAAATGCTGCAGTTGTATTACACTCACATGAATGGGTTTTCTCTGGTCTAAGGTGGTGTCATAGAATTACTGGGTATGCCAAAGCATTTGTATGAAATCAAGGAGGATGTGTTGATGGAAAGTCAAAACATAACATATAATAGAGGGAAATATTCCTGTGGGAAAAGTCTCTATTTTTGCAGAACCTTTATAAATAGGCTTCTTAACCCTTGTTTATAAATCTCACCACAAACATTATTCAAAGCTGCTCAACTGTTTGTATGCTACATGCCTGAGAAACAAAGAGCAGAACACTCCTTGCCTTATGGTTCCAACATGATTATGTGTGACAGTCCTGTAAATAGATTTGTACTTGTGTGCTGGGGGGAGGTATTGATAGTTGTGAGAATACTAAGAAATAAGCCCTGGTAAATGCAATTTGTATTAGAGCAGTGGTTCTCAACCTTCCTAATGCTGCGACCCTTTAATACAGTTCTTCATGTTGTGGTGACCCCCAACCATAAAATATTAAAATATTTTCGTTGCCAGCCCAGAGCGGATTGTTAGGAAAGTACAGGAGACAGCGTGGCTGCATAAAGGTTTGTTTTCCATGCGTAGTGCGGCAAAAAAAATTCCCACACCCATTTTGTGGTCACACCCCAATTACCATGTTAATTTTACAAATTTTAAATGGGCAGGGAGAGCTGTATGGCAGTCCCTACTAAGGGGATATAGAAAGTTGTAGAGCAACTGGCTTCCCTACACAGGTTACTGAACTACAACTCCCAGCACCAACACCCAGAGAGCTACAACCTTGCCCCAGGGTTAGTGGGGAGAGAGATGAACCTGCTCCTGGAACCCCTTAAGTGACCCCTGTGAAAGAGTCGTTCGACCCCCAAAGGGGTCCCGACCCCCAGGTTGAGAACCACTGTATTAGAGACAATTCAGAGGGGTTACTATAATGTTCATAGACAGAACAATGTGCAGAATGTGTCAGGGATGATTACCTGGGTTGCTGAAGATGTTGTACCTTCTTTGCCATCCTTTAGCAGAATAACTTCACAGTCATTTAAAGTGCAGAGATGAAGAGATCTGATCAGTTCCGGCAGATTCCAGTGTAATGCTTCAACGTCCTACATGGAAAAACATCACAAATCTCAGTTGTGGCTTCCGATATCATTTGCATTACAGGAATTGCTCATTTTAGTGGCACAGGTATGGGACCTATTGTCCAGAATGCTGTGGACCTGGGGTATTCTGGATAACAGAGCTTTCTGTAATTTGGATCTTCATACCTTAAGGGGCAGATTTACTAAGGGTCGTATTTTGAATAAAAAAAATTTGATGGTGGAACTTTTTTTAAAGTGAATTTTTGATAAAAAATGTACCTTCTTTGTTTCAATAGGACTGTTTTCGATCGTTTGAATCAATGGATTGTTTGATTCAAATGATTTTGGGCAAAAAAAAAAAAAAATATTGATTTTCAAACAGACTCCTTGAAGGTTCCAGGAGGTCCTCCATAGGGTAAAATAGCAATTCACCAGCTTTAAGGTGGTGAAGTGGCGAATTAATTCTTTTAAAGAGACAGTACTCTGATTTTCAAATGGTCGAATTTTAAAATTCAATTTGAATTTTTTTTTCGAATCAAATTTTGGCATATTCGATAATCAAAGTATCCAAAAATTACTACGAAATTAGAATTTTCACTTCGACACCCATAGTAAATGTGCCCTTAACTGTACTCGAAAATCATGTAAACATTAAATAAACCCAATACGACAGTTTTGCTTCCAATAAGGATTAAGTATATCATAGTTTAAGTACAAGGTACTGTTTTATTATTACAGAAAAAAAGGAAATAATTTTTAAAACTTTGGATTATTTGGATAAAATGGAGTCTATGGGAGATGGTTTTTCCGCAATTTGGAGCTTTCTGCAGAATGGGTTTCAGATAATGGATCCCATACCCGTACAGGTATGAGATCCATTGTCTGGAAACCCATATGCAGAAAGCTCCGAAATACGGAAAGCCCATCTCCCATACACTACAATTTAATTAAATGATCCAACAGAAGCTTGTACTTAATCCAAACTAAGATATAAATAATCCTTATTGGAGGCCAAACCAGCCTATTTAAAGTTTATATGATTTTCTAGTAGACTTAAGGTATAAAGATCCAAATTACAGAAAGATCCACTATCTGGAAAACCTCAGGTCCCGAGCATTCTGGATAACAGGTCCCATACCTGTACCAATTTTTAGCAGGTAGGCCATTCATACTTTATACCAATTCATATCATCAGACTGGCTCCACAACTTTCTGCTTTCACTGCTCACTGAACCAAAACTTAATTTGACATTTCTGCATGTTACATTGGCCCATATAGCTGTTTTTCAATTTCCGCCATTGCTACTCAGCAGCCTGTTTATATGAACTATAGTAGTGTTTCTGAAGAAAACAGATCAGTTTTAACAGTGCAGGGCAACACTACATGATATTTTATTTACTTTAAATGCTTTAATTTTTTTGGTGTTCCTTTAAGGCAACCCCCATTGTTTTCTTTGCCAAGAATTTTACATTTAATTTAAAATGAAAGAAAAAAGAATGATTACTTAAGAAAGTCTTACCCGAAGAGGCTCGTATCCTTCAGAAAGTCCAAGAAACGTAAGCTGGAAGGTATAATATTTGTAATTAAAGGGCAACTGTATTCAAGAGACATAAGCAAGGCAGACTGATGGTAATTACATTATGCATAACAACAGGAAACGAAAGGTCAAATTAACAAATATTTGAGATCATATTTTTTTCCTTGATAAAAAACAAGATTTCAATTATATTATGCTACAGTTTTTCAAACTCAAATTAATGCTTAGACCACCTTCAACTGATACAATTTTGCAACATTTAATTGATACATTTCACAGCAACATCTCTGGATTATTAGCAACTATTGTATCAATTCTAACAGCTGCCTGTAATGAAACCCAGAGATTCTGCTCAGCAGGGACAAAGATAAGAAATGTATCAACTAAGAGGCAGATTTATCAACAGTCAAATTTTGAGGGTTAAAAACCCTCGAATTCGACCCTCGAATTTTTGACGAGTTAAAACCCCTCGAATTTGAATTTCGAAGTCATGGGGTTTCAGCGCAATTCGATATATCGAAAGAACGAATATAAAAAAAATTGATCGATAAAAATCGTTCGAATTGATCGATTTGAACGATTTTAAGCAATCGATCAAATTTTTTCATTCAATCAATCAAAATCGTTCGAATTGATCGATTTGAACGATTTTAAGCAATAGATCAAATTTTTTTATTCAATCAAAAAAACTGAAAAATCCTATGGGAGCGTTCCAAATTTTTCTTAAAGGGACAGTACTTCGAAAATTGAATTAGAATCTGATCAATTCTAATCGAATTTTGGGCTATTCGATAGTCGAATAAGCCCAAAATTAATAAGAATTTTTTAAATTTGACTCGAATTTTCACTTCGAATCAATTCGACCCTTGATAAATCTGCCCCTAAATGTATCAATTTCAAACAGTTTAAAGGGTCAGCGACCAACCCCCCCCTTACCAGAGCTGCTTTAGAAGGTGAAAAACTACCCTTTTGTTTGAAGGTGAGCAGCCCCTTTAACGGTGGTTGTGTTCGTGTTTTTCCTTACAGAGTTAGTAATCGGTTAGAGTTAGTCAGATGGGAGGAAGAATACAAATAACAAACCTCAATTACGTTTTCTTTCTTGACACCTTTTAATCCCTCTGTAATTCTGCACAGTTGTTTCTTGCTTTCCAACACAGACTTCAGTGAGATCAGACAAGCATCACTAATATTCTGTAAATAAAAACACAGTTGTAAAAAAAGAGAAGTCACAGTTTCCAATTATTAAATACATGCAATGCTACAAAAGTTGAATCGGGAGAGGGCGTCTGGCCAGGCGGGGGCCCATGAGGGTCGGGGCCCACCGGGTTTTTTCCCGGTGTCCTGCTGGGCCAGTCCGACCCTGCCCTTAGTATTAGCTGTAAATAAGATAACCTATAGGAGAGAAAGAGAAAATATTCCTTTCTAAAAGAATATAGAATCACCTAAACAGGCGTTATGGAACTCTCATTTAAGATCTCAGAGTCAACAGAATTCTTCATTTGCTGGGAAAAGAGATGAGATGAAGCAGTTTCTAACAGTTTCAAGGCAAATTACAAACTGTTTTGACGGCTGCTGAATAGTGGTACTCACACTGCCCTCTCTGCTTGTTACCACTACAAAGACACATAAATGTTCTAGCACTACTGAATCCCCTGTTTAACAGCACAAAAACATATCTATGTATATTTAGGTACAGTGACCTTTATGTTCTTATACATAAAGCAAATTTAACACATTCTACTAAATATTAAGGGGCTGCTTTACTAAAACTGGGATTTCCTGTGTTTTTCAGCAAATCTTATTTCTTTAAAAATAATTTGAGATTTATTACGTGTAAAAACCACAAAAGCTCTAATAAAAAACTTCTCCAAGTAAAAGCTGTCGAGGTCTCATCAAAGTCAGTGGGAGCCAAGCTGATTCTATTGGACCTTTAAAGGTTTGGGGTTTCTTTTGGGTTTTTTTGCTGGTAATTGTCCAAAAAATTTTTTTAAAGTTTTTTTAAAGAGGTTTTAGAGAAATGTGTATTTTCTTTTCATATTGTTGAGTGTTTTTTCCCCTGCTTTTTATATTTGGATCTCTTAAAGGGGTTGTTCACCTTTGAGTTAAATTTTAGTATAATGTAGAGAGGGATATTCTGAGACAATTTGCAATTGGTTTTCATTTTTTATTGTTTGTAGTTTTATAGTTATTTAGCTTTTTATTCAGCAGCTCTCTAGTTTGCAGTGTCAGCAATTTGGTACAAATTACCTCAAGACTACTGTAAATTCATGTAAACCCCAATAGTCTGGTTTTGCTTCCAATAAGGATTAATTATATCTTAGTTTGGATCTAGTACAAGCTACTGTTTTATTATTATCGGAACTTTCTGGCAAACATGTTTCCTGATAACGGATCCTATTCTATCCTATATATGGTTCTGGCAATTGTAAATATACTAATGCATATAGTGTGAGGAAAGACATACACATGGACTCAAGTGTCATATTAAAGTGAAACCCATTTTTCTAATGCACTGGTTCCCAAATTGTGG
>CM044433.1:135060226-135076472 GCA_024363595.1 Xenopus borealis | reverse complement strand
AAACCGTGAATAACCTTATGAAAAAGTTCATAAATACAGTCCATCCTGTGGGAATAAATAAAATAAATACTTGAGCCTATCAAAAGTAAAAATATATAAAAACATATGGGCACTGCAAATCAATGGCTGCCCAAAAGGAGGAGTACCCTCACATGTCGCTCACTACTGTTTAAATTAATGACTTCTCTACACTTACTTTTGCAGTGTTGTCTTTTTATTTCTGTGACCAGCATAAAACAAGGATACATTAGCAAAAAGCATTTGTAACTAAGTTTATCATTAAACCCTTTGGTTTCATTGTATCTAACTGCCTTATCCATTTGTTTTTCTTTCTGGAGTAGCAACTTAACTCTATCTCCCCCTCTAGAGGGTGCCTCCCCTTTATCCAGAACTCTCCATCTTAATTGTGAAACATGATGTTTAGCTTCACTGTATAATGTTAAACACTTCAAAGGTGAATCTGTGCGTGGGGCCTATAAAACAAATTACATTTACAATGGATTCATCGTTGAAAGCTTCAAATTAGTGATGAAAGCAGGTCTACCATTAAAAGGTACAAGCTTAACAATATATGTTTTTATCAGTCATCAGAATCAAATCATTTTTCCTCCAATTATGGGCTTATGTAATAAAAGATCCTAAGTTTGCCTGGGTACAGAAAGCCATAGCAACCAATCCGCAGGTTAAAAACAAACATGTTCTAGGTTGCTATGGGTTACTGAACTTGGGCAGACTAAGTGCCTTTTATTAAACAAGGAGTTACTAAAGAGACAGCTACAAACCCCTGCACTCTGCCCTACAGATCACTTCTTTATAGGCTGCACTTTGTTTCTATGTGGTTGAAGCTTCCGTTGGTTTCTCTCCTCGCTCTGCAAACAGCACAGAAAGCGCCGAGCACTAGGCTTGACAAGTCAGTAGGGTAAATAGGCCGGGGACGATAAAGGCATCATCTGTGCACATTTTCTGTAATAATGTCTGTATATGTATTTTGCTCCTAAAAATAAAGTTAGTTGTGTCCGCTACTTCTGAACTACAATCCCCAGCATGCCTAGGGTTCACAATGAATGAGTAAATATATTTATATATAATTTGAGAAAAAAAATAATTAGATTTGCTGACTCTGCTTGTAGATTTCCCTTTGTAGAAAAACTCCATTATGCCTGAAGAAGATGATACAGTGTAATGCTTGGCATACTTTAACCTTGCTTTATATTCTGGAGCTTGCAGAACTTCACTCCACCAACATCCAGCTACACATGACTAAGAGCACAGCCTTCCACCATCACTCCATTTATGTAACAGGCTGATGTACTCATACAGGTATGGGATCTGTTATCTGCAGTAATAAAACAGTAACTTGTACTTGATCCAAACTAAGATAGAATTAATCCTTATTGGAGACAAAACCAGCCTATTGGGTTTATTTAATATGATCAAAGAAAAACACTTTATCTGGAAAACCCCACCTCTGGGATCTGGAGTCAAGGTATACCTCCATTCACTACAATTCTTCCTCTGCACTGGCAGTCAAGTCATCTCTATGCACTATATCCAGCTTTGGGATCCATTATCCATAAAGCTCCAAATTACAAGTGCCATTTAATAATTAAAATTTCATATACAGGTATGGGACCTGTTATCCAGAATGCTCGGGACCTGGGGTTTTCCAGATAACGTATCTTTATGAAATTTGAATCTTCATACCTCAAGTCTACTAGAAAATCATGTAAACATTAAATAAACCCAATAGATGGTTTTGCTTCCAATAAGGATTCATTATATCACAATTGGGATCAAGTACAAGCTACTGTTTTATTATTACAGAGAAAAAGGAAATCATTTTTAAAAATTTGGATTATTTCGTTATAAGGGAGTCTATGGGAGATGGCCATTGCGTAATTTGGAGCTTTCTGGATAATGGGTTTCTGGATAAGGGATCCAATACCTGTATTCAAATTCATAATTCAAAATCTTAAAACATATTTCCTTCTTCACTATAATAATAAAACAGTAGCTTTTACTTGATCCAAACTAAGATATAATTAATACATGCAAAACCAGCCTATTGGGTTTATTTAATGTTTTATTTCTTTTTTTAATATTTGGGGATCCAAATTACAGAAAGATGCCTTATCTAGAAAACCCCAGGTCCTGAATCTGGATAACAGGTCCTACACCAGTATGTCTTCTTTTGAAGCCAAAGTCCTGACTAGTGTTTGTTTATCCTTGAATTTCACACATCTTCTCACAGTGTCCATCCATGAATTGTCCCAGTTATACAGACTCATATACTGACACAGGGCATTTAGTGCAGAGTATTTACACAGTAAAAGCAGATTGTTAGTTGATGGGATACAATCTGATAGGATGATCATTTTTAATAAAGATTTCATAGTTGGGATGTTGGTTTTCCACAAACCTGGAGTCCTGGAAATAACAACATACATTCCCACCTGCTTTTGAATCCAGAAACAGAGCTAATGCTGTGGAATCTGCTAAGAGTCTGTTATTACATGTATGGGACCTGTTATCCAGAATGCTCCGGATAGCGGATCTTTCAGTAATCTGGATCTTCATACCTTAAGTCTACTAGAAAATCATGTAAACATCAAACTCAATAGGCTGTTTTTGTATCCAATAAGGAATAAGAATAACAATATCTTAGTTTGGATCAAGTACAGGTATGGGATCCCTTATCCGGAAACCCCGATATCCACTCCACTACACAAATAATCCAAATTTTAACGATATCCTTTTTTTCTGCAATAATAAAACTGTTGCTTTTACTTAATCCCAACTAATATATAATGAATGCTTACTGGAAGCAGAACGAGCCTATTGGGTTTATTTAATGTTTACATGATTTTCTAGTAGACATAAGGAATGAAGAACCAAATTATGGAAAGATCTGTTATCTGGAAAACACCAGGTCCAGAACATTCTGTTTCTTTATTACAGAGAAAAAGGAAATAATTTTTTTACATATTGAATTATTTGGATAAAATAGAGTCTATGGAGGATGGCCTTTCCGTAATTCAGAACTTTCTGGATAATGGGTTTCTAGATAAAGAAACCCATACCTGTACCTAGTCCCAAACAGACCCACATACAGAAAGGTATCTAGAACTCCCCCCATTTCTCAAAGTCAAAAACCTCAAGAGGCAGACAAGACAAGGGAGCCAAAGGATCAGGCACAAAGAACAGGGATGCAGGATTGGTCCTTTTTCTAACGGATTCAGATTTAGCAGAATCCTTCTGCCCAGCCAAACTGAAGCCTAATTTGCATATGTAAATTAGGGGAGGGAAGGGGAAAATGTTTTTACTTCCTTGTCACGTGATTTCCCTCCCACCCCTTCAGTTTGGCTGGACAGAAGGATTCTGCTAAATCTGAATCCTGCTGAAAAAGGACGAATCCTGGCCAAGTCCTGAACCAAATCCTGGATTCAGTGCATGCCTTATGTTATAGAATGACCAATTGTAAGCAACTTTCAATTGGTCTTCATTATTTATTCTTCTTTGGACTCTTCCCCAACTTTCAAACGGGAGTCACTGACCTCCGTCTAAAAACAAATGTTCTGCACGGCTACACATTTGTTGCTATTGCTACTTTGTATTATTCATCTTCCTATTCAGGCTCTCTGAGTATATGCAACTTTTCAATTTGCCTTTGTTATTTATTTTTTTATAGTTTTTGCATTGTTTGCCTTTTCCTTCTGACTCTTTCCAGCTTTTAAATAGGGGTCACTGAGCCCACTTAAAAAACAATTGCTCTTTAAAGGGGAATTCAACCCCTTGACGCTAACCCCCCTCCCCCCCTTCTCAACCCTGGCCTACTTCTCCCCCTGGGCTATTGCTCCTAAGTCACTACTTACCACTCTGTGTTGTCCCCTCCAGTGAAGTTCACGGGGGGCATCTTCTCTTCCAACAGCTTCTTCCTGGATCTGGCTCTGTCGGCGGTGCATGTGCAGTAGGACGCAGGTACACAAGTTCACCAATTGAACTTCATGAAGTTGGTGCACATTCGCAGTGGTACCAGCGTCCTACAGCACATACACCGCCGACAGAGCCAGATCCAGGAAGAAGCTGTTGGAAAAGAAGATGGCCCCCGTGAACTTGTATTGTTATTGCTACTTTGAATTACTTGTCTTTCTATTCAAGCCTCTCCAATTCATATTCCAGTCTTTTATTCAAACTAAGGCATGGTTGCTAGGGAAATTGGGACCCTAGCAACCAAACTGTTAAACGACATGAAAACCAATAGCAAGCTATCTCAGAATACCAGTCATCCTACTAAAACTTCATATAAAGGTGAACAAGCTGTTTAAGCGCCTGGTGCTGGTTGCAAGAGGATGTTTATAAGACCTGCTGCGGGGCATTTTCATTAAGCTGCACACACATCTCTGGGGTTTCAAGTGACTGTGGGAATTCAGGGGATTCATATAGAAAACATGACCGTGCCCATTACAATATGGAGTGGTAGCTGTAAGTGCAGTGACAGGAGAGTGAGCTTTCTTTGTGTGTTTTATCTTCCCCTGCTGTGACACATGCCAGTAGCATTAGATCAGTGGCAGCTATTAAACACGCCCCACAAACAAGCAGTGGCCGCATCCCTGTGTGTATATACATACAGACCATCACCAGCACCACTGGCAGGATTGCGCATGCTAATCACAACATTACTGCAAAGCACGGATGTCAACACTGAAGTACGCTGTTTTGCTGAAAAAACAACTCCCAGCAGCCTATGTCGGAAACTGGAGGAAGAATAGTAGTAATCCGGCCAGAGCTTCCATACAAAGCCACGGGGATTGTGCTGTGATTGGTGTGAGTGACAGGAGAGCAGCTGATGACAGCCATTATTATCATTACCTGTTATCCGCTCACACGCAGGCCCCCGACTCCTCACGATGCAGAGAAGCGCTGCTACAGCAGCCGCGGCCCCGAATGTGAGTTATTCCTGCAGCAGCTTCATTGCTATACACCAAGCGGCAGCATCACTGACACAACCCGGGGCCCAGACCCTGAGAAGCTTAACGGGGCAGCTGAGGGAGTGTTGTGCTGCTGACGTTCCTCGTGCGTCATCTGACTGCGCTTCCTTGGCGGCGCGTTGGTTGGCAAGATGATTGGCTGGCGCAAACGTCAACAGCCGGAGAGGAGAGAGAGCTTCTTATTTGTGACTCCGTGAGCTTTAAAGGACACAATAGGCCGAACTGGGAAAATAATACTCAATTCTCTGCGAGCTCTATTTAGAAGTCTATCATTTACATGCTGTGCATGGCTCCTGTGCAAATTAATTAATAAAGTAACCCCTAATTTGTAAAATATAAAGATTCCACCATCATATAACACAAGGCCGAAGGTCAGGTTCTCTTATAAAGGTCACAGAACTCATGGAGGTGAAGTCTAATATCCTATTTTATAATACACCAGTTTAAATGAGCCACATGTAGGGATGCCTTCTGGCCGGTAAAAATGATGCTTGACCCCAAAGGTAATAGGAAAAACCAGCAAAAATATAGGAATGCTGGACAGAAATGACATCACTACGCACCATTTATTAACTGATGACAACACTAGTGTAACATATAAGGATATTATAAGTTACCAAGGAGTTCCAGAACCATATGCACAGGGTCAAAGGCTGATGCTCAGTTTGTTTCTTGGTTGATTTTGTGAGGCTTCTGGACTGTGTTGATGGCAGTCAATATATATATGTGTGTGGGAATGTGCTGAGGCCCAGTTAAGTATAGTGACCTGATCTGTATGATCATTCCTCTCCTGTATCACTGCTGGGGTGAAGTGAATATAATAGGAGAGCATACCTGTATTAGGAAGTAGAACATTATTTTAGATCCTACTAAAGAATGGGTTTGGGAGAGCAGACCCCCTGCAATATCACCCGACATTTGTGAATTGGAGTGTCATTTAAGTAAAGTTTCATATTCCTGAGATTCTGAGAATAATACAATTCCAGTTCTGTTAAAATCTCCTTAGGATCCAGATGGCTTGATTTCTACTTCTCATATATATTTTTTCTGCTGTTAATATCCATCCCCTGTCCTTGAGTATAGAATTGATTTACACTATTTGGGTATATTTGGGGGAATTCACAAAAGTGGAGTAAAAGTGGTGTTAAAACTAGCATCTCTCACAACATAGCATGGTGACATTTGTTCAACATGCCCATTTTATGGCCACACCCCCCTAAATACCACAACCATTTTCTAAAGTTTGGGGGGTTTAGGGTCAGGTTTTGTGGTGTAATACAGTTCTGCTTACAAAGGCGAATTACCCTTTAAGTGTCCCAGGTTCCCTAAGAGACCTGCTTATTTTAAATTGTTACAATTGTATCATTGTATGTGCAATGTTCCCCCACATTCCATTTTCATGGCATTACATTTTGGAAGAAGTTGTATTATCCTATCCCAACACAGTTGCATCTTGGGGCAGTGCTAATGGAGAATATGGGTTAAACTGCTTTGGATTTCAATAAGCAGTCATTGCCCAGGTACCTGCTAAATTGCAGGAGTACAGCACACGTATACTGCAGGAGTACAGCACAAGTATACTGCAGGAGTACAAGCTCTACACAGGACTTGTCTCATACTACTTTGCTATTGGCTTATTGTTCAGTCCCCACTGGGATCTTTGTTCCACACATATAAACAAACATTCCCTGGGATTCAGAGTGTAAAAAAAAAAAAGAGCCCGCTATAGTCTCAGAAATGCTTATTGCATGATCAGTAGAATATCATTAAAGGGGAAATAAAGCTCTGTAGCATGTCTAGACATTCTAAACCCTGCACTCACAATTTCCAATTAAAATACTTGCAAACAATGGTATCACTGGGGTTCCCTCCGGTCCTCCAGGGTGTCAAGGATAGCTATCCGTCTCTCAATCCCTTGTGGAGGTCAAGTGTCCCGATTCCCCCTTCTCCTAACGCGTTTCGCCGTTTGCAGCTGCCTGCACTCAGATTACCACCTATATGTGAACTTTCTCTAGAGTTCTGTGCAGTCTCCTGCATAAAACTTCTCAACGAAAGTATTGAGAGACGGATAGCTATCCTTGACACCCTGGAGGACCGGAGGGAACCCCAGTGATACCATTGTTTGCAAGTATTTTAATTGGAAATTGTGAGTGCACATTGTTTTAAACTGATTTTATATAGCATTAAAATTATACTATTTGGCATTCCTTTCCTCCTATTTTTATCGCATCATTGAAACCCATGCGTACCGGAGTATCGGAAGACTGCCAGCTAACAGTATTACTTTACAAGCCATACACCACAGCAGTGGTCTGTGAGTAGGCAATTTAGCCATTTTTTCGCACTGATTTGTATAACTTAATTCTGAATGCTCTAATACTTCACACTGTGGTGCATTAAGCAAAGAGTACTTATTACACCTGGAAGCTAAGAGTATCTATTACACCTGGAGCTATTTTTCACTTTACATAAGGTGAAATAATGCATCTCTGAGAACACCGGGTGACCTTGTATTTTTTATTACTTTTTATATAAAATACTACACTATATACTGTTTCTAAAAATTTCCACTGCCTAGGCGCTGACCTCGATACAAGAAAACTACGTTTTCTCTTTTACTTGGACTAACATACGTAGTGGGGAGACTACGAGGAGATCGGCAGGAAACCATATTGGACTAACATTGTGACTTTCGGGTTACCTAAAAAACCTTTATTTTCTACTTTCTGTACTCTTTTGTTTTATTATTTCCTTCTTTTATCTCTCAAAGGTTCCGAGGGCCCATTTAACATAATACAGGTCTGGTAGGCAATTAGCAATCTGAACTGCTGGTTCTGACTCATGAAACAATGTAGCAGCTAATTAACAGACCTGGAGATGAACTAACATGCTACATTGTTTCAAGAGTCAGAACCTGAAGACAGAATGTGCTCTGTAAAGAGTTTATTATTATTACAGTTCCAACTTTATAACAATTTAAAATATTTGATGTTAATGTAAACAGATTATGGGTCAAACGATATGATCATTTTTTCTCATTTAATTGAGAATTTGATTTAATAAGATTTTTACTAAACAGTATCAACCTGACTTCCCTATTTATTTCTGTCTTGCTAATTATTTAGATTGTAAAAAATCTCCCATAATTCCAGTCTCTTCGTGGTCTTTAGACCAGTGGACATCGTATACATTTCCCGATAGAAGTCTCAATAAAGCAACCACAAAATACCAGGGCACCTGGCTGGGCTAAAAACAGAAATAAGGGTCTCCTTTTATCTAAATCTCTACTACTTTATTCCACAGAGGAACTGGGAAAAGAAGTCAATATTAAAGTTTTGCCTCGTTTGAAGCCATTTCTATTTGCCTGTGGCCAAAGTGCTAGCTCTTGTGTACCAGTTTATATTTGGTTAGCTATAGAGGCGGATGATTTGTGTTTTATAGCGTTTTCAACATTTTCTACACTTTATTTAGTAGTTCCATTTCTGTACAACTGGTGGCAAATAAAAACTCTCCCAATATCCATATATTAATATGATTTAATAATGAAAATTATAATCAAGTGTCAGGCATTTATTGATTACCAAACAGCAGTTATGGCATCTAACTTTGTTTGACTCAGGGATAGACCTTATAGAAAAGGGCTTTGGTATAAACGGGTCTCTATTTTACCAAGAGATTGTTAGAAACCTGCCTCAATCCACCCCCTTTTATGTGGTGTTACTGTCCATTTAAAGGTCACCCATCACCCAAAAAAAATTATACACATAAAAAGTTGTATAATAAAAGACCTTTATAAATTAAACACTTTCCATTCAGCAATTTCTAGATGTCACTGCTCTCCCCACATTCCCCCTCTCTCCTCACACTTTAGAATTGCCTAGGGCACTGTACATGGGCATTAAGTCCCCCATTCTGGTGCATACACAACATTTTGGGCTGATACAAAATTTGTCTTTATAACAGTGTCAGCAACATGGCTGCTGCCTGCTTTCTGTGAATTTGTAATTCCAAGACTGAAGGAAACAACATTTAAATAATAAATATAGTGTAAGTAAAGTTTATATTGCTCAAATGACTTGAAGGATAGGAATTTGGAATTATTTCGTAGGGTGACGCCCCCCCCCCCAAAAAAAATATTCAAAATCCTATTTTATCACATTAGTCAAGCAAAATTAACTTTATTTACACTATATAAATTATTTGATTCTTGTTTCCTTCAGTCTGGGAATTCATAATTATAGTAACATGACAGGAGCCATTTTGTGGACACTGTTATTAAGGCAAGCCTTGTATCATCTCAGAATCTTGTTTGTGCACCAGAATGGGGGACCCAATGTCCATCCCCATGTCCTGGCTACACAATTAAATGGTTAAGAGAACTGGGGGGGAATGTGTGGGGAGCAGTGACATCTAGGAAGTGCTGAATGGAAAGTAATTGTTTGCAACTGGGCTAGGGCCCACAGACCCCCAGGCACCCCCCGGAAGTCTTGCACCCGCTGCAGCCAGCTGAAGTCGGCTGCAGCAGCACAGAAATTTGTCAAGGACAAGGGGGGGGGGTGGCCTGGCTGCACAGCCCGCCTCCACCTAGTTCCGTTACTGGAGAATGTGGGAGACATCTAGGAAGTGCTGAATGGAAAGTGAAAGTAATGAGCTGCCTCGCCTCTATACCCAAGGCATAGGGGAGGGGCAAGCAATTTTTGATTGACAGCTGAGATTTGTAAACAAGTTTACAACAGCTATGAATGCTTTAATAAAAAAGGAATTTTTTTTCATGTTTATTTTGAATGAGCTTTTTATGTCTGGGTGACTGGCCCACTTTAAGCTGGCTATTCAGGAATGGATTATGCTGTGTAAAATGAAATTCACTGAAGAAACGATTTAAAAAGCGGTGTAAAATAAATGGCAATTTTACTAAGGTGCGCATAATTTTACGCTATGCAAACACCAGATCTTGCCTAGGTTATTTTACATTGCTTCTGGAAGAAGTCAAAAATGTGATTCCGTCTTTTACATGACAAAAGCCTGGCAATGTGTGGTGTACAATCCCACTGTTTTTTTTACACAGCAAAAGAAATACGCCCCTAAGATTTGTTCCCTACATTGCACACTCAATAGACCGTGGGAATAAAGAAGAATTAGATCCCAGCTGCAGGTCAGATGATAGTGAACCACCCATGAAGCCAATCAGACAAGTGGATTTTAGCATTGAATAGTCATTCCTAACTGTGAGGCCGAGGGATCCATGAAGAACGTGCAAGAACATCAGCTGGGCCTTTCCTCATGCTCCTTGGCCTGTTTCTTCCATCTGACTCCCCTTGCAGTGGTTGTCTAAACATTTCCAGTTTTCAAGCCCCCAGTGCAGGTCCAATATTTGGCCACAGCTCATGAAAAGGCTAAAGATAAAGGAATATCTATACTCCTAGGGGTTCCAGCTACACAGGTTTGGAAACCACTGCTCTATCATAAAGGAATGGGGAAAAGGCAGAGACAAGTGTGTGCCTGGATGGCATTTCAAGACAGATATGGGATCCGTTATCCGGAAACCCTTTATTCAGAAAGCTCTGAATATACGGAAAGCCCGTCTCCCATAGATTACATTTTATCCAGTTCTATCCGGGAACTTCCCTATTCATATTCTATTATTCATACTGTGGAATGTCAGTTGGCCTGGTTGCTAGGGTAACAACTAACTGCTAGGATCTAGCAATCAGATATCTGCAGAAATAAACTAGGGTGCTGTTAAACAAAAAAAGTTTCATTGTTCAAAAAACTGAAGACCAACTGCAACTTGTCTCACCATCTGCAGTATACTAAATTAAACTAAAAGATGAACGACCCCTTGAGCTGGAGCAGTGAAAGGGAAGCCAGTGATATTGCTCCACTTTGCTTTAACCTGTATAAGAAAATAAAGTGGGGGTAAAAGAATTGTTCAGCGCACAGAAGTGAGAACACAAACGCACGAGACTTGTGGGTACAGTGAATGCATTTCGTTTATTTGAGAAGGAAGAGCTCAACGAGTGCCAAACAAAGACGGGCATCTCAGTTGTGTACGACAAATTTCCACCGTTGCTCAGCAGAATATACAAAAATACACATCTCGGTGACCTCCATACAATAATAAATAGATCATGATGCATCCAACAATAAAAGGCACAGAAAACTGGTCACTTAGTAGTCATAAAAATTACTAAACGGCATTAACAAAGCCACCCAATGTCTGTACAGGGAATTGTAACATCATATTCCAAAATTGAAAACACACAAAAAAACTGTTTTTGTTTTAAAATAGTATGCAATAAATACCGTAAAATTGTATATATTAAAAATAAAAACTGTGCCATTGTAAACATTATGTAAACAAACAAAACTCACGTTATTTTTTTTATTTTATTAATTTACACATTATTTTAGGTTAAGTAAAGCCAAAAAAAAGTTAGAACCTCCGTTACTGTTCGCTATACATAACTGGCAATGTTGCCTGGCAGTTGTGTCGATAAAAACGTATCCCGCGGCTGAAACCTGTTGTGTGAAATACATGGTGTAACTTTCAAAGTACAAAGGTTAGTGTCGTCCCACACTCTGTTCCATTTGTTAAGGCGACAGAGAGGAGAGAGTTAATGACAAGAATTACCACAATATTTTCGGGCAGCATTTCCCTATTCTCTACAGCTGCTCCTGGCCTCCTATTACAGGTTCATTGAACACAGCCAATGGGAGAGCAATGTAATGTTATCAGTGCAGACGTAGAATGTCCTCACCACAATCTACATACTGACTATCTCAGCAGTTTCCTTTAAATGACAGAAACCTTGTTTAATGATTTGAGACTTGGACTGGACCAAAGAATAGAGAAATAGAAACTACAAATACAAAGCAGTGGTGACTTTAGTTCTTAAAGGGATTCGGTCCTCCAGCAGAGTCCTGTATGGAAATCCATTTTTTTCCCCAAAAGAGCATACAGGTTTTTTATATTTAGTTTTAAAATTTGACATGGGGTTAGAAATGTTGTCAGTTTCCCTGGTGCACTCAGCCATGTGAATTGAACTCTGATAAAGTTCAGTCACTCTTTACTGCTGTACTGCAAGCTGGAGTGATATCATCCTCTCCCTCCCCAAAAGCCTATCAACAGAACTATGGGAAGGTAACAAGATAACAGCTCACTGCATTTCTAAAAAATGCTCCCATGCCCCACCTAGTGGCAGATATGAGAACAGCAGTAATAAAACAAGTCCATCTAACACAGGGATCCCCAACCTTTTAAATCAGTGAGCAACATTCAGAAGTAAAAGGAGTTGGGGAGCAACACAAGCATGAAAACTGTCCTAGAAGTGCCAAATAAGGGCTGTGATTGGCCATCTGATGTGGATTGAAAACCTACATTGAGACTCTGTTTGGCAGTACACTTGGTTTTATCCAACCAAAACTTGACTCCAAGCCTGGAATAAAAAAATGAGCTTCTGCTTTGAGGCCCCTGGGAGGCACATGCAAGGGCTGGTGACATGTTGCTCACAAGCTACTGGTTGGGGATCACTGGTCTAAAAGAAGCCATGACTCCTTCAGTTACATTGAGAAACAATAGGCACTATGACCTGACATGGCTGCCTACACACCATATTACAACTAACACAGAAATAAATGTATTGGTACAGGGATAACATTTTAAGTGGTTGAATTAATTCTGTGCAATGTACACACAGTGTAAATTCATGACAGAATCCCTTTAACTAATAATATGAAAACAAATAGAAACAGAAGAAAAGCATTGAGAATTGGAACATTGTACCAAGAAACATATATAAGCAGCTGCAGAGACAAGACTTCTACTGGCACCCACTAAACCCAACGGCAGTCCATCTGTCCATCACCAGCAGTCCATATGTCCTTAAACATTGTCTGTCACACTTCATGGGAAGCAATTGTGATCAGTTTGGGAGGCATTCCCGGATAGGGACTGTAGTGTCTGTGAATGAGTACTTATTCTTATAAAATAGATTTACCTCTTAAGGAAGGTGATATTAACTTTCTTGCTCAGCAACAGAGAGGTGGGGGTGCAATTACATTTAGGAAACACTATGCTACATTTTGCTCCTTTTTCTAAAGTGCCAGATGTTTTCTTGCATATATATATATATCTCTGCATGGAAAAATAAAGCACCCTAAGTTTTTCTCCAGGTTTCTGTAGAACCAGCACATTGTTGGCTTTCTTTGTGCTGTGCTGATTTAGTGGCAGCATGTTAGGCTGAGTTAGTGGCAGCATGTTAGGCTGAATGCAGTGGCAGCATGTTAGGCTGAATGCAGTGGCAGCATGTTAGGCTGAATGCAGTGGCAGCATGTTAGGCTGAGTGCAGTGGCAGCATGTTAGGCTGAGTGCAGTGGCAGCATGTTAGGCTGAGTGAAGTGGCAGCATGTTAGGCTGAGTGCAGTGGCAGCATGTTAGGCTGAGTGCAGTGGAGGAGGAAGAATTTGGATACAAACTCTCTGGTTGATTTATGGTTCAAAGTAAAAAAAACTCAAAAGGCCATTACACAAGCACTGAGCAATCTTAGAGTTTGAAAAACAATATTGTATAGCAGTTGTAGAAGCCGAGACAACTATAAAGAAAAACGCTTATCCAATGTAAACAATATATATATATATATTCTATATAATTATATTATATATCCAAAAGACCTGTATAAGACAAATGAGGCCACAGAAGTTCACACAGGAAATGGGGTCACTAAAGTCATTTACACTACATTTTCCCAAGACTTTGAGGCAGCTCCAGGCTGGCAGTGTGCATTTCAGTATAAGCCCATTACAACAGTTAAACAGCTATAAAATAGAAGAGAAATGGAATGACTTTGTTTTTACACCTTAAAGGGAAACTGTGCCCCTAAGCATAGTGGGTATCTATGCAATTAACTCACAACAGCTTATAGTTAAAACACTGTTTCATGCAAATAAACTCTTTTTGTGAAAACTATACTTTTCTAGTAGTATGTGCAATTGGATGATCTCAGATTGAAAAAATATTTTGTAATCTATAAACTCCATCCTATGCCTTGAACAGTTTACTGTGCTCACACACAAACTAAGCGCACGCACGCATGCTAGGTTACATCTGCCAATGAATGGAAGGCGTCAGGTCTCCCACACTGCTTCCTGTTACAGTTAGAGATCCATTACTTCCTGTCAGGTGATGGAGCACACAGACCAACACCAAATTGTGGCTCATGGGAAAAGATGTAAGAGGGAAATATTCACTATATTTTCTTTAATGAGAACTAAAGCCTATAAAGAATATGACTAGAAATGCTGTATAATATGTACTGAACAGGCCATCTAATTTGTAGCTTTTTAGGTCATTTACTGAGTGTCAGTGGCACTGCACATGCTCAGTGGGTTTCGGCTGCTGTTGAAATGCAAAACTTAGGGGTAATCATCTAAACGTTAGCAGAAAATGAAGCTGATGCTACAGATTATGTTATTAATCAACTCTAATGTATAGTCAATGCCATTTAACATGAATGTAAATGAAATATGAATCAAGATCACTCTATATGCTGTGAGTTAGCAGAAAAGATGGGAAGTCAAAACATATACATAAACGGTACGAATGTTTGTGCGGCAGTGCAGTGAGTAGACTTGAGATCTGGTTTTACTGATAAAAGCTGCCGAGTCAGCAACTTATCAGCCCATGCGTGGGGCCCTCTGAAGGCTTACCCAATCAATATCTGGGTGAGAGTCGGGCAGATGTCGATCGGACAGGACTAAAAATCCCATTGGATCGCAGCCGCATCTGTTTGTTGATACGATCCTGCCATCCGACCACCCATACCTCCCTCCATTGTGATCTGATATCGCCCACCTCAAGGTGGGCATATCGGGAGAGATCCGCTCGCCAAACGTGAGGATCTCACCGTGTATGGCCACCTTTACATGATATCACTTCAATCTATTTACCTATAGAGGAGGAAATGTCTGTATTTTTCTATTAAATTTAAAGGATTTTTTTTACATCTATTATAATATTGGCTTTGAAAGCTACTTCTAACTTTGCCATAAAGTATTTGCATGATGCTTTTACATTACCTGTCTGATCCCCCATGTTCCTGTATGAGGGGGCTGCCATATTTGTGCAGGAGGAGACCGTTAGCATTAGAAACTGTAACTAACAGGCTGAGATGGGACAGTCAGGTTGGCAAAGCCAGAGAGTCAGGCTTAGGAACTTCAACTAGCAATTATATACAAAAACAAACCTCTCGGGCAAAAAATTATCAAAATGACAGGTAACATTTAATGTACATTCATATGTTAAAAGTATTTTTTTAGTATCAGTATCACTTTAAGCTTGGTGTCTTAACGTGCTATTGTGTATTTATATTAATTTTTTGCAGCATTTGTCCCAGTTCGTAACTGTAAATATGTGCTGCATATACAGTAGTGCTATATACACACACACACACACACATATTTATATACATATAAATAGGAATAAAAGCCCCGTGCCAGAATGATTGAACATTCGACAACACAAAGCACAGCAACAGATGTAGAAAATAACCTTTGATCACACCTATACAAACAACTGAAAAACAAGACAAAATCTCTAATAAAATTATGGGAAACCCCAGCAAGCACAGTACAAAAATGTGTACAATTGTTGTCAATTGTTACAAACTAGTAAAATGGCATCTGTTACACACGCTGCAATAAAAATGGGGCTTTGGTGCAAGAAAAGCATGTTTGACATCACTGGCATGCCAATGCAAATGAATAAATTTTTAGTAGGGATGCACCAAATGCATGCTCGGTCTGTGTCAATAAGAAAAAATATTGACCATTCTTTAGGATCCTGTTTCTGTGCTGCACTACTGTTGGTTTTCACCCCAGCCTGTGACCCCCAACTACTTCCCTGACTCCTGATTTAGTTCTGCTCTGTCTGACTGGTATCAACTCCTTGTTATTCCTGCACACGTTTGTTCCCTTGTCTGCCCAGAACTCTCTCCTTGGTCCTCTAAATATAAGACCTTGTGGCATCTGAGTAGCGGAGAGCTGCTCCCGACGTGAAATGCGGTTGTCACAGACAGAAGCGTGAGCCAAGACCAGGACTTTGGGGTTTGAGATACCTTACGTAATAGTATTTTAAGCTATGGCACCAACACTGCATGTGCTATACTTTACATTTAATTATTCATCCCCTCTCTGGATTACATTTGTATGGAGATGTGTTCTTAGGTAGGGTATTAAGACACACAAAATCATACACAGCAACT
>CM044433.1:135046388-135058115 GCA_024363595.1 Xenopus borealis | reverse complement strand
GGGGGGGGGTTTGGGAGGGGGGTTAGCGTTTTTTTTACTTTAGCGTTTAGATCTCCTTTAAGGATAAAAATACAGGTAACTTACTCTAGCCATGGGCCATTTGTTTATGTCCAGTGTATATATAAATTCAGTTGTATGTGCAAGTAGCAAGTGCAAAATGTTAAATATTAAAGCTCTGATTACAAATTTGCTATAAACAAATTAACAGTAGATATTTGCTATTAAGAGTACCCAGCGGTTTATCTCTACGGATAATGTACAGGGTTAAAAACAAAAATGTCTGCACTGCTGTGTTAATGGCAGCATCAATAAAGAGGACAAAGTGACTGCAAAGCCGCGAGTAAATCACAAGCTGGAGAACCAGACACAGCACTTTTTCAGCATTTTACCAGACTTTCACTGGTTTTTGTTTCATACTCAATTCATATTTAATTATATTTGCCCAATGTATTTCAATTTTAACTTGTGGTATAAATTCTGAAATAACTCTTATGTTTGCAAGAAGTAGCACTGAGACTTTTTATACTGAATTTGTATTGGGTTTCTTTTTAAAAACAATCACAACAGCCACTGGTTCACCAGGGGATGCCCAATTAGGCTGGTAGGCCCTTGTTGTGGTCTCTTTGTGGGCAGACTATTCAACAGATCAATGCCATCCTTATCACCAGGATCAAACCTGTCTAATAGAAATCTGGCTCATCTGGTACTTCACCGTTTCATTTGGTTAGTGGCCCAATGCTGCAAGTCATGTAAAACATCATGATCTTCAACCACTTGTCAGTGGGTTAGACTTCAAAAAGTCTTGTAGCTTATCTTAACTGCCAACTATAGTCCCTGAGTGTTGTTTCTGCCAAAGCTTCTAGAAGAATCCTGTCGTTGGTGAGGGAGGTTTTATCTAGTCAAACTACTCAAAGCACAGTTTGGATAGATGATTCTGGAAGATGCATTATGAGTTTTCTTCTACTAAATCGATTATTGTATGAAATAACTATGTTCGAGAAATGTTGGCGGCATAATAGCAAAACAGGCACAGGGGAGTCATGTAATATGCCACAAAACGAAAGGAATCAACCTACATTTTAAATTCCTTGTCAATTTTAAAAGTATAGTATATTAAAGTCAGTAGCCCTTTTGTCTATAGTACAGGCTAAATAATATGTGGGCTAATCTCAAGACAGAAATAATTGATAGGAGGCTAAGTGCATAGTCTTTTGCTTGAATTTGAGTTTTGGGAGAAACTATTTGAATAATTCCAGGGGTATGTTCAGCTCAGAGCTGCCATGATCTGTGTACACAGGACTCCACTCTTCCCTCACCATGTTAAAGGAGTAGAATAAGCCCACCTTGAGAACTGATAACAGATAAACAAAAGGTTAATGGGCAAAACCATAATATATACAGCATATATGCAGCTGTCCATTTCTTTAAGGTTAGTGGAATGGAGAACAACCAAAGGACACACTGGAAAGGAAAAGTTTCTTCTTGTTGTTAAATTGAGGCAGGATGCCGGACGCTTATATAAATTAACAAGGAAATGTTATGTGATTCAAATTTAGGCTCAGGTAAAGAGTTTAAGATAGAGCGGTTGTAGTAGAGGTTTGATCTCGTCTGGGAAGCAAGGTGATCCCTAGTCCAATATGGAGATAAGTTTAAAAAGTCGGTCAAACTCCGTTTTCACAGATTATGGCTTGAGATTAAGTTAATTAAACAAGGAACAAGTCCTGCTTTGAGGAGGCTTAACAAAAAGTCTCAATAACTGAGGCATAGACATGTTATTCATTGTAATTGGACTGGTTTGACCTGGTAGCTGACAAATCTTCCTTGGTTGGATGTTCATGCAATTTCATTATTTTCACTGGGAGATCTTTTCTTGGTGTTTTGTCCAGGGAGTGATGGAATCCATTTGTAATGGTTTCTGAGGAGGTTGTGGAAAATGTTCTGAGACACCGTGTTCTACATATGGAAGGATTCCAGGAGTCCAAAGATGTGCACATTCCACCTTGTGGTCTTCCTTCCATGTTCAAAGGTCTTATTGGAGATGGACTACTTTTTGTTCCTTACAATCCATTTCTGGTTCATTGCCATCTCTTACAGTAAGGGCATCATTCATTTAACACACTAAATAGTCCATTCTTTGGCCAAGTTCTCATTCATTTTTGGTGAGAGCAGTTACTTTGTGAAGCTTATCCTAGAGCTTGTAGTAATTACTTTAAAGTTGGAGATTCATGTGATGGTGGAGTTCTGAGTCTTTCTGCAACAACATGAGTTTTATTATAGGGCATGAAGTTATACGTGTAACTGAAAAAAGTAGCAAAACTAGGGCTGCAATGAATCCAAGTTTTGGTTCAGGATTCTGCCTTTTTCAACCGCATGTAAAGCTTGCAGTTCTCCAACAGATATTTGATATGCAAACTAAGGTGCAGATTCAGTTCTGGATTTGGATGAATTACAAAATAGTGGATTCCCTAATCAGTACAGCCATGAATAGAGGAGGTCTCTGGTTCCCAAAAGGCTTGGACCTTTCCAGGTTTCCGCAGTTAGAAAGTAAGCCATTATATAAGGGGTGGTACAGTGTTTATGTTCAGAGATTATGTTCACCAATAATGGTAGACAATGCTATGGCCAGTTAAGAACTGGTTCATTGTGCCAGTAAGCCATAGATATATGTAGTAAGTAACTCGCACAGGACCAAATAACAGTTTTAGTAAGGCAGTAAATCAGCAGTCACAATGTATAAAGGCGTGAAGGTCAGGTCGTTACTAATGTTGTATAACATAAGCTGTAAGGGATAGAATGGTATGCAGACTCTGGGACCACAGATGCAGGGATGACCCAGTACAATCCTATAAGGGTTGGTGGATGCAAGGACCATCTGACAAGTTCTGGCTGAATCTCTTCTAGAGAAAGGGCAGGAGATTGAACAGAGATTTTGTGGGTTCCGAGCTGGTGTCCCTTGTGTGATTGAGTGGATCCTTAGCTTAAGTTACAAGATCAATTCTCTTTCACATGCATCTCATTTATGGAATTTAGGCCAAAACTTGCGAAAGCTGCAATGTTATCAATAGGTATGTGTTCATTTTACAACAAATTTTACACACTCTGTTAGGTATAAACTAAATATAAACATGGCCCTTAGTTTAAAGGTTGCAAACCAATGGCCAACTAAGTAAATATTTTTTTGCCAATGATTATCTGCCTAAAGAACCTCTCTAATAGTTTTGTGGCCAACCAAAGATCTGTGCGAAACAGTGGAGAAAAAAAAAATGACGAGGGGAGTGGTAGAGAAGTAATTTTGTTATCTTATTAAAGGCTGTATTTACAAATAACATCAACATATTGGTCTCAAAGGTATGATTAAGCTCACACAATAAACCATAATCTAGTAGAAAAAGCTAATTTCCATTCATTGCACATAGTAGTAGTCTTTACAATGGCTATAATGAATGGTTACTTATAGATTTCAACTATAATTCAATTCCTTGGTACGGCTGCATTATTGCCACAGTTTCACCCCAGACGTCCCTATATCCTGCATGTATAAATAGCAAATGGTTTGTATGAAAAAGGGTTTTCCAATAGTAAAACTGGCACCATTGCCAAATATAAACTGAAAGTCTCAAGGAACTGACCTTTAACCAATATACCAATAAATAGGCTTATCCCAAGTGTAATACATCTGAGAGGCTTTAGCTCAAACTATTTCCTTCTGTTGCCCTCTGGTGGATAATACATTATAATAAACAGTTAGGGGCAGATTTATCATTGGTTGAATTTCGAATTGAAAATTCGAAATTCGACCATGTGAATAGGAAGTGAAGTAAAATCCTTTGAGTTTGAAAGGATTTTACCGCAATTCGATTGATCGAACGATCGAATAGGAAAAATTTGATCGTTTTTTTTTACTCGATCAAAAATAAGTAAACCCAATTCGGTAGCTTTGATCTGGCAAACTAGGTGGTCGAATAAAAATTTAAAGGGGAAGAACTTCGACAGTCGAATGATCGCATATTTGAATGAAATTTTATTCGAATCATTCAATACGTTCGAATTTACAAAATTCACTGGTCGAAGTGGTCTTCAAAAACATTCGAAAATTCGATTGAACTTTGAATCCTTCATGTGAATTTTGTAAATCTCCCCTTTAATGTAAGGAGTCTATTTATCATGCTGTGTAAATTGTGGAGTGAAGCATTACTGGTGATGTTGCCCAGAGCAACCAATCAGCAATTTCAACAGTTATAAGAACAAAAGCAAAGATCTGATTGGTTGCTATGAGCAACATCCCTGGTAATGCTTCACTCCACTTTTTACACACCATGAGATAGACTCCCAAGTCTTTTAATTATTGGGTGTAATCACAGCTGCAAGATATTTTCCTGTGTTAAATCCTTTATTATGCTAATTGAAATGAAAGGATCAGCTACAAATGTAGGAGAGCAGTGCAAAGTGAACACAAGCCACCTTGTTGTTTTGTCCCCAACCTTTTTTGCTCGTGAGCCACATTTAAATTTAAAAAAAGAGTTGGAGAGCAACACAAGCATGAAAAAGTCCATGTGGATGTCAAATAAGAGCTCTGATTGGCTTTTTGGTAGCCCCTATATGGACTGCTTTGAGGTCACTGGGAGCAACATTCAAGGGGTAGGAGAGCAACATGTTGCTCGTGAGCTACCAGTTGGGGATCACTGCTCTAAGTAGTGCTTTTCAGAGTCCTCAGTCAAATGAAACACCACATTTCTTTCCTTCTATTGTGTACACATGGGCTTCTGTATCAGACTTCCTATTTTCAGCTAAAACCTCCTTGCCCGGGGCATGAACATGCTCAGTTTGCTCCTCCCCCATCTCTGTTGTAATCTGAGCCCAAAGCTATAAGTGAGCAGGGAGAGACTCAGGCAGGAAGTGATGTCCCACCAAATTAATATGGCAGCTGCTATCCTAAAAAACAGAGAGCTTCTAGAGCTTTTTAATCAGGTCTGGTAAAACTAGAGAATAAATATAGTATTGTTGCTTGCACTAAAATGCCTCTGTAGCTTTCCTTCTCCTTTTTAAACCAACATGTATTATGCATGCACGCAAAAATGCTAACTAGCCATAAACTAATTGTAAATTGTATAGAATTTGCCTAACATTGTCACGATTCAAGTCCTTGGTCCAACTGGTTTGAACAAAAGAACTGTCCCTATAGTTTGCTCTGGAGGTCTATATCCCCCCTTTTTCATTAAGACCGACAAGTGCTCCTTTTCCTCACCTCTGCTCAAGGTAGCACCAAGGCAAGCTGTAAGTGTGCACCTGTATATATATATATATATAATTCAGATGAAGGACCTGCACCCCATTATTGTGAATAAATTAATGCATTAAGGAATAAAGACACAATTTATTCACAATAATGGAGTGCGGGTCCTTCATCTGAATTATATTCTCCATATTGACTCTGCCCCAGAGTCGTTGAAGATCCGGTAAAAGTGCTGACACAGTACGGACATTATATATATATATATGTAGTATTTACATGTAGTATTTAGAGGTAATTAAACAGATGTTACCTCCCCTATTGCTATGCAAAGAAATCACTGAAATCTAGCAGAGCTATATAATTCTATATGATGAATCACATGACTAAACTTTACTGAAGCATCAGGCACACACACTATTGATATGGCATACTCTTTCTATGAGGTCACCGGATGCATTGCTCCTGTTCTGTGTATATATATGCACACACACTCATACGTATATATCCCCATCAGCACTTGCTCTGAGTGCATCCCCATCAGCACATGCTCAACAATCACCAATGAATCACAGTCCAAAAACAAAATACCCTAAAGAGAGTAATGTAGTGTGCTTGCTGCTTAATATATAAACATCAACTTGCTATTTAACTCTGCGCAAGGAAACCTTTGGACCAAGTTACAGTGAGCTTGTTCTAAGTCTGGCAAGTGAACGGGAAAGGACAAAAGCTTCCGTTGTTTTTTTTTTGTAACAAATCCAAGATACGATTATGATTGCAGAACATTCTGGGATACTGATGGGTTGTCAGTAACACACATGCACACATTTCTTTGGCCACATTATTATTTGAGAACAAAAAAAGAAGAAGATAAGAATAAAGCAAGCACCTACTGATACAAAGGGGCTCTAGCTGTATCTACATACGGAACTGTAGAAACAATATTATTTACACAACTAAGAGCCAATTTCTATATAAATAAGTGAGGTACAACATAATATACAAACACAGGCAGATCAACTGCATCTCATCAGTTCTTATTAGACAAAAGATACAACATTAAGGTAGTGCACTTGTTTGGCTGTGTGATAAGATACCCTAAAAAACATGTGCTGCTCATTAACACTATATGCACATCATACTTCTTAGCATGCAAATATTGCACATTGCAGTCTCCTGCTTTACCAGAAAACAAGGAATATCTACTATAAGCAACACAGGAGCATTCTCCCACATCATTCTGTCTCTCTCTCAGATGTACAGGTATGGAACCTGTTATCCAGAATGCTCAGGACCTGGGGTTTTCCGGATAACAGATCTTTCCTTAATTTGAATCTTCATACCTTAAGTCTACTAGAAAATCAAGTAAACATTAAATAAGCCCAATAGGCTGGTGTTGCTTCCAATAAGGATTCATTATATCTTTGGATCAAGTTAAAGCTACTGCTTTATTATTACAGAGAAAAAGGAAATTATTTTTAAAATGGATAATTTTGGTAAAATGGAGTCTATGGGAGACAGGCATTCTGTAATGCAGAGCTTTCTGGATAACGGGTTTCTGGATAATAGATTGCATACCTGATCACATATACGGATACTAAACTACCTCAGTGCAGGCTTTATGAATGCCAAATGATTATGCCTTTGAGTGGAGAAATACTCAGAAATAAAAGGAAAACTTGATTTAAAGGGGAAAAGATGTCATAAGATGCCAACATTCCTTGACCTTTTTCATAGAGCAAAAAGAAAATGCTAAAACATAAGGTTATCCGTGTTAAATGCAGGGTGGGAGGTTTGAGTGAGGTTATGGGGGTCATCATAAAAAGTATTAAGTACAAGACTCCATTCAATTTCCTTTAGTATCATTACACTGTGAAACACAAGCATGGCAATGATGCTGCCAATGAAAATATAGCTTTATATCTAAGCCTAGGTTGCTGCTCTATTACTTTCTGTAATCAGGGGTCTTCCTGGAAGACTCGCACTCTGGGATAGTGATGTGCCGCTCGGGATTTTCCCGACCTGCAACCTCCCCCCCCCCCCCCCCCCCCCCGACTTCCGGTTTCCCTTTACAGACCCGCGCTGCCCCACTGATGACACCACAAAAGTTCAACCTGGAAGTTGGAAGCAGGCGTTTGTAAGGTCGCAGGTGCCAGAGACCCGGTATGGGGGTTGTGAGGTCGGCCCGACCTGTGGGTAAACCTGCAGGTATCCAGCCGGCCCGCACATCACTACTCTGGGTTATATTCAGATAAGATCTCTTGGTTTCTAAGTTGTAGGTGACTGTTTGAATCGAATTGCTGACTGGTTGCTATGGGCAACATCACCGGTAAAGTTGGTCTTCAATGTTAATAAAACATATCCACACTTACACCACTTGTATTTGGCAGGATCTGGATATTTTCTTTTACTATACAGAGATCATTTGATTGACTGCAATCCAATTTTATCTCATTATTTTATATAAAAGAAAGCACAACGAAACTCCCATCCATGATTTTACCTTATTTTTCATTATGGATTGTGGAAAGACTCAATAAAAACTAGTGAAAACCTGAATTGTACACATTTTTTGGACTTTTCTCCAGTATCACTTAATTTTTTGGGGTTATTGCCCAAAAATCCCGGGTTATTGGGCTAAACCCAAAGCAGACCATGACATTGTGAAACTTGGATTGGGACATCTGCCATTGACTTAAACATGACCTCAACAGATTGGAGATGCTGAGTTTGCAGATTTGGGCTTTTTGCAGCATCAGGTAGAATAAATCCTAAAAAAGTTTCAGTAAATAACCCCCTAAATGTGATGAAATACGTAAAAGACTAATTGTGTGAAACATTAGGAAATCATGTCTATTAGACTAACTGCATCTGCAATACGGTCATCCTTGTATAATCTGATACATTCCCTGGGTTTCTTAGCAGTGCCAGGCCAAACTGGCTGGGCACCCGTGCTCCCCTTTGTGTCCGTGCGCTCCCCTCTGTGCAAGCACCCCCCTACAACAGAGTGCTGGAGGGAGGGTGCAGGGGCGATCACCAGAGGGTGGGGAAAAAGCAGGACTGGAGGGGAAGAGAGATTGAGGGGAAAGCACTGAAGGGGAAGGTAGGGGAGATCGCCGCCGGAGGGTAGAGGGAGGGGAAAAAGCTAGAGGGGAGAGCAGCAAACATGGACTAGGGGTAGTCAGAAGACAGGTACCTGCCCAGTGCCCCCCTTTCATTGTGCCCTAGGCAGGTGCCTCTTCTGCCGACCCCTAGTTCCGGCCCTGATTCTTAGTAATGATACAACAACGGTTGTTCCTACATTTTCTGTGGATATGAAGAGATATGCAATGTTGTAAAAGGCCAGAAAAAGTTCAAGAACTGCAACATCGCTCTTAGCATTCCAATAAGCTGAAGCCGATACAGCTGAAACGTTGCGTTCCTTTTGTGTTGTTCAGTATTGCGCTACTCATTGCACGTGTATTGGAAACCAATGAGTTTTTCAAATGAAAGAAAGAACTTCATTAAAGGTACACCACTTTCTAGAAAACATGTAGAAAATGTACTATGATACATACACATCAATACCTAGACAGTATTTTAGTGTCTGCTACTGGCCTTTTAATTTACTGTGTCCAACAGAAAGCTAGATCAACATAACAGGTATTTGTTATATGATAATATATGATAATATGTCAACAGTCCTTAAAGAACCCCAATGACAGGCCGGGATATAGCCTTTTGTCCCTGTAGAACGAGACCACTCTGCCTCACTAACACGGCAGCTTATTAGCAATTAAAAACTGTACAACACCCACAATAAAGACTAACTATAAGGCATTAGGAAGTGTAAAGTCCCAATGGAACATTGAGTAGGTATTTTGTGAGGTAACCACCTTTTGGAAAGAAACAAAACTTTTTGAGAAGCACTGATCCCAGGTACGTTAATAAAAGTCACTAGCTATAATAAATATGTATACATTTCACTCATCGTTTTCTCGAACTATACATGGCACATCAGTTACATGGTCACACCCACAGACCCCTTGCCACAGAACATACTCATGCAAAAATGTACAATAGAAAATAGAAAAGTGCCCCTTTAAGCAACAGAGCCACTTCAGTAGTAATAAATTAACCTTATTAAAATCAGTACAAAAGTTGTTCAAGTGTTCTCTTGTGTCTGCCGTTATGAGTATATTAGGATATGTCATGCAACTGAAATACGATGTAGCAGGCACTCCATGCGATAAAGACGCCATGGTTTTGTACAAAGCTTGTTTCTCAGTCATACTCCTTGGCCAATGAGTGAATGGTACCTGAGGCAACATGAACCAAGACCACAATGGAAAGCCTTGATTTAATCAGTATTGTTGACCTTCACTCTTGCTAGGCTACAAAGACCTGATACTAGCTGCAGTCCTTTCACTGTGCAATGATATGTTGTCAGGCTGCACTTAAGACATTCGTGCTATTCCAATACCTATTAAGCACCAAGTGCTTTCTGCTTATGTTTCAAGTTAAGCAGATTCAGACCTCAAACCATTTGATATAGGTTTTGTTCCCAGCCTAAACACTGCAAAAGCTTAAGGTAAGCTTACAAACATGAGCCTCGTCATCATTCAGCTGCACATCAGTGCTTCCATATAACAGTAAACAAAAGGACAGCAACGTCCCCAAAGAGCATTGGTATTTGGCAAAGCCTTGAGCTTTGCAGGGATTTCACCAGAACCTTTACATGTCCGATAAAGATGTATTTTTGCTGAGCTCCTTAATTCCCTGCAGAATTCGCTTCATATGACCCACTTTCAATATCCCCAGATCCTGTAAGAAAGAGAGAAGGATTATTATAAAGGATGATGGCGTTTTTGAACACTACTTCTTTGGGCTTACACACACAAACCAATCACAGAAACGGTATATTAGTTGGAAAAAGCACATCCTAAAGACGTAAGCTGGGTACAAACAAATTCATTCTTGAGGCAATTTGGCCAACTAGAACTCTTGTAGTGGACAAGCCAATCAATCACCGGGGATTATACGGCAGCACAATACAGAGAAGAAAACTATTAGCAAACTGAGGCGTTAAAGGAATTGTTCAGTGTAAACATAAAAACTGGGTAAATAGATAGGCTGTATAAATATATAAAAAAATATTTTCAGTATACAGGTATGGGATCTGGTATCCATAAACTCGTAGAAAGCTCCAAACTAAGGAAAGGACGTCTCCCATAGACACCATTATAAGTAAATAATTCCAGTTGTATTTCATTTTTCTCGGTTATAATAAAAAAAAGTACCTTGTAATTGATCACAGTATAAATTATCTGAGGCAAAACAATCCTTTTGGGGTTATTTATGGTTTTAAGAATGTTTAGGAGAACTAACATGGAGATCAAAATTACAGCAATTACCGAGGTCCCAAGCATTAGTGCTGAACTATGCAATGTTTCATTTCATCGGTGTTTCAAACAGCAAATACTGTTAAGTGTGTAGTAAGCAGATAAATATTCATATTAAACATTTTTGATTATTGCAGCAATCCCCCCAAAAAATCATCTCTCCTGTCGGCCTGAAAACAACTGTTGATCCAGAATAATGGAGATGGCAGAATACAAAACACTTTCCATGCAGCAACCCAACATAATCATGAGAAAATGCACAATGAAGATTTGATCAGGGAGTTTGGCTGATTTTGGAAATATTGCCCGCCACTTCCTGCTGTTCCGATGCTACATGTCTTTCCCGGTGCATGGCCACGTTATTGTGTATGGCTGCAGAAGAGACTCCCACGCACCTAAACTTATAAACACAGCTGCTTTGTGATTCTGATCCAATTTCAGTTGGACCATATCAGTGTGTAGCGTGTTCCCCTATCAACCAATTTACATTTTGGTCAGATGTGAGCTGTCATTATAAAATCCGACTCATATTTTTGGTCCAAAAGTCAGATCACAGGGTCACAACAGAAAACTAAATAAAATGCAAAAGGAAGGATTAGAATTCAGCCAGTCTGTACAATTAAACTGGACAACAATCCCCAGAGTGCAGGAGTTTTTGATGAGAGCAAACTGGATCACAAAGTCAAGTTGTTGGTATGCTTGAACCAAGAGGTTAACTTATGAGAAAGTGTTCCCTATAAACTAAATGATTTTCATAATTATATCACAATTGTCCCTTCAAAAAGACTGAATACTTTGCAAAACCTTTAATCCCCCCCAATTCTGCTGTTTGAGCAGGATTATTAGGTTTATGAAATCTTTATAATTGTATATTCTAAAATTAATTAAGCCGTTCTGAATTTATATGGTTGTTAACTTACAAGTTTATCAACATATACAAGTTCCTGGATCAATTAAACAGAACTTGTTCAGTGCTTACTCATTTAAATGGTCCATGTTTAACTTAACTTTTAGGGGCAAATTTACTATTAATCCCTAAAAATCCCTCGAATTCCAATAAGCATTCGACTATCGAATGCTTATCGAATAGTTTTAGGTTATCTTTTACCTCGATAT
>CM044433.1:134991797-135020487 GCA_024363595.1 Xenopus borealis | reverse complement strand
CATGCTGATTGCTGCTCATAATGCCATTCACTAGGACAACATTTTGAATGTGATCCCTTATCAAGACTTCAAATAATTTGCCTACCAAATATGTCAAACTTACTGGACTACAATTGCCAGGCTCAGATCGTTATCATTGGAATGACATCAGCTTTTCTGAGAAATAGAGGCCAGTCTAAAACTGAACTAAGCTCTTTTAGTACCCAGGGGTGCATGCCATCTGGCCCTGGAGCCTTGTTTACATTAATTTTTATTAAAGCTTTACTGTATGAATCATATCCTGAGTCAGCCACTGACTAGATTGAACGGAGCCATCAGTGCAGTGCAGTTTACATTGAAGAAAAGAACTGATTTAGCACATTTCCTTTTCTGTATCTGTTACAACCATACTGGTACCATTATTTAAAAGAGCAACACTCTCAACCCGCAGTTTTTTACTATTGATATACTTAAACAACTTTTTGGGGTTAGCCTCAGCCGCAATACTTAATTTCTTATCTTTGCCATCCAGATTGTCATATTACGACATTTATCATAGTGTTTATATTCATTAAATGCAGCTTCTGTCCCAACAGACTTGTAGTTTTTAAATGCCTTTCTCTTTTTCCTATTAACTTCTTTACTTCTAAATTAAGCCACACAGGGTGATTCTTGGTGTTTTTACATTTACTCCTTAAGGGAATAAGTTGAGAACATTAACAATTTAATACAATTTTAAATGTCAACATGTCTGTTCTGTTTAGTTGAAAACATAATGCCCCAATAATATCACATTATGGTCACTATTACCCAGTGGTTCAATTACTATAAGTTCTGGCTCATTAGAGCTCACTAGATCCAGGAGAGCATTTTTTCTGGTTGGCTCCTCAACAACTTGTGCCATAAAATTGTCATGCAATGTTACTATGTTACTTACATTAGGGGGTCTATAACATACCCCTACAATTAATTTTCTGGGTTCTTTACAATTGATGAGTTTCAACCATAAGCCTTCTGCCCCCTCATTTTCTAACATCACCTCGTCCTTTATATTAACTTTTAAACCCTGCTTAACAAACATACCCCTCATCCTTTCTATTGCTCCTGTCCCTCCGAAACAAAGTATAGCCCTGATTTTAACTGCCCGGTCATGAGACTTTCCCTCCAGCACCAGCACCTCCATCTCTCCCATTTTACCAGTCAAACTCCTTGCAATTGCAAACATACATTTAATACTGGTACCAGGACCGATCCGGCCATGAAGCAAAGTGAGAATCTTTCCTCAAGCAGCACGGAGCAGCCAGTTACCAGGGGCAGCAAAAAGCCGCCTCTGGTAACTTTAAGAGCTGAATTTCAGTTTTTTTAAAATGGAAATTCGGCTCTTCTAATGCAGCAAGCACAATAGTGCTCACTGCACTAGCGATGCGGCCCCTCCTCTAGAAGCTCGGAGCAGGATGGCATCGGGGCTGCTGCCTCAGGCGGCAGCAGCCCCTGAAACACGCCTGACTGGTACTGTTGTGTTTGGTAGCCGAGGATGAGGAGGGTATAACAATGCTTTATTAGCAGGTTCATGCAGCCATTACATAACAGCAGTAAGTCTTACTTTCACTTTCAAGCTGTACAGAAAGTCCTATGTATGCACAGTGCCACCTGCAGGCCATTTGTATAAACACCACAGGTACCATAATTAACATGACAAGTGGATTACATTTTTTAGCCAATCTATATTTTTTATTTTGAACATCCTATCTATTTACCCAGTTTTATTTTTACACTGAATTTTTCCTTTAAAAAATGGATGACAGATTGCAAACAATTTTTTACAGTTTTGTACTCAACTCAAACTGTATTCAAATGTGTATATGTAAATGAGGTTTTTTTGGTATTTGTCCAAAGCTTATGTGGGAGATTCAGCCGTTGAATTAAAAAATTATGTTCTGTAGCCTTTTAATGAGAAATTGCTTCCTGTCTCATTTGGGGTAAAATGTGTTAAAAAATTTTTTTTTTTCATATTTATTTATTTTAATGACATATTCTCAAAAGTGTGTCAAAAGTCAGTCAAAAGTGGTGGTTGAGTTGTAATATTGGCAGCTTTCTGTTTGTAATTATAGAGACTGCATTTACACCAGTTTTAATGACACTTTTCTTAGAGAAATTGCTTCCTCCACTTGTGAACTCCCCTTTTGTATAGTCAATATAGTTTCCCAAATTTGCTAATTATATATTGCACACATAAATAATTGTAACTTGATCTTTACACTGGTTATGTACAAACAGTTGCATGTGGCAATCACAGCTCAGTTACCTCAAGCTGGACTTTCTGCTCTAAATTCTTGTATGTTCGCTGCAGGAGTTCCTTGGTGCCAAGAACACCATACCACATCATATTTTTAGTTCGGCTTCTGGAACAATTCATAAACAAGTTTCAATTATTCCCAGCTACATACCAACATGTCTACTTTGGATAGCAATCAACAAAATGCTTCAGAACTAAAAGGTAAGAAAGTCTGATCAAACAGATATCTGAAAGAAGAAAGCTACTTTTGGTTTTTGTACCAGTTAAGTTTAGGAAACATTAGTACCCAGGAAACAGCTGGCCATCATGGGCTATCATTAAATAGGCAGCACTGCTTTGTTATTCATTACCTGCATTTTTCTGGGTGTTCTTCTCGCTTGTTGTTAAACTCTAAGGAAATTTTAGCATCCAGGCCAATTCCAAAATAGTTATTCATTACACATTTTTCTGAATAGCCTTCCCTATAGGAGAAGTTTAACAGAATTACTTTTATTTATTACATATATACACACACAGATATATATATATATATATATATATATATATATATATATATATATATATATACACATACACACACACTAACTGTATAAACAAGTAGCAGCACTCACAGGTCTGTCAACACACCAGTTATTATGGGTAAAATGGGAAAAGTCTGCATTTTTATTATCTTTTACAAGAGAAAACAACTTACAGTGAATCTGGATCAGGGTCAATAAATGGAGTAGCCCCCAACGGATCTATGTTTGCCAGTAACATTTTGTTTATGATAGAACTTCCAGCGATAGATGCCGCCAACCCCGCCCTCAAACCTAATAAGCAAAGAGACAAAGAAAATGTCAATATTCAGATTGTATACAGCAGGAAAATATTTAATGATTTATTAGAGGTATGGGATCTTGAAACCAGTTATCCAGGAAGCTCTGAATTGAGTAAAGTCTGTCTCCCATAGACTCCATCTTACCCAAAAAAAAAGGTTTTTAAAAATGATTTCATTTTTCTCTGTAGTAATAAAGCAGTACCAACTAAGATGTAACTGGTCCTTATTGAAAGAAGAACCAGCCTAGTGTATTTATTTATAATGACATGATTTTTAAGCACTATAAAATATTTATAATTTGTTAAATTAGTGAATTTTCTTTATCAGCACATACGGTAACATGCATTACCTGGACAGATTATTCTAGTGTTCAACACAGGTAGGTTTTCCTTGCTTGATGTCAAGGGTGGCCCAGAAAATGAGCCTGTGTGCGTATATGTACTGCGGCTTGTCCTTCTGTCTGGTGACCGTGGGGGAACCTTGCCTGTCAATTAAAAAAATGTTGAAAACATCCAATCAATACAAATAAGAGTTAACCAATACAATGAACTTTCCAATACAAAAATCAACGTAACACAAAATGTTATCAAGCTCCCAGTTTGTCTGGATATACATCTTGAACCATCAGAAATTATGGTCTAAAGTTTTCTGGATAATACAAGCTGATGTTGCAGAACACACAACATATAAACTGGTTTAAGTCACTAAAAGGGAACTATCACAAAAATTTAAATATAATATTCGCTTCAACATACTGAAGCATACAGAACCTATAATCAATACAATCAATTAAAAATTCTGTACTGTTTCTGAAATAATCAAGTTTATCTTCACTATTATTCACTCAGAATCTGTTTCTCCTCATTCTGTTTTCATACAGCAGTTGGGTGTCAGATATTCATTGACAGTTACATCCAATATATCTTATGGGGGGGGGTACTTTTGCCTAGAAGATGTATTACAGCAGAATTTGTGCTGGAATCAGTTATTTGAGTGAGTTCTAATTCATCTGTTAAGAAAGGAAGCCTCCCATAAGATATATCTCATCTGTGTATTAGAAGTGGGTGCCTTTAGGAATAAAATGGAAAGAGGAGGCAGAAGATGGTTGTGGCAGGATTCAGTAAATGAGAATCGGTTTGGTTTTCTATTTCGCTACTCTCCATGTCCTACCCCTTTAGAAGTCATGTTCCAATATCTTGCACTGATGAGACATAACAAAATAGAAACAGACTGTCTGTAAGTTTGGATATATGGCTCTGAACCATTAGGCTATAAACCAGTGGTTCTGGATGTATAGTTGGCCAAAGAGATGTAAAGGAGTGATTTGCATGTCTCTGCCCATGATGTCTTATGGGAGAATTAAAACTCTTATTTTTGGTATCTAGGCAGTGCTACGTGTATGGCATAAGACAAATACCTTCTGATTTTAGAAGGCTTCACTTTGCATGTAATTGCTCGTGAAGGGCTTTTTGGCTCCTTTTAGCCCATCTCACACTAACCAGGTTCAGTTTTCTATTAACCTATATGCTTGGGATGCTGCAATACTAAAACTTATGGCTTATGGCTGTTTTTTCTTACGGCAACTTATTGTCTCGGCGACTATCTTGTCGCTGCAAATTTTTCCGGGAAACAATGGCTGGCGAAGAAATTCGCTCATCGCTACTCAGGATGTTATGGCTCATTTCTTCTACTTGGCTGAGCACATTCAGTGATACTATTTAAAGACTGCTAAAATAGGTGTAAAACATTCCAGTAGCAAAGCAAATAACATTCTGACAACTAAAATGGGATTGTAATAATATGATTATTATATTAAGTTTTTGTCATTTAAAAAAATGCGCCATTTAATCCTTTGACAAAATCCATGATTATCCTGATTTTTATTGGGCTTAAAATAAAGGGAGCCAAGGAAACACAGGCAGTAGCTATTTTGGTCTCAGTCTCTAAACATGGCAGCGTTTACATTTTGAACACATACCAGCTTACTTAAAACGTGCAACATTTTCTGCCAGGCAAGTAAAGATGACATATAAAGCAAACCAAAACGTACACAGCCATTAAGCAGATGAGGTCCAGACAGGCAACTGACTTGTGCCAACATTTAGTGGAAACCCATTCTGGCAATCTCAAAAATATAATTGGAACATAAAAAGAACTAAAATTATTACATTTGTAAAGGTGTTTGTTAAAAGTGAAAGAAAATAATGTGCTGTATAACATAGTTTAGACTTAGAGGGAACACTGGTTGCCGACTGTTTCATGTCTAGATTGATTGATTTGATTTAGTTACCGGATTCCTGAAACTCGGATTCTTTAGTGTCCTCATCTTTTTCCTCCTCTTTAGATTCCTCCAACTCCTTTGTGTATTCCTCGGGAGACTGGTTTTCTTGTTCTTCCGTATGTGCATTCTGTTCATCTACCACTAAGGAGCATTTGCAACAGAAAAGTTGTTAAAACCACAAGTATTCGTCAATAATGTTTTACATAAAATGCATGTGCATTCAAAGGAACACTATTTTGTTCAGTAACACTTATTTTAGTCACATCTATAACACTCTTACACAAGAAGATGACAAGATACATGACATTCACGGTTCTCATTCTGGTTACAGGACTACAAATTGAAAAACTCTCTAACATAAAATAGGCCATTTGTTGCCAAAACTATGGTGGATGAACAAAAAAAAACTTATAAATAGAAATAAAAAAATGCAGTATCTAGTTGAATTAAGTCAAAGGCAACTGGGCATTTAGGGGAAGCTTTATTAAGGTTCGTTGTGTTTTCTACAACAAAAAAAATTGTGGTTTTGAGGTTATTTTTGAGTCAAAAATATATTTTTATGGTTAAAAAACAAAAAACAAACTAAATTTATTTCAAAAACTAAATCGTTTTTCAGATTTATTATATCCTGACCCTGGAAATAGCTTCAATCCAAAAATACACCATCTAAAACCTGTTGAGGTCATGTAGGAGTCAATAGCAGAGGTCCCATGAACCATTTGAAGATGTTAATTGACTTCATGATGTTAGGAGGGTTTTGCGCAAAACCTCTACCAATTTGAGTTTTTTCCCCAAAAAATTGATCAGTTTGAGTTTTGGGTTGCTAACCCCAAAATCACTGATTAAAGTTTTTTCTTAAATTAGAAACCACTCAAGGTCATTTGAGGTCTAAAAAAGCTCATATAACTGTAAAAATCCACCTTTGATAAAAAAACCCTTTTGAGATTTTTTTCTTCTTGAAAACGTTTCACCTCTCATCTGAGTGGCTTCTTCATTTCAAGGGGGGGGAAAAAAACATCTAGTTGTCTGTGACTGAATTCTACTAGATACTATGGGGTGAATTTATCAAAGAGTGAAGTTCCACCACTAGAGTGAAATTCCACGACTCTCCATTAATTTCTATGGGATTTTGAAAGGTGTATTTATCAATGGGTGAAAGTGAAATTTCACCCTTTGATAAATACGCCTTTAAAAATACCATAGAAATTAATGGAGAGTCGTGGAATTTCACGCTAGTGGTGGAACTTCACTCTTTGATAAATATACCCCGAAATATCATGACCTTGATAAATAAGAATTTTCATAGACAGAAATAAAGTATTTTTACTTTTAAATGTTACTGGTCCTTCAACAATGCAACTTTGGCAAAAAAGAATTACGACTTCTATCGTGACCAATTGTATTCTTTTTATAGTACATAGATTAAAAAGATTCCCACCTTTCTCAGCTTGCTCTATTATCTGCCTGACCGCTTTTTTCAGGCTGTTAGCTCTCAGCATGAGTTGCTCTCTTGGTTTGAAGAGCCTCTGGCTGGAAGACTTTGGTATGCTGTCAGCTAACTGTTCTCTGCTTTCAGACAGGGAGTCTTCACTGGAAAACTCTTCCTCAACTTCTTCTTCCACTATAGGGGGGGTGGAATGTGCCAGCAATGGAGCAGCCTGGGATTCTGCATGTAGAGTTTGAAGCAGCAGGTCCAATTTTTCATTCAGAGTTGAACACTAAAATTAAATAATTCCATCACAGTCTTTTGCCTCTAGGAGTGGTTATATAAAAACAAAGGCTTCTGTCAGACTCCATTGGAATACAAATGATTTGTCTGCAATGTTTCCAGGGTTCTCTTAAGATTTAAATACAAGGGTCTGCATGGATTTACTTCTATACATCAGTTTATTTATTTTATTTCTTATTTACTTAACTTTATTTAATTATAGCTAAGTATAAGTTTCTAGCAGTGGTCCCGCTCAACTAATTTTTTTTATCATGTGGCAGTGTGGGAACAGGGGGTTGCTGCCCCCACACACAAAATCAGAGGTCACCTGCAATTTTTCGTGTACCATTGGTCCCACCTTTGCAAGATGGTGCATGCTCAGGTTTCTGCTAGATCACTGGGGATTAAGCTAGTATCAGATTTAAAGGAACAGTTCAATGTAAATATAAAAACTAGGTAAATAGACAGGCTGTGCAAAACAAAAAAAATGTTTCTAATACAGTTAGTTAGTCAAAAATGTAATGTATAAAGGCTGGAGTGACCTGATATCGAACAGAACACAACTTCCTGCTTTGCAGCTCTCTAACTTAGTAAGTGACTTGAAGGGGGGCCACAAGTGTTCATTGTGTTTGATCCTCAGCATGCAGGTCAGATTCAAAAGCAACAGTTATGACCCATGCAGCCCTCCCTCATTGGTTACTGCCAAGTAAACAATCAGTGGAAACCAAGAGAGCTGAAAAGCAGGAAGTAGTGTTCTGGCTATTATGTTAGACATCCAGTCACTCCAGCCTTTATACATTACACTTTGGCTAACTATATTAGAAACCTTTTTTATTTTGCATAGTATAGCTATTTGCCCAGTTTTTATTTTTTATACTGAACAATGCCTTTAAAAAGCTGTGCTCTTACCTAGTGCTTCTGAAAAATTTAGAATGTGGCTGGGCAGCATGCCACCACTCAAATCTTTCTTCCCTAGTCGCAGGTCTTTGTGGCCTTCCCACAGACCTGGTCCCAGTCACCCGCAACATTGGTGCACAAGATCTGTACATACAATTAGTAGCACTTCTCAAATATGTAGGGCTTTGGATGCCTCTTTATGATTCAACTTTAAATGTACAGTATACAACAAACAGAATACACACTTACTTTTAAAGCCATTGATTCAGCTTCTTCTGAGTTTTCCATTGGTTTCTCATAAGCCTTCCCAACTTTAGCAACAAAGTCCTTAACAGTTTCACATAAAACCCTTCAAATAAAAAAACATAAAGCTGTTATGTACATACCAGAAAGGAAAAAACAAGTGTAGAATTGGTCATGACCACTAGCATTTTATGTCCATTTTCAGGGAGGGTGTTTTTAAACAATGCTAATTACTTGAAAATTTGGTATGAAAATTAAAGACTCACTTTGCAGAGGAAATCACTACTGAATGTTTGTCCGAATTAAGAATTTTAGCAAGATGAGTAGCCACTGAATCTTCATATGCAGATATCTGAAACTAGAAAAGTAAAGTGAAAACGATAGGTTTTACTAGACCATAGAAATTGAGGATGGAGAAAATTTCCAAATAGGCATACTAATAAAAGAAATACAGTTGCTAAACAATGTTTAATTTTGCAATAAAAAGTGGAATGTTGTACAAAAAGGGTTTTTTAGTTAATGTCTGAATCTACCTGTCCTTGTTATTTCTTACATGAAGCAATCCGTTTGCTGGGTTATGTAAACTTGCTCTACATCTACTGAGGGTCACAGCCAGTTACTAACATGAATTATTGCCCCAAATACCAAGCCACCAATACCTGAAAACCCAGCAAAGAATGCAACACCTTTTGCCAAAGAGGAGTGCTAGCCCAGCAAAAAAGTTACCAATTTTATTCACTAGGGGGGTGCCAAGCAAATTGAAGATTTGAAGAATCACAGGGGAAGCACATCTTTTAAGACTGATACACTAATGTTGTGTGCACCACTGCCACACTGTGGTAAAATAACCAAAACTATGCTTGGCCTAGGCTACCATATGTATCTATGCAGTACCACCTGAAACCTGCTTTCTTTGAGCCTGGTTTCTTGGACTTGACCATTTGCATAATCAGCCTTCTTAGACTGCCACTAGCCCTGACCATTGCCTGGTCTGTGATAACAACCTGCACAGCATAGCTGTAACAATAAAAGTTGGTGGCTCTTGGGAAATGTTGTTTCCAATACCTTGGAAAGGTGTTCATGTTTTAGAAAACATTTGGTATGTGTTTGTGCACAATTTTTCTGTATGCAATTCATAATTTTCTGTGCATGCCTGTTATCTTGCACAATCTCAGATGGAGTATTGCTCTCATCATGTAATGTATATACAGTTAAAAGCTACAAGGTATAGGAGGTTTAAGCTATGAGTTATCTGCTCCTACGCTGCATATATTCACTGACTACTATACTTCGAAAAGCAAAGGGAAGAAACGCGAACCTACCTGACACTCTTCAGATTCCTCCTCTGGGGATAAAGGAAGTATAGAAGGCTTTGTTGGCAATTTAAGTTCATAAGACATAATACTCCATCTAAAAGTATATAAAGTAAAAATGAGGAGCACTCTACATTACTTGTTTGTCAAATTTTGTTCTCATGCTATTGACACATTGGAGGTTTTGATTTTTATTCAACATATTAACCTCCCAATATACAAGGCATATTATGGGAAGGTAAAACAACACTCTCTGCACGGTTATAAATGGGAAAATGCTGCACCACAACTTTACTGTTAACTTTACAGAATTGTTATCATAATTGCCATTACCCTCTGTTTATTGTCAAAATAAACATTAATGCTTTCTTGTTTGAACTGCTTTTCCTCCAAATACTCCACACTGACCCCATGTTTAATTAAATGCATAGTGTATTATAATCAGGTAGTTGTTGGCTTTTACTGGTGTACTGCACCTAAAATACTGAAAGTAAACATCTGCCAAGTTCCTATAGTTTACAGTACTAGGACAAACTTTGCAGGTGTTATTACATAACCACCTGTGACAATGTCAGTTTCCTATATTATTATATTATTATTAATAAAGTACTTTCAAAGCACCAACATATTCTATAGTGCTGTACAATGAATGAGTGTGTACCCCAAACATACAGATAACAGTAGCATACAATTCTAAAAGTAGAATGTCTGCACTTCAGATAATCCATTTTACACTAGTTAACTGTTAAATGCACAGTGTGCAATGGCTTGTCTACCATGATATATTATTTAATATACAATGAATAGGATCTAAAAAAAGCCACAGTGCCTTACCTATCCAGCATTTTTGTGCTAGCACGTTCTAACTTTTCCAGAATTTGAGGCAGCTGAGTATCATCATCACAGGAAGCACCCCAGCCTAGTACACGAGCCAAGTCGTTTCCAGTACCCAGTGGAAGTACTCCCAGTTGACACTAAAATGCATAACATAACCAACATAATAAGAATAATTTCTCAGAGAACTTTCTAAAAGTATCACACTGAACAACTGCCTTAAAAACTTTAAAAAAAAAAAAAAAAAAAAAAAAAAAAAAAAGATGCCGATACCCACTACACCAGTAATTAAATAGGATACAAAAGTGATGTTTCAGGAACATATATAATTTAGCACAGTTCTTTTTCAGAGTCCCTGAAACTAAATATTTCCATCATATAATGGTCCCAAATTCTTTATATGACAGTGGTGATCGATTTCCTAAAGAAAATTTAGGTCTGCTACCGTTTGACACCCTTCTAATTAAAATGTTACAGGGTCTCCCCAAACCTAAAGTTTACTGTCCCTAAGGTTGGGCATCTAAAAAATATGTAGGAGAGAATAAAGCTGCCCATAGATGCAAAGATCCGCTTGTTTGGCGACATCGCCAAACGAGCGTATCTTTCCCCGATATGCCACTAACTGGCAGGGCTATATTGGGGTAATCTGAATGTTCAGCCCTATGGCCGAATCATCGGATTACGAGAAGCACAATGGACTTCCGACGGGTCGATCGGAAGAAAATCCGACCTTTCCAGACCTTTTCAAACCCGTCTCTGTCTTAGAGATCTTTAGACTAGGCCCTCCAACCCTTGTATGGTGTTTTTTTATTGACAACTATTTGTTGATTAGCACCGGGCTTATATAAACGCACCTGTTTATGTAAACTTAGTTTATCAATTTCTGATAAAACCCAACCAACACTTCCATCTCCGCCACAAACAAGAATCCGGAAGTTGTCAAACTTCTGAAACAAACGTAAACTACAAAAGAAAAATAAAGAATCCCAAATAAATAAAGGAAGACAATGTATTGTTTAAATATATGTTTATGTAAGACAGGTTTTGAGGTTATTTATATACAAGTTCATGAATAAGAATCAGGTTAAAAAAAGGCAAAAAAAATTGTAAAATGTAAGAAAAAAATATATTTACATGGAGAAAGATTCATGGCACTTGACACCAAACGATAATAGCTACAGCAAGCATGTGGTTTTTACTGTAATATTGTCTGAATTACCTATTACTTGAATGGAATTTTTTTTAAAAGACTTCTTATTATTATAAAACAGCACTGTTCTACCAACAAAGGTAGTAAGTTTTTAGGACCAGAAACATCAAGGATCGAAATAATACATATGAATAAACCTGCCAGCTACTTCTATAAAATGCCTGTATACACATTTTATTTGAAGGAGAAGGAAAGTAAAGAAGTAGGTTAGAAACGTTGTACATTATATTTTAGGTTTCTGTACCAGCCCTAGACAACCACAGCCCTTAAGCAGGGGAGGTCTGTGTCTCCAAAGAGCTCCCCATCTTCTTTTCTGCGGATTCACATGCTCTGTGCTGCTGTCACTTACTGAGCTTAGGGACCCACTCACAATATACAATACACATAGAATATAAATATCACAATATAAGGCTGATTAGTAATTAATATGGATAATTACTACATGGCAGCACATACACTAATGCAAATACCATCATAATTTAATAAACAGCCCTGTAACATCAGTTTATATGACGGGCCAGCCGAATTTTCTGCTTGTTAATTTGCAACAACCTCTATGCTTAGCTTCTCAATAGCTGTTCAGAGGCCACTGAGCAAGTGAGTGATCCCCTGTGACAAGTTTGAAGTCCTGGACCATGCTGCTTTTGAGAAACAAACTTTAGGCTGGTGAAATAAGTTCAGTATATAAAACATGGCATAGCCCTATTAATTTTTAGGGTTTAGTTCTCCTTTAAAGCACAAGTCTTTGGTAGTCAGTGTCTGTCAGTTGTGCTGGAGCATGGCATATAGTAGCAGACTGGGAAAATAATGCCATGAGTGGCATTATCATAAGGTTTATGGGGCATGGTGTGGATTCTATAGAATCCTTATCTGTTAGCTATGGGTGGGAATATCTGACTATTTTGTAACTATGTCTATAAACCACTCAAGATAAACCTAGAACAAAGCTAAAGCTGAAATTTGTAATTTAACAGCTGAATATAAGATGCCTTACCCTAGATGGGGTCCTCCATTCATTAAATCGAACACCTGAGCAGGATTAAGCAACTGTTTGAACCGCCGCAGAAACTTGACCCCCTGATTGTCTCCGCTTTTGGAATTGACAAAAACTAGAAGTGGGCTGGCACAGGATGGTGGGCAAGTTGCTTTCCAGAACCCTGCAAATGCATTCAAAACATATTTAAACAATGTATAAAGTGCACGTTTAACGATTATTCATCAGCATTATTTGATATCATAAACTACCAAAGAGGCTTTGGTGCGTGCTTGGCAGAAGATTAAGCACTCGATCAGCCATGTAGTGCTGAATCGTCAGATACAGGTAGAATTCTATTGTTTCTACTCGTGTGTATTATCTTTCTTGTAAAGAACTTTTCCAGGAAAGATCTTAATTGTTATGTCTATGGCCACCTTGAGTGCGACAGAACAAGTAAGACCAACTGATTGCATGCCATTAATCAATATTTTGGTTGTGGGATGAATACTAATTTGTTAGGATCAAACAAAGGGAGGGTTACACCCCCTAAAAAAACTATTCTTGGTTGGTTTGGACAAATGCATGGTTTAACGCATACTGTGATATTGTGAGACCACCTCCTTTACCCTATACACTGTCAATATGAAGCAAAAAAGTCTATAACTATATAGGAGATAAATATCACAGGTAATGAGTTCCATTGCAACCAGTCAGCAATCAGATTTGAATAGTCTGCAATAGGTTAGAAAACAAAGTAAAGATCTGATTGCTATGGGCCAGATTACTGGTGACATTTATCTCCAATATTAGCAAACACACCCCTTAGATCTTGCACATGAAAGTGACATTTATAAAAAAAACAACTTGAAAAAGAATACTTTATCATTTAACACTGAGCTTCCAAAAGGCACTTTTGAGGTTTCCTTTGATTCTCGGCATATGGATGTAGATTTCTAAGCCAAAATCTGTGCTCTCAGTAGATCAGCTTCATATAAATGTATAAGCAGTGAACCACATCCCTTAACCCTCTTTATTAAACTCTTTTATTACAACTACTATTTAGCTTCATATTTTATGTTTGAGTTTACTCAACAACACTTAAAATACCCTTCAATGCAAACAGCTAACCAAATGTGTAGACTAGAAATTATAGACCATTATTGTTCAAGAACACACCATCAGAGTCTATACTGTTGAGTGCTGTTGGCGGTATGATGGACACTTTGCACTGGCCAAGTGGACACTTTCGAGGATACTGGTCTTTGCATGCTGTGTGCACCTGAAAATAATAAGTGACCCGTTTTAGACATTAGAACCAAAGCAGGTAAAGGCCAATTTTAAATTAGTTGTGTATAGCTGAAGGCAACAGACTTTAAAAAAAATCAATTTCTTAGTACTGTATATACACAAGAAAATAATTCCTTACCACAAATACACCGGCACCATTATTTATGGAACATTTATTTTCATTCACAGCAGATAAACAATCAAGTTCAACATTAGCCTAAAACATGTAAACATATCACTTAAAGGGGACTTGTCACCCAGGCAAAAAGCTGTATTTTAAATAAAACATCTATACCGGTTATAAAGCCGTGACAGCGCTATAATCTATGAGCTATCACTCATAGCTTGCCTGCATCTCCTCTATGCAGGGCAGGCCATTATTTAAACTTTCCATTCTGCACTTCCTAGATGTCACTGCACTCCCCACATTCACCCTTCATACTCCATATATAATTGTGTAGCCAGTGGATTGGCATGAACAACAGGTGCCCCGTTCTGGTGCATAAACAATATTTTGGCATGATCTGAAGCATGCCTTTATATCTATATCCATAAAATGACTGCTGCCTGCTTGCTGTGCTTGTGAATTCCAAGACTCAAAGAAATAAGTTTGAAATAATTTATAAAGTGTTAGTCAATTGTATTTGTATTATTGTACTTGACCAACATCTTACAGGGATACTGTCATGGGAAAACATATTTTTTTCAAAATCCATTAGTTAATAGTGCTGCTCCAGTTTTTTTCTTCAGTGTATACAATAGAGTCCGAGTTCCCAGGCTCGCTTCATAGATGCACTGACTCAGCACAATCTAGTCAGTGGCTGACTCAGGATATGATTCATAAAGCTTTAATGAAAATTAATGTAAACAAGGCACCAGGGCCTGATGGTATACACCCACGGGTTCTAAGAGAGCTTAGTTCAGTTTTAGACAATCCCCTATTTCTGATTTTCTCAGATTCACTTTCATCTGGTATGGTGCCTATGGATTGGAGGAAAGCTGATGTCATCCCAATATTTAAAAAGGGATTATGATCTCAGCCTGGCAATTATAGGCCAGTAAGTTTGACATCTGTGGGGGGCAAATTATTTGAAGGCTTGTTAAGGGATCACATTCAAAATTTAGTCCTAGTGAATGGCATTATGAGCAGCAATCAGCATGGCTTTATGAAGGACAGGCCATGCCAGACAAATTTGATTGCTTTTTATGATGAGGTAAGTAAGATGCTGTACAGTGGGGGGGCAGTAGATGTGATCCATTTGGATTTTGCCAAATCGTTCGATACCGTGCCCCGCAAACGACTGCTTTCTAAACTAAGGTCTGTTGGGCTTAATTAAGTCGTTTGCACATGGATAGGGAACTGGCTACAGGATCGGGTACAGAGGGTGGTTGTTAATGGTACATTCTCTACTTGGAGTAAGGTTCTTAGTGGGGTCCCTCAGGGCTCGGTATTGGGTCCACTTTTATTTGACTTGTGTTGTAAGTAATGTATCAGTGTTTGCAGATGACACAAAACTATCCAGCAAAATTAATTCCATCCAGGATGTGGCATCCTTGCAACAGGATCTTAACAAACTGGCAATCTGGCCAGCTAAGTGGCAAATGAGATTCAATATTGATAAATGTAAAGTCATGCACCTGGGATGTAAAAATATTCAAGCCACTTATACCCTTAATGGGACTGCACTAGGCAAATCCATTATGGAAAAGGACCTTGGAGTTAATTGTAGATGATAAACTTGGCTGTAGCAAGCAATGCCAGTCAGCAGCATCAAGGGCCAATAAGGTCTTGAGCTGTATTAAAAGGGGCATAGAGTCACGGGAGGAGGGGGTAATTCTTCAACTTTATAGAGCACTTTTAAGGCCACATCTAGAATATGCCATACAGTTTTGGTCTCCCTCACTCAAACAGGACATTATTGTATTAGAGAGGGTACAGAGAAGGGCAACTAAGCTGGTAAAAGGTATTAAAAATCTTAGTTATGAGGAAAGACTGGCCAAATTGGTGCTGTTCACGCTGGAGGAGAGGCGATTAAGGGGTGATATGATAACTATGTATAAATATATAAGGGGGTCATATAATAATCTCTCTAATGCTTTATTCACCAGTAGGTCTTTTCAGCTGACACGAGGTCACCCATTCTGTTTAGAAGAAAGGAGGTTCCACCTAAATATTCGGAAGGGGTTTTTAACAGTGAGAGCTGTGAAGATGTGGAATTCTCTCCCTGAAACTGTTGTACAGACTGATACATTAGATAGCTTTAAGAAGGGGTTGGATGGCTTTTTAGCAAGTGAGGGAATAAAGGGTTATGGAAGATAGCTCATTATACAAGTTGATCCAGGGACTAGTCTGATTGCCTTTTGTCAGGAAGGAATATTTTCCCCCTCTGAGGCAAATTGGAGAGGCTTAGGATGGGGTTTTTTGCCTTCCTCTTCAGTTTTGAAATCTGACATGAGGCTAGACATTTTGTCAATTTCCCAGCTGCCCCTGGTCATGTAACTTGTGCCAGTACTTTAAGAGGAGCTGCTTTCTGACAGGCTGTTGTTTTTCCTTCTCAATGTAACTGATTGGAATGCAGTGGGGTTTTACTATTGAGTGCTGTTCTTAGATCTACCAGGCAGCTGTTATCTTGTGTTAGGGAGCGATTATCTGGTTACCTTCCCATTGTTCTCGTTAGGCTGCTGGGGGCGGGGGAGGGGCTGGTATCATTCCAACTTGCAGTACAGCAGTAAAGAGTGATTGAATTTTATCAGAGCACAAGTCACATGACTTGGTGCAGCTGGGAAATTGACAATATGTCTAGCTTCATGTCAGATTTCAAAACGAAATATAAAAAAAAAATCTGTTTGCGCTTTTGAGAAATGGATTTCAATGCAGAATTCTGCTGGAGCAGCACTATTAAGTGATGCGTTTTGAAAAAAGCATTTTTTCCCATGACAGTATCCCTTTAAAATAGGATTTGCAATTATTTCTTAGGGTGACAGGTCCCCTTCAAAAGGCAATACAGGAGGGATGTCTTAAGTCAGAATAAAAGAAGACCAATGCATAAAAAACATTAATGGCTGACAGCATGGCAAAACTACATGGATAAAAGAAAAACAAATGAAAGATGTAAAATGCAAAAAAGCACAATGGATTAAATGGCATGAAAATAAAGTTATATGGGGCAAACCAACAATGAAAGACAATTATAAAGAGCAATAAAATGAGGATTAAGATCTAAAAAGAGAAACACATTATATAACAAGCAAAAATAATACATAAATATTTAAAGACACACACCAAAAGTAGAATTTTAGTAACAGATTATCTGTTCAACAAATAGACCACATTTGATATAAATGATAAGAGCATATCATACTGTGTAATGCAGCAATGGATAAAGGCCAGGCTAATTTTAAGTGGGTTGTTGTTTAGTCAGCAGAGACACAAGGGCTGAGAACTGATTGTACCAGAGGTGTCCAGCATTTCCCACTGCAGTCAATAAAGGAAGGTAGTAGCATTTACAAGTACTTTTCCATCAACTGTAATATGCTGGAGAGAACTCAGTTTAAGCTATTATCCTTAGGATGCCTACTTCTCATCTGACATTGGTACTAAATAATATGATACCCTTGTCTTTGCATCTAAATACATCAAAGGTCAAGTTTTAGAGTCTTTTTAGACCTCGAATGAACTCACAACTCGAATGGTTTCTAATTTAAGAAAAAACTCAGCAAGAACTCAAATTGATCGCGTTTTCAGTCAAAACCCACTGGAAAAAAACATCATGAAAGCGGTTAATATCTGCAAATGGGACCTCTTCTAGATGATCTTGACAGGTTTAAGATGGTGTACTTTTGGATTCAAGCAATTTCCAGGGTTGGGGGTTATGTTTTTAACCACAAAAAAAAATCAATTTTTAACTTCAAAAACTCAAATTTTTTGTGGATAACACAACTTGAACCTAAATAAATCTGCCCCTTATTCTTAACGACACTAGCCTTAACATTTTACCTTTACTTTCTAAAAACAGCCAACATCCACTGCACCTACTAAGCTGCAATCACATTTTATCCTACATACTGCAGTCACTGAATTCACTCTTGCTATTAAAAAACAGCTTATTTTGAGAATTTGAGAAGTTTTACAGTTCTTGTTCTCACCATTGCTTTACACCAAAGGCACCTCCAGTCCTGCAGACGTAATACACTGCCACATGTTTTGTCACAAACAGCACATTTGGCACTCACAGGCAGATTTCCCTCTAGCCACTGGTGAGGCATTGCTATCTGAGAAGGAAACACAGTCAGAAAACAAATATCAGACACAGCCATTCATATTGAAATATTATTAATCAACTATAAAAATAGTATTAATCTTGCTTCATCCTTGCAGTTTAATCAGTAAAGATAAGATATTAAGAGCACCAAATGAAATTTTGAAGAACACAAAGTACAGGAATAATAGACAAAAATAGAAAAATCATAGGGAAGAACAAATAGGAGAATTTATTATACAGTGAAACGTCTGCTAGAGAATGATGGGAGTAGGCTACTAACGGGAACTGAAAATTGTCAACCAAGATGAAATATGTGCTATTTCTTAAGGAGCCATGAGAATGTATTGCATTTTATAATAGGGGTAACAAACTACTGTATTATTTTGTATTTACTCAGGCCCGGATTTGTGTAAAGGCCACCAAGGCCCCGGCATCAGGATTTTAAAGGGTGGCATGCTGCTCAACCACACCAACTTTGGTTCAAAAGCACTACCGATGCACTGGAGATATATATATATATATTTTTTAAATTTGCCATGCGCCAATCCCCATTGATCTGGTCCCGATGAGGAAAACTTGCATGAATAAACAGAATGGTAAAAGGGCGACGAACAGCAGTGGGCCTAGGGTTTCCCGTTATGTAAATCTGGCCCAATATTTACCAGATTTAGAAAACTGTCATTTCCTTTGGCGTTGCAAACAAAAAATCCATGTCAAAAACTGCTTTGTGGGGTAGTTAAAAAACTGAAGTGAAAATATAATGTCAGTGTAACAGAATTATATGCACTTCATATAATTTCATGTTGTAATCATTGACCCTCTCTAAGTGAAATGGATAGGCTCAACCCCTTTGTTTTTTTCTACACCCCATACATTTTGTACAACTACAAAGCTCAATAAAGAATAAGAAAATTTTTAAAAAATCATTTGAATAAAACATTTCACAGAAAAAGACTCCTTGACACCTTGATGGACTTGTTTATTAATAAATGGTACATATACCTATAAGAAATATAAAGCAAAATGGCAGCAAGTGCATGTCTCTGTCAGACCTAACGTTAGGGCTAGATAAACAGCAATTTATCTGGTCCCACAAAGGCTAATGTGAGAGAGTCAAAATTGTAATGTAAGTTACAGCAGGTCATGATTCGTCTAGATGTGAAGAAAAAGGTACATTATTAAATTTGTAAAAGAAAGTTTTAACACTCACACCATCCTCATCCTCAATAATATCTTTGCCGATTGATGCCAGAGTGGTCCACTTGCAGTTGTTTGTTGCTCTAACTGCACATCTTTTATGGGCTTTGAATTTGCAGACTTGAGGGAAACAGAATATTTTATGTCAGACAAGTGTCATTGATACAAGTTTTAACTGCAAAAATAGCCAAGTGCAAGTAAATCCCTATCATTGATAGGGGGCTCACACAACCATCCACTGACCTGATCACCATCTTGTAAGATTATCCGACAATGTCAGGCAAAATCTATTATATATAAAATTAATTTTGATATGGCAATACGATCATTTTGGTGCTGCAGACATAATCATTTGGCTATTCTGGCTCGCAGAGACCAAACTATCTATTTGTATTGCAACATGTGTGCACCTCTTCACATCTTTTACAGATATCGTCAGATGCCTCTGTTGTCCGACTCCAGGACAACAAGGACATTTTCTCAAGGAAGAAAATAAAAGATACAAATAATATCACATGTAGTGACTTCCACTTGTTAACATTTATATGAGTAAAAGTAACTTGCACTACAACCATGTGTAATTCTTTACATATTAAGATTTGTTATAGACAAGGCGTATTGCTCGATGGTTAATGCCTCACTGAACAATGCTTTGGAAGCAGCCATTGCCGAAGAAATGTACCTAAGGATATGTGGGAGATAAAATGCTGTGCAGGCTTTCAGGCTATTTTCATAAAAACCACAAACTTTGAAATGATTGAAGCTGAAATCTCTCCAAATGTCTCTTATAATAAGGGGATTTTGTAACTCATTATTAAATCATTTTCTCAGATTTCTGTAGGGGTACACAGGCACCATGGGGTTAATCCCCACTCTCTCGTCTAGCTGGAAGGGCACTAAAAATAGAAATCCCAACCTCCCCCTAAGAAAACTCAGGACAGAGAAAATGATTTAATAAGACAGAACTTGCAGGGCATAACAGAAGTTCCACAATAAGTTCCTCACCAGGAATACTAGATAAGGATGTAACAGTGATGCATCTTCTCTGGCTTTCATTGATGGACAGCCACCATGGGGACTTTTTAAAGCCCCCTCACAATGGGAGGGAGAAGGGACTGGATTGTCCCTTGCAGTACCTTCCTGCCAAATCTAGCACCCTGCTACACTGGGACATCAACCCCATAGAACTGAGTGAATGTGCTGCTGCCTTACACCAAGGCAAGTTTCTAGCATGCACAGTTTCTAGCACCCTCTAACCCTAGGAGAGTGAGCTGACAACACTTTTAGAGAAGGACTTTCCTGAACACCCCCACAATAGTAGAATTTATACATCTAGTGAAAGAAACCTTAGCTCATACTTTTCTAATGCAAGGTCTATCTTTAGTGATCTTTAGTTATGGTGTCCAAGTTCTGTTCCATGGAAAGTATTACTTAAATATTGAATGATGGGAAATTGTATATTGCTATATTTAACAAACCACTATTTCTTATGTAACCATAACATAAATATCTGAATGAAAAGCATGAAATAGGAGGGTGATTTAGAAAAGCTGCTTGTCTTAAGATCAAGAGCTTTCAAGTTAAAGGTCTACTGGTAGATCCCAGTATACCTTTTGGGTAACTCTGCCTTAAATGCACCCAGAGTACAGAATAACCAGCGAGTTCAGAAGGACATTGCTGTATGCCACCACTATGGTGTTGTCAGACTAAATTGTGACAGTGTATTCCTGAAGTAAAAGCAACCAGTGAGACAATGCTTGGAATCAGGTAAACATGCATTGCACTGTTCAGAATCATGCCAAGAAACTGCATCAAACTGCTGTCCTAGCACCCACCTGCATTATCTAATGCAGGTGCAAGAGCGTTTGCTTACGAGCACCGGAGAGCAGCGTGTCCCCAGTGCTCCCCATAGAGCGGCATGGCGCCCTAGGCCCGGGCCTATGTGGCTTCGCCACAAATCTGGGCCTGCAAAAGGAACTAAGTATATAAAACTTTGGAGGACAAACCCCTCCAAGCTTGATCCAGGCACTTTGGTTTACTGTGGGGGAGTAGCGTGCTTGATAATGATTTCTACCTCAAGCCAAATAGGGCTGAGTCAGCAAAGGGAAGAGATACCAAAATCCACAAGATCCATCTGGTAGCAAATGAAAAAGCCAAACACTGTTAACCTTGCAAAAATAATAAACCGAAAAAAACCATGAAATTGTAAAATGTAAATGTAATGTAATGCAAAATGCTATTAACATGCATTTAGGGCTGTATGCATGTTTAGTTACTATTAAATACAAGGCACTAATTTATTTAAGTAAAAAATTAAATCCATTGAAAATGAAGAACTGTCTGTTTTACATAGGACCCTATTGGAAATGGCACTGCTTTTCAGATTACTGAAGACTGTTCTAAGAATGGCCAAAATTTTTACTTGATGCAGTATGGCCAAGTGTAGTGTATTCGAATGTTTGAACATTTATTGTACATTTAAGGTAAACTATACCACAGACCGATATTGTTGTTGAGATGCAAGCAAGTTACAGACCATACAACAATGTAACTCATGACATGTGTGATGGACCAGTGACCAATTAACAACTGAAACCAGTTAGGGATATACAGATATAAGATCTATTATGTAGAATGCTTGGGAACATGGCATTTCTGGAAAGGTATGTTTCAGTACTTTAGATACCATATCTTAAATATGGTAAAAATAATTCAAATATTAAATAAATCCAAAAGGATTATTTTTTCCATCAATATGGATTCATGCAGTTTAGTTACCATCAAGTACAAGTTACTAGTTAATTCATAAAGAGAAATAGGAAATAATGTTTAAAAATATGATTTGCTTAAAGTGGACTCTATGGGAGCCTTTCGTAATTCAGATCTTTCTGGATAATGGGTTTCCACATCAGGAATCCTACATCTGTATATCATAAGTGTACCAATTTGTTTCACACAAATATAAATTGCAGCTTTAATAATACAGAAACTAAACACATACCTTCACAAGACAGGCCATGGGAGGTGACCCCAGAAAGGCTTTCTCTGCACACATTACAGAAGGTGGGTCGGGCGTGGGAGCAAGCATACCAGTTATGCATCCCTGAGAAGTGTTCCACGTTAAACTGTGCGGTCTAACAAGGGAAAAGTTGAGACAAAATGATCTGCTTACACTAAAATTGCATACAACAGCTAAACTACACTAAAACGTGAAGGCAAGGCACAATATATATTAGAGAGACCAAGAGATTAGGAGAAAATTGGTCAATATCAAAGATGAATACAACTTAAATTACAAATGAATAAATACAAATTAAACAAAAAAGTTTTATTATGACTGAAATCAGACTATAGTTAAAAAATGTACATAGGGAGGTGTGGGCTACAAAGGAGATTAATACAATCTTTAAAAAAAAAAAAAAAAACGAATATAACTTTATATTTTATACATTTAAAACACATAAAAGGAGAAAAGGTCTATGTATGGTTTCCTATTTCCACTAACAAGTTATTTCAACATATCTGAATTACAATACAGTAACAAAACGCATCACGGTCTCAATTGCCGTTTATATGTTCCGGCATTATTCCAGCACATTTCTAAATATAGATGTAACGACCTGTACATACATTAATGCACATTATTGTATAGGAAAAGCACTAAAACCACAGCATCTGCTTCCCATGAATTGCTAAAGCTTATATTTAGCAGCAGAGACAAATAGATCTGCAATGTTTCTGCCCAAGACTAAAGAATGGGGGGAGAAAAGTGGAAAAACATGAAAAATTAAGATGCCCGAAAATTTGGGATGGTCAACAATGCCCGGATCTGGCTTCTACTAAAGTGCTTGCAATGAACTGGAAATATTGCTAAGTACAATCTTATTTGTTTTTATCCATATAATGAGTTATTCAGATAAGTATTTGCCTACCTCATAATGCTCTCTTGACTGGACAGACTTTAGTGAACTGATCCAATCCTCCATTTCTTTTCTGTTTTCAGCACACAGTATAAGCCTTCTGAAAGGAGTGATTATCTGAGGAAAGAAAAGAAAAACCCCTGGGATCCTTAGGCGTGAGCAAACAGAGTGGCACTAGGAGAGAGTAAAGGCGACATGGATATGCAGGGAATATCCATTCACAGTGATGAGATGCTCTCTAATGCTGCATAATCGTTTAAGCTCTGCAGACTGTCTTGATGGGAAAATAATATGACAGTGGTGTGTGTGGGGGGGGGCGGAGAGAAAAAGTACACTTTCATCTCCCAGCTCACTTTCTCTACCCAGCAGATGTTTTCTGTATAAAGTGGGAAACTGTTCCATATTCTTTAACCTAGTTTCCACACAATCTGCCCATTTCATGGACATGTGCAGTCAATGTCTATGAAGAGAGAATGACCTAACTTAACCATGATTCTTCCCCACTACACGTGACATCCAGCCACAGCCTCATAGGGAGTGTGCTATAAAACTTCATGAAGACAGGTCAACTCGCTCACATACTGTCAATAGGTCAGTACTGCACATGACCCACACATTTGCCCAGTAATTCACGCTAAGCGTTTTTATTTTACAGTGTCTCAGCATATCACATTTATCAAAATCATTTTAAAACAATACTACATGGCAGTGTCATCCTTCTGTCCATACGCCCCTTGTCAGCCACTCCCTCCAGACACATTTCGCACCATTCTGAGCTTCATTTGAGGAGCTTATGTCAACTCACATACATTTTTCAGAAGTCACCCTGTTTTGCACCCTACTTACCCAGTCACCGACATTAAGGGGATTATTTATCAAAGGTCGAATGCTACAGGTTTTTTTTTACCTGGCATAAATTCACAACTCAAATGGTATCTTATTTAAGAAAAAAATTAATTCAGAGAGTTCGAATTGTAAAACCCAAAAACTCGAATTGATTGAAAAAACTGGAATCCCTCGAGTTTTCAGGCAAAACCCTCTGCAAAAACTCAAACATTGTGAAGGCTTTAAATGGTTCAAGGGACCTCTGCCATGGACTCCTATATGACCTCGAAAGATTTTACATAAGGATGCACCGAATCCACTATTTGGGATTTGGCCGAATCCTTCATGAAAGATTGAAGAATACTGAACCAAATCCAAATCCTAATCTTCATATGCAAATTAGAGACAGGAAGATAAAAAGTGGGAAAAAAAACGTAAACTTTTTGTCACAAAACAAGGAAGTAAAGTGATTTCCTTTGTCTCCCCATATGCAAATTAGGATTCAGTTTGGCCAGGAAAAAGGAATCCAGGATTCGGTGCATCCCTAGTTTTAGATGTATTTTTGGATTCAAGCTATTTCTAGGGTCAAAATATAATAAAACTTGAAAATTTTAGTTTTTTTAAACCCAAAAAAAAATTCAACTGGAAAACTTTAACTTTAAAACTTTAACCTTACCTAGAACCCCCTAACAACCTGGTCTCCCACTTCCTGTATTTTGAACCTGAATAAATGTTTACCTCCACTACTCGAAGGCATTCACACACACCCTGAAATAACAGGCGACATTGGGCAGAACAGGGAGCAACAGTGGGCATGTGGTCCAGGTTCAAGGTGTTGCCAAGAGGCTAGTGGAACTCCCAGAAAAGCATTATTGCAGTTAGTAATAAATATATTCAAGCGTAACATTGTTTTCAGTATTACCCTGGAAGGGTAAACATGCAGATTATAGTTACATGTATATATAATATGTTAAGTTCTTATCTCCTGAAAGCAATTTATATTATAATGATGCTTCATATTAAAATATTCTAGTTATTTTTGTGATCTGTTATCTTAGGACCTCTTTTGATTTTAAGGCTCCTGACAATCTGGCAAAAAAAAAAAAAAAGGATAAATATAGACTTGGTACCCAGCCACTGATAGAAAGTAATGAGAGCACTACGGCTTGCCTTATAATTATACTAAAGCGTTTATAATTGAAAGAAAAAAAAAAAAACAGAACCGAGTCACTTAAAAAAAAAAAAAAATTAGAAGAAAACAGACTTTTTTTTAGTAACTAGCTGCATTTCTCATACAGGTATATGATTCATTGGCCAGAAACCAGTTATCCAGAAAGCTCTGGATTACAGGATGGCGATCTCCTATAGACTACATTTTAAATAAATAATTAAACATTTTAAAGTGGACCTGTCACCCCAAAAAAATATTCAAAATCCTATTTCATCGCATTAGTCAAGCAAAATGAACATTAATTACACTATGTAAATTATTTTAATCTTGTTTTCTTCAGTCTGGGAATTCATAACTATAGCAAACAGGCAGGAGCCATTTTGTGGACACTGTTATTAAGGCAAGCCTTGTATCATCTCAGAATCTTGTTTGTGCACCAGAATGGGGGACCTGATGTCTATCCCCATGTCCTGGCTACACAATTAAATGGTTAAGAGAAATGGGGGAATGTGTGGGGAGCAGTATGGCATCTAGGAAGTGCTGAATGGAAAGTGAAAGTAATTATCTTCCCCGCCTCTATGCCTAAGGCATAGAGGAGTGGCAGACAATATTTGATTGACAGCTGAGATTTTTAAATGAGCTTAAAACAGCTATGAATGCTTTAATAAAAATTTGAACTTGGATTTCATGTTTAATATGAAAAGGACTTTTATTATACAGATTTTTGTGTCTGGGTGACGGGTCCACTTTAAAAGTGATTTGCTTTTACTCAGTAATAATAAACCGGTACCTTCTATTTGATTCAAATGAAGATCCTCACTGGGGGCAAAGGGTTTAATTAATGTTTAAAAGATTCTTTAGGTATGGAGATCCAAATAACACAAAAAGCCCTTATCTGGAAAACCCCAGGTCCTGAGCATTCTTAATAAAAGATCCCATACCTGTTTATGTGCATTTACAAACAGGCAGAGACAACTACAGCTATAGGATATTTCCATAATTTAGATCACCGTACCATAATAACTACTATATTAACTTTTTACAATATTTATTAAGGAGCAGTCCTAAGAAAATAAGCTGAAATCAATGTAACCCTTATACTGTCCCTTTAAATAAAGCGAAGTTCCACTAATTCTTGGCCAATGTACATGACCCATACTTGGTAATGAAGGTCACAGATAAATCAAATATTCTGCTGGGCCATGGACATAGTGAGGGATTGCTACAGTACAGTTCTACAATAGAATAACTAGGGATGCACCAAATCCACTGTTTGGAATTAGGCCGAACCCCCCGAATCCTTCATTCAGCTGAATACCAAACCAAATCAAAATTCGAGTGGGAAAGGAAAGAGTGGAAAAAAATTTACTTCCTTGTTTTGCGACAAAAAGTCATGTAATTTCCTTTCCCAAATCCTCCTGAAAAAGGCAGAATCCTGTCTGAACCCCAAACCGAATGCTGTCTGAACCCCAAACCAAATCCTGGCTGAATCCCAAAATAAATCCTGGCCGAATCCCAAAATAAATGCTGTCCGAATCCCAAACAGAATCACGGCCGAATCCCAAACAGAACAGAATCATGTCCGAAACCCAAACGGAATCCTGGATTTGGTGCATTCCTAAATTTACCAGCATCTTCCAATGGATTATGTAAGGTTGCCAAAGACAATTTTTGCAACAATAGAATAGGACATGAAGCAGGTTGTTTTAAAGGTGATTTAAAAAAAATTAACAAGTAATAAAACAGTTGAACAAATATCTATAATATACAAATAGAATTACAGGAGATATTGAAATTAGTTAAGAAAGGTAAGTCAGAAGGGAGATATTAAACTTTTCTGACCTTTGAGGTTAGATTTTGCTTTATACATGGCAGTTATTAGATAAAAAATAAAATCCATCACAATACCTTAAGCCTCCCTGTTAGTTACATGCCAAAGAAAGGATCTGCTTCCCCCTTCAGGACTTTGGCCCTCACAGTTCAGCGGATTAACAGAAAATGTGTGGGAGAGCTTTGACAGCACAAAGTTAGCTAAGCAAAAAGAACATGTTTTCCACCTTCTGTCAAATGAAAATAGCAAAGGGGTGAAACAGAAAGAATTCTTCTTCATAAGCCTCTAAATTGGTTTGGAATGATAGTGTTTGCCTGGTGGCTCCTTCCTAGAGTGACTGGCCGATACGCAACAGTGAACCTGCACTGAGAGCTCTGCTGCAATCTAGGAGACAAGCATCTCTGCAGAAGTACTACTAGGGATATGAACAGCCACAAACCTCTTGGGCTTTTTCATTTAACTGACAAATATATTCAACAGGGAGAAACAGTGGCTGCAAATGTCTGTCAGGTTTCTTTGAGTGAACCCGCCTTTTCTCTTACTCCTTTTATCTATTTCCCTATCTGTATAGCTTATCAGTTACACTGCTCTTTCCATCATTTCTCTCAATCACATACAGAACCCGCAACAAGCAACACCATCTGTTTTATGTATATGCCAAAAGCATATAGCACCAGATTTTATTGCTGAGAATGTTTATAACCATTCCCAGTAGTCTGTGCCCCAGCAGAACATTCAATCGAATTGCCCTACAAAATGCACACACACACACCAATTAACAGCATCAGAAACCAATAAACCTACTTATTTGTAAGGTTTACTTGTCCTTTAAGATGCAAGTCACAGTTTCCCCAAGAGACCTGCTTATCTTAAATAGCTACATCTGTTTCTTTGCTTTTTCTTAAATTCTAACAAATGTATCTAAGTGCCACATATTCTAGGCTCTCTACCAGAAGCCAATTACGTCTTAGAAACTTTGTATCTTTTTCTGGCTGCTCAGCACAAGAGATCACAGAGAAAGTCAGGACATTACAGTAACAATCCTGTACAGTGGGCTGTGCTGTCAAAATCTGGACTTTCCTGTTACAGCCGGGACAGTTGGGAGGTATGGTAAAAGTCTGTGATAGTGACATGGTTGCCGAATGTACCTGATACAAATCAGACTTGGTGATGAAATGTGAATCTATCTACTGTCAAAAAGAGTAAGTACAGTATACCATGCAAACACAAGAAGAGCATGTTCATTTTTATTCAATTCATTTGAATGAGCTTAATTTAATGCAAGTAACATTAAATAACATGAGAAATTACTAAATCAAATTTTTTTTTTCCCATTCAGCATTTGCACACATTTATTTTATTTGCAGGCCTCCTGCCAGAAGAGATGCAAATAGTTGCAGGCTAGTAGGTATGAATGTGGATCTAGTGCAAAAATTAAAATGTAATATAAGCTTCATCTTGCTGAAATAAGAAACTTGCTAAATATAATTAATGAAACATTCTGTACCATTTATGAAATAAACAAGTTACTCTTCACTCTCCACCTCAGAGCGACCTGTCTTTCTTCATTCAGTCTTCATGCAGTAGGTGGAATCAGTTTTTGATGGACAGGTCTAATACATCCTTTGGGGGGGGGGGGG
>CM044433.1:134964609-134981609 GCA_024363595.1 Xenopus borealis | reverse complement strand
TATATAAAGGAGTGTAAGAAAAAAATAATACAAACGATTTGTTTAACAGATTTGTTAAAGAGTGACAAATCCCATTTAAGCAAATCATTATCCACTAATGCAATTATTACTGCCTCCCCTGTAATTCCAGATACTGCCTCCTCCCCCCAAAAAATACACAGTTGTGTGTGCTAAAAACCTCTATCCCATTTTCTATTTAAGTACACATAATGCCACACTCCATATGGCCGCAGTAGGGGGTTTCAGGTGAACAGGGGGCAATATGGAGGTTTTTGACATCTCGGAAACACAAAATACTCGGTTAACAAAATGCTTAAAATCACTCGTGTCATTACCCTTACAGTTTAACATTTTGTGAAAACCCAAAAAATTACTTTTATAAAAAAACAAAAATGACAAAAGTGATTATGGACCTATCACCAGCAGAATTCTTAAATACTAGAATAATTAAAACAGGTGTCTATATTTATAGGTATGGTAGAATAAATACTGTACCACCCTGACAGCTTGAGAATTAGCCTGCAAGTAGTGATTAGGGCAGCTAGCAATGTGTATATATGCACTGGCCGAAACTGTTGGCTTTCCTATAAAGCATTTTTTAACCATTCTAGCTGTTGTTGAAGTCTGCATTTCTTATCCAATCTGCTCTGCGTTAAAAATATCTGTTCCTCCATCACAACATGCATATCTGTAGCATTTGTATCACTAAATTGGCAGGGAGGGAGTTGTTTACATGATCCATCTGCTTTCCAACCCACCCTTGACTTTTGCCAACATAATTAAGTCTCAAAAGAAAACAGGATCTATACTTAAATAATGATGCTTAAGCAATGCTGTTTCATACCGGAATATCAGAATAGACTGCCAGTAGACTGGCAGCTTATTACCCTCATTTACTATCAGCAATGTAAAACAAACATGATTTGGCTCATGACCTATTTGGATTTAGCAAAACACCAAAGTCTTCACAAAACTGAACCAGCTCCACTGAAGTGCATGAAATGCTGAAAAACCACAAGGGATTGAGTAGAGTTGTGAAATCTATCCTGAGACTCAATTGTCCCAGGAGCAATCCCAACCAGCAAATACATGAAAACAAAGTGTCTGCTGTTTGGTCGTGCAACCTCCTCGGGTTTTAAAGTAACACGCATACGCAAACATTTATTAGCAAAATTTTTACCAAATTTCACTTTCTAAAATTTTGCACACGTACCCAATGAGGTAGATCCTTAGGGGTATATTTATCAAAGAGTGAAGTTAAGAGTGAAGTTCTGCCACTAGAGTGAAATTCCGTGGCTCTCCATTAATTTCTATGGGATTTTTAAAGATGTATTTATCAAAGGGTGAACTTTCACATTATCCATTGATAAATATGCCTTTCAAAATCCCATAGAAATGAATCGAGAGACGAGGAATTTCACTCTAGTGGAGGAACTTCACTCTTTGATAAATTTACCACTGAGTTTCAAGGCTGTGAATAGACATTGTTTTACTAAATTGTTAGAAAATAGTTACACGGTCATTTCCTTAGTTACACCTATCAAATGTTGCAGCCCCTCTCAGAAGCACCTTACCGTGAAGCTGTTGTTGACATTTTTTGTGCTTGATTCAGCTACACTGGCATCGGACAGGTCGACTTCATCAAATATTAGAGACTAAAACAGGGAAAAAAGGAGAAAAACATATCAGTTGAATATTCAATGTCTTTCTAGATTGCTTACACACCATGCTCTATCTAAACAATGTAGATGTTTTTATTCTAGCATATGCTGGTCCTCCAAGCATAAAAAAAGCAATTAGAGAAGGAGGTTGCACTTGTGGAATTTGCATGATGTGTAACACCCCCAGCAGGTACAAATTTGGATCTTGAATATGAGGAAGATCCATGGCCTGCCCAAACTTTCTACAAAATAAACCACACCGTATTCATAATTTTATTTTAAACATCCTATATGAATAATTGATCTGGATAAGTATCTTCCTGGAGAACATCCATTTTGTTCTGTTCTAGCTGTATTTATGTTCTAGCTGTATTTATGTTCTATCCCCATTTATCTAAAACCTGTCGGGGCATTGTGCTACATCTACAAAATAGCAATTAATACACTTAAGAAAACAATTTCCATCTGTTAAGAGTGTTCTAAGTAAGTGACACAGAAGAGACATATCTATGCGACTAGCAGCAAACTGGAAACAGATCCCACTACAAAGCTTAAACTGCAAAATACTGTGCGGTAGGAAGCAGAAATGGCACTGAAAGCAGGTGTTTTTCGAATTCCAAACTTGCATCATGCAGCTTGGACAGGGATTGAGTGGTTTAACTTCCACACATTCAAACTTTCAGCTGTAAGCAGTATAATCTCCCCCACCACCAAATACATCTTGGATCTCTGCACTACTTGGACCTGAAGAACAACCCCCCACAGAAAGAGGCTAATAGGGGAATGTAATACAAGTCGGTAACGCAATGCAAAAAGTTAAGCCTTTGTGCGAAAAATTCTGCTTTGAGGGAATGCAATATACCTTTCATGAACCTGGAAACTGTTTAGCGACCACTTCCACCAGCGGAAGGGCGTTTGCGAATTTTCTACTTTGTGCTAATGTGCTTTCAATGTAATAAAACTTCTTACTGAAAAAGTCACAATGTGTGCTCCAAAAGATTACGACACCTTCAAGCACTTCTTAAGAGTGCGCAATTACAATTCGCACTGCGCAATAACGATTCGCAATGCAATAACCGTTTAAGGAACAATATTGAATTGCGAGATGTGGATTTTTACTCTTATTGGTGCGCAATGTTTTGCTCTTAGCGACTTTAATTACATTCCCCTGTTAATAACTTATTAGGATCTCAAAGAGCAGTATGAAATACACTTGGCAAAGTATGTATTTTAATGGAGTCCTAATAAATTATTAATAAAGACATTGTAAAGGCTTGCTCTCCAATTATGAGCCTGAGTAGTGGAGAAAACCCATATTCAGTTGTGGAGGAAACACAGAATAAAATAGCCCAATAGAATGAAATACAGAATAAGGACATATTGTGGGAATCAGAACAGCAAGGGGATATTGAGTTTAGCTGTAAGAAAGCCCAGTTTTGTGACATGGATTGGCTTTTTTGAGGATAGTTATCCAGAACATCTTTCTAGATTATGTATAATCTATTACAGTTGTTGTTATAGTCCTGGAGACTGAAGATTGTTGAATTGTAAAAAATTACATGGACACGTTCCTGTTATTTGAAACTTGTCAGTATCACTAGTAAGGGTGCACTGCAATATTACGATTTTTATACCCCCACCCAGCCCAACATACTTTCTGACACTACTAGTACTATGCAGAATTTGTAATGTCATTCAGTCATGCTAGAGGCAGTGTGATCCTTCCACAAAAGTAAAAAAAAACTCAAGTCAACTAAAGGATTGTGCTGCCATCAGTGACACACCGAATTTAGTCTAGCAGGTGCATTAATTATTGGAATGACTTAAAATTGCTTCTACTTACAGACAGGGAAATATACTATTTTTTATTATTTTATTTCAATATTATTAGATTTTTGATGAGGTTGCACACTTTATGAAATTACAATGCCAGTTTTATTTGAATAAATTCAAGGTTTAGTGTATTTTTGAACATTATATATATATATATATATATATATATATATATATATAATGTTATAATGTGTCAAGAACGGTTCCTGGTCATTGAGGTAACACAGGCAGAATTACCTTGCTGCTGTGCCATTATTGAAACTCAATATACACAAAAATGCACACTTTCTATGCAAAACATTTTTTATTTTTATAGGGAAACAACTTAACATCAAAATTACCAGCTTGTTCACAAAGAATTATCATACAGCTCAGCATTAGATGTTTGTAAGTATTTTACAACATCAAAATCACAAACTGCTTCAACATCTCTATTTCGTTTAGTGGTAAAAAGCTGGAATGTAAAATTTAGCTCAGCACAGTCCTGACGTCAATCGGCATGAATAAAAATAGCGTTGATTTTTGCCTGAAATAAAACCGCTGTGCCCCTCGTGCTGTGTATTGCTAATGTATGACTGTCCTGCCAAAACAGCATTTCTCATAAAAGTGTCTAAAAAAAATATCCAAATATAAGTTATGCAAACCGATGTAAGGCTTTTCCATGCAACATCGGGCAAACGCAGTGTTACATTGAAAACAGTGTAAGCAATGCTGAAAGGAGAAATCCTATATGGTCTTTTATTTATAGTCCATACAATGCAAAAATAAAAGTTGAGTAGAACTTAAAGCAATCCAAAAATAATGATATTAAAATAAGATGCTCTTTTTGTAAACATTAGGCCTCAGAGCATGGCTAGGGTGACAAACTACAGTTCCAGAGCCTTCCATTGTCTACACTGATTTTAACCACAACACTGCTTTAAAAATGCTGATAGGTTTCTATTTCAGTGCCATTTCCAGCCTGGTAATAAGAAAAAGTAGCTGGTTGGGGCCTAAGTCTGCACCCAACCTTTCCTGCTGCAAAATAAAATCCTAGGGGCTTCTGTCAAAAGGTTTCTATTACAATGGGTGAGGTTCAGGCACTGGCCAATTACTGATGGGGGGGGGAGGGTTTTTTCACATACAGGTTGAAATCTCCTTTAACACACACAATGAAATTTGCCCTTGTTTATTTGAATTCTGCTTGTGTCATCATTTCTTTTGTCTGCTTTTTGATTTTCAGATATAGTCTTATGAAGATTCAGTGGTGGAAGGTCTGTTACGGATACGGTTACTAAAATGAGTTTAACATAATACTGATTGATCGCTGTGTTCTTTTGGTTCCTCTGGAAATAGCTATTGAATAAAGGCACAATGGCATGAAACCTCGGATAAAAAGTGAAAAACATAAATGTTTAAAGGAACAGTTAAGTGTAAAATAAAAACTGGGTAAATAGGCTGTGCAAAATGAAAAAAATGTTTCTAATATAGTCAGTTAGCCAAAAATGTAATGTATAAAGGCTGGAGCGACTGGCTGTCTAACGGAACACTACTTCTTTTCTTTTCAGCTCTCTTAACTCTTGAGTTAGTCAGCGACTTAAAGGGGGGGGCACATGGGACATAACTGTTCAGTGAGTTTGCAATTGATCCTTAGCATGTAGCTCAGATTCAAAAGCAAACAGGTAAGACCCACATGAGCCCCCCTCAAATCACTGATTGGTTACTGCCAGGTAACCAATCAGTGGAAACCAAGAGAGCTGAAAAGCAGGAATTGGTGTTCTTTTAGACATCCAGTCACTCCAGCCTTTATACATTACATTTTTACCTAACTACATAAGTAACATTTTTAATTTGGCTAACATTTTTTAACAACTTTTTACTTTTAAACAATACATTTAAAGGGGTTGTTAACCATCCAACACTTTTTTTCAGATATGTTGGCTTCAGATAAAATAAAGACCTTTTCCAAATAATTTTTTATTTGTGATGGTTTTCCGAATACTGAAGTGGAAAGTAAAATTTTTAACCTTCTTATGTCTTTCTAAAACAGTTCTGTGGGGTCTCAGAGGGGTAACTGTTCTAGATCAATACATTTAGTTGATACATTTCTGATTTTTGTCCCTGCTAAGCATAATCCCTGAATTTTATTCAAGGAAACGGTTATAATTAAATCCTATAGATGCTGTTTATCAGATGTAGCTAATAGTAACAGTTCATAATCTGCACCTGGATTACAGATCTGCCAGACTCAAACGCCATAGACAGAAACATTAAAGGAGAAGGAAAGGTTAAAAATAAAGTAAGCTTTATCAGAAAGGTCTATATAAATTCACCAGTAACCCCTCAAAGTAATGTTGATCTGAGCATCTATTGTGCATAAATGGGCTTCTGTATAAGACCATGTTTTCAGCAAAAACCTTCAGGGCTCGGGCTTGAGCATACTCCGTTTGATCCTCTCTCCCTCCCTGCTGTAATCTGAGCCCAGTGCTACAAGTGTGCAGGGAAAGACATAGGTAGGAAGTGATGTCACACCAAGCTGATATGGCAGCTGCTATCCTAAACAAACAGAGAGCTTCTAGAGCGGTAAGAATAAATAAATAAGAATAAATGTAGTGCTGTAGCTTGCACTGTTGTGGCTAATCTATTGGATAAACTGCTTCGGTAGTTTTTCTTCTCATTTAAACTTCAATATTGGTAAAAAAAACAAAAGATGAAAATCAACTGAAAAAAAAAAAAACTTATTTCTGGTGAATACAACTCAATTAAAAAAAAGTGACTGGAAGGTGAACAACCGCTTAAAATGGGAATTCAATCCCTCGGGTGCTAACCTCCGACCCCCACCCCCCTGTAGGCCCATAAGTGGCTACTTACCCCTCCGTGCAGGTTCCCGGGTGCCATCTTCTTCAGCAACGTCCTCTTCAGTCGGCGCATGCGCAGTAGAACGCATTTGCTGGTTTGTACTACTGAACCGAAAGTTCACAAACTTCAATCGGTGAACTTTTGGCGCATGCACAGTAGCAGAAACCTGCGAATGCGCAGCCGGATCCAGGAAGAAGGGGAGAGGTAGGCTGGGGGGGGGAGGAGGTTAGAGTCAGAGGGATTGATTTCCCCTTTAACAATAGAACTCCTGATCAGGAAACCGATTATACAGAAAGCTCAGAATTATGGGAAGGTCTTATCCCAGACAGTCTATTATGTCTGCAAATCATACATACAGTGATCATAGAGGCTAAAGGTATTTTAAATTGCTAAGGGGATCAAAGTAGTGGATGTGCGGGCCTTCCAGATACCTGCAAGTTTTTCTCAACCCGCTCATCACTAGTTCAGAGGAAAAACCCCAATTTCTGTTTTCTCACACCAACCAGTTCAACGAGAACAGAAGCCTCTCTTTCATAACAGGGTCCCTCCAATGGTCTCCCTCCTCACACAATTAGTTTATTTGAAAAGTTTCTCTTAGTGCACAGTTGTGTAGCAGGGGTGGCAGGTACCATCTCACAGACACCTACCAACCCCCACCCTGTATTATACTTATACAGTATTTTATACAGTGGGTAATATGCCCCCTTCTGCAATTTGATCATGTAAAGGAACAGTAACAATTTTTGGGTACTTTATTAGAAATAATGCTCATGTTGCTATTTTAGAAAACAGAAATGAAAACCTCATTTCCTGGGTAAGCATGCTGCTATGTAAAGCTTATTCCAGTTAAGTGTTTTCTCAAAAGAGAATGGATGGAATAGTAGGTATAAGGGGAAGTCAGTTAAAATGCTTTATTCTTTGTAATGTTATCACTGGAATTCCCATGATGGATGGTGTGGTCTCACTGGGAGGAAGTCTGCTAATGCAGCTGTAAGAGCCATGCAGGCAGTGGTAATACCATGCATCACTCAATATATTGTGTTCCCAGGTGAGCAATTCAGAAGTGGCATGTACATAAATATGAATATGATTTAAAACAGCAATGTTAAGCACAACTGTAAACGATGTCTTGCTGCTGAAAACAAAAAATGTTAACATTAATCACTGCCATACATACAGAGATTACAAATCCCATAATGCTGTGAGTTGCAATGGCAGCAGAATGCAACAAATACATACAATCATGTAGGGTTGGGTCATGTGCCTATGGCGACCATTTACTAAAATGCAGTAAATTTGACTATAGGTTTCCACACATTATCGCTGAGAATATATTTTTCCGCCAGAATATTCGCAGCGACTAAGTTTTAAACAGCGATGCGCTTAGAAGTCATTGCGATCACTTGCGGTAACTACGCTAGCGAACAATCTTACATAATTTTAGCGATTGACTGATGATACCATCCAACAACATTACCAGAGTGATACTAATCAAACATGTAGGCATCATATAAACCAGTGGTCCTCAAACTTGGCCCTCCAGCTGTTAAGGAACCACAATGCAATGATGGAGTCTGACAGCCACAGTCAGGCAAATGCATTGTGGGACTTGTAGTTCCGTAACAGCTGGAGGGCCAAGTTTGAGGACCACTGATATAAACCGATCCATCCATGCACACACCCTTCTGCCAATAGAATGCTATGAACAAGAAATCATACCAGTTCTCTCTTTGCATCATTTAAATGCACAGTTTAATGAGAATTAAACTCCCATTGAGAATTTTCTTGCCAAAAAATAAGTAAAACCACTACATTGATGGCGGTAAAATGATGTGAATATTCTGGCGTTAATTTTGTCTTTCACACATTTCACTGTTTAGTAAATCAGGCATTAATGTGTACGTATCGTTATTTTCAGCGAATGCGATAACTGGCGAACACATATTCTTGCTCAAGAAAATTCGCAAATTTATTTTCCGCAGGTTAATAAACTCGCGAAAAAATATTCTGCGTTAAATTTGTCTATATTTTGTGCACAAATTTTTACCACACTTTAGTAAACGGACTCCTTGATGTGTTATAAGAAGGATTCCATTGTACTGATTTCATAAAGGAAGGCATTTCTGGCTCCTCCTCTGCTCCCTTGGAATCAGAGGTACGCACAGAAGTAGCGCACAAAGAGTGAATATGCAGGTACAGGTTGGGCATCGGTCTTACAAGGGTTGAGTGCAGGTTTAGTTTTTCCTGACCGATAAATCACTACTCTTCATCCTAACATCTCTGGTTTCTCTTTATCTTATTTAATTGTCTTATTTGAAGTCTTTTTGTATTTATGGTCACTGTTTGCTTGTGTGCGTCTCCTCCAAAACTCAAAAAACATACAGTGCAACAGACTCACTTTATCGATATAAGGACCTCAGACTGGAAGTACCTCAGATGCTTCTGAGGACGTGGCGAGACGCCACGAAACGCGTCAAGCATGGGGGTTGTTACACTCACGATTGCTGCTTTTTAATATGATCCAATAAATATGAAATTTTAATTTCAAGCATACTGATGGAGTGCTCCGCTGATTTATTCCTACTGCAACTTTCCTGGAAGTACCTCTAAGGCAGATGCTGTTTTGAATGATGTGCAATCTTCATACCATCAGAATGAATAATTAATAAAATAAATACTTTATATCATAAATGACCTATCAAAGAATGTTACATAGATTGTTAAGTATTTCCCTTTGTGGTCTTTGTGTCACTCCCTGATCACCTGGCAGTAACTAACACATAAGTGTGGGAGTAAAAGATACAGCTCTGTTTAATTATTGGCTGATGTAACCTAGTATGTAGGTGTGCCCTTTGTTCAGCCCTTACTACTTAAAATGTCAGTTTTCTATTTAAGATTATCCAATAGCACATACTACAATCAAAGTATATTTTTTTATGAAAACAGTTTATTAGTTATATAGTTGCTGTTATATGCAATAAACTGTGTATTAAAGTGATACTGACACTAAAAAATGAGTTTTAACATATAAATGTACATTAAATGTTACCTATAGGTCATGCTATATAACTGTTAGCTGAAATTTCTAAGCCTGACACTCTGACACCCTGACACTCTTACTTTGCCAACCTAACAGTCCCATCTCAGTCTGTTAGTTACAGTTGCTAATGATAAAAGATGCCGGGTGCACAAATATGGCAGCCCCCTCATACAGGAACATGGGGGATCAGACAGGTAATGGAAAAGCATCATGCAAATACCTTATGGCGAAGTTAGAAGTAGCTTTCAAAGCCAGTTATTATAATAGAGGTAAAAAAGAGTTTGACTTCAGGTGTCAGAATCTCTTTAAGATACCTGTATTGTTCAGATATAGGTTCCCGTTAAATAAACATTAAAACATCCTATTTTTTATTTTTTGATAAATGCTATTTATGTAGCATAGGGCATGTGAATACCTTCTGTCATAAGCTTTTGCTGTATAAACAGATCAGTTACAGATCCAGTTAGACTGCACTGCCACCTATTGGAAACCAACAAATTCCATGAGCTGCCTGCACTTAGTGAATTACCTGCTGTGAGATAACTGTCAATAAATTGATTGAAGAAATTATCAAAGAAATCTACATCATCAGCATGCCATTTCAATTTGTTATATAGCGAAAATAGTAACAGAAGCGGTTATACCAATTAGCATTTATTTTTATAACATCTGCATTAAATTTTAATTCATTACAGTACACTCAGTGAATTCCACATAATTAAAATGGCACATTTTCAAATTAGTAAATACTGCCTTTCTACATCTTTTCCGTTGAGCCAGCATTTTGTGATGGTCTGCGTGCTCCCTCAGAGATCACCTGGCAGGATATAATGCAACTCTAAGGGCTGAACTCTACCGATTATTTCAGTGCGATCCGACATGCTGCACAATAATGCAGGCGTCATGTCAGATGCGACGGAAATAAGGTAAGAGATGGAAATGTCAGATGAAGTCCCATTGCTTATCCGAGGCAACGTGACTGTCTGATGCAGACACAGTGTGCAGGGTAAAAAGAGTGCAGTCAATTCACTGGCTATTGTACCATAGCATGTATGTGTGCCCTTGGTTTGTTTACTGCCCTGTGAATTGTACAAGCCAGGCGTTAGCCCTTGGCACTCAAGATGGCAATTTTTTGTTTAGAATTATCCAATAACACAGTTTATTAAATATAGCTGGTGATACTCCAGCTATATTCAAACCAAAGAAATAAATTATTTAGGCCTAGTTTTGTGCAAAATAGGCCGATATTGGATTTCTTTCAACTCCGACAAATTAATTTGCTTGCAGCAGTACGTACATTGCCTGGTAACCTCATGTGAGAATACCTTTAACTCCCTGCAGCCGGCTCCTCTTTTGCACAGCGATGTACATGCACACATGCGCGTTTCTTTTGGAGCATTACCGGTGATGTCATAGTTGCTGCGAAATTCAATTATTTAAAGGGGCAGTGATTTCATTACTGTGTTTTGACCCCTGCCTGTCCCTGACTACCGCTTGTTTGCTACCTGCACCAACTTTTGCCTGTTCCTGACCAGTCTCTCAGATCCTGACTTTGTATTGAATTAATGCTTGGTTTGACCCCAGCCTGTGTCCTGACTACGCTTCTGGTTCCCGATTCTGTGCTGTACTGACTGATTGTTATCGACATCAGCCTGACCTTCGACAACGCTCTCTGTTCCCTGTTTCCCTATTGTTATGGTTCCTTTATCTGCCCCATGGTCCTCTCAAGACCTGGCAGCATCTGAGTAGTAGAGGGCTCCTCCAGAAACAAAAGGCAGATGCGTGAGCCAAGACCCGGACCCTGTGGTTTGTTCTGGGTTTTGGGAAACCATACAGTATACAACATGGTTGCTACTTTAAAAAGCAGTCCTGTTAAAAGGAAAACTATACCCCTTGATCTATGTAGGTGACTATAAAAATATAACACATAAAACGGCTCATACATGAAATGCTGTTTCACCAAAATAAACCATTTTCATAAAAAGTACATTTCTAAAAAGAAAATGTCCATTTTAAGTACTATGGGCTGCACCTTGGCTCAGACAATTAATAGTGCATGCAATCAAACCAAGGGCACACATACATGCTAGATTAAAACAAATTAATTAATCAGGGTGATCTCTGAGGGAGAACACAGACCATTACAAAATGATGGTTCAAGGGAAACAATATAAAAGGGCAATATTTAATGTAAATGTATATTTAGGTTTGGTAAGATCCTTTACCAAGCCATTTAATATAATATAAACGATCTGTTCATTCTGGAGGTATACTTTTCCTTTTTTCATTGCTTTATGATAGAGGACTGCAAGATGAGGGATCTATTATTTTAACTAGTTAAATATTCTTTGTAATGGTCAATGGATAATGTGATGAAAATGATTTCTAATGCACACAAAAAATGATGTAAACCCCAAATTTTTCTTTTTCTTTGCATAATCAAGGAGCTGTTGCGGACAGCTAGGAGCTACTGCTGTAATGTAGACTGTTATCCATAGTTACAAAGATGCAAAAATAGAAGTGCAGGGAATGAGATCTAATAGCTGATATTAGGATATAGTAAAACTTTGTAGTTAGATGAGCTGCAACTGTCCCCCAAACTGTAGTTTCATAGGGAGGGAAACAGAGAGACAGGGACAGGACATGGGCTGCTGCAGGGTTCTGCTGGTCACTCACAGGTATGACCATTCCTAAAGAAGAATGAAAGACATGCCGAGCATTCATTTCAGTCTAGACGCAGAGCAGAAAGGTTGATTCTCTCTCTCTCTCTCTCTGTATCTTTGATTTAATAACATTTTTAAGAGGTAAAATGATTTAAACCAATTTTTTTTCTTTGACTATACATTTAAAAGAGAAACCGAACCTGGTTAGGGTGAGAAGGACTGAAAGGAGCCAAAAAGCCCTTCACAAGCAATAGCATGCAAAGTGAAGCCTTCTGAAATCAGAAGGTATTTACTTGTCTCATGCCATACATATAGCACTGCCTAGATAGCAAAAATGAGAGTTTTATTCTCCCATAATGCATCATGGGCAGAGACATGTAAATCACTCCTTTATGTCCCTGTGGCCAACTATGCATCCAGAACCGCTGGTTTATAGCACAGATACAGCCTAATAGTTCAGAGCCATATATCCAAACTTGCAGACAACCTGTTTCGATCTTGTTAGATCTCATCAGTGCAAGACATTGGAACATGGCTTCTGAGAGGTAGGACTTGGAGAGCAGCAAAAAGAGAAACCGAACCTGGTTAGGGTGAGAAGGACTGATGCATTATGGGAGAATAAAACTCTCATTTTTGCTATCTAGGCAGTGCTATATGTATGGCATGAGACAAGTAAATACCTTCTGATTTCAGAAGGCTTCACTTTGTATACATTTAAAGAAGGAGTAATATAATACTAGGAGATAAGAATGACACACTGAGGGGAATTCTCAAAAGTGAAAGGAGCAGTAACACCAAAAAATGAAAGTATTTTAAAGTAAAGACAATATTATGTAGTGTTGCCCTGCACTGTTAAAACTGATCTGTTTGCTTCAGAAACACTACTGTAGTTCATATAAACAAGCTGCTTAGTAGCAATGGTGGAAATTGAAAAATGGCTATATGGCACAGGATCAGTAATGGATAACAGATAACATTATGTTCTACAGAGCTTATCTTCTGTGTAACTTGAGCCTTTTCTCCTTTGAATGGCTGCCCCCATGGCTACACAGCAGCTTATTTATATAAACAATAGTAGTGCTTCAGAAACGCACCAGTTTTACCAGTGCAGGGCAACTCTGCATTATATTTTTATTACTTTAAAACAATTTCATTCTTTGATGTTACTGGTCCTTGAAGGAAGCATTTACTGGAGTAGAAGTAGTTTTAAAACTGGTGTACATACAATCTCCATATTCACAAAATTTGCCACAATTCTGACTCAAACACCACTTTTTAATTTTTTGTGAATATGTGGTTAAAAAAGGACATTTTCCCCTGGATATTTTCAAAATGGAGTAAAGCTCAGTGTAAAGCTTCCCGCATGTCCTTGCTCTGCATTGCTTCATCCAAGCTCTATTAGCCCCTATTTCAGTGGCACTATAGGGGAGCACTTAGCACATACTGTGTACGGATATTAGAATTCTATTGGCAGACACATACACTAAACACTTCCAGGAAGTTTTACTTCCCTTTAACAGGAGACTGCAAATCTACTGTAACTAACTCATGAGAAATGAGAAATTTTGTGAAATTATAGGTGATAAAGCAAGTGTTCTCACATATTGTCCTTTAAAGGAGAAGGAAAGGATGGAGACATTTGGGGGATGCCAAATGTTAGGCACCCCCAAGTGATTGTAACAACTTACCAAAAACCTGCTCCTATCAGGAGAAATCTGCACCAGCCCCAGATTATAGGAGTGAGCACCACAGAGAGAGAGCTACTTCCGTCTTTGTGCATTTACCCGAACTGAAGCACTCGCATTTGAATGAAAAAGCGGCTTTTTGTTCTAATGCCCATGCACAGCTAGTAGCTATCTCCGTGGTGTTCACTCCTATAACCCAAGATCGGTGCAGATTTCTCCTGATAGGAGCATCGGCCCTGGGTTTTTGATAAGTCGCTACAATCGCTTTGGGATGCCTAACGTTTGGCACCCCCAAGTGTCTCCAGCCTTTACTTCTCCTTTAAATAGGGAATCTTCTCTGAAAGTGCAAAAGACAAATATGAAATATGAGGTTTGTGAATATGGTGGCAAATATACTGAACTGCACAAAAAAAATTATAAGTAATATATACACGTTCAGTGTGCATTTTGATATATGTCGATAGGATCCACTGTTCTAGGACGTACTGTATTAACACACTACAAAGTACAATTTTCTGATGGGCTTGTAAAATAATGTCTGGACAATGTATTCAATATATATCTGATTTATTGCAAAGCAACACTGATATGCTCTTACCTTTGAATCCTTGGCATAGTACAGGGTTCTGCCACGCAGCTTAAAATAGCGTTTTTTCCATCTCTGAAATGAACTGGTCTGCTTCAATAATAATCCCTCTTTGATACTTGTCTGGAAAGTAAACAAAAAAAACAGGATTGTCAAAATGGAATGAGCACATTCATCTTTTTCCTCACGCATGAATACCAACAAGATGACAAAAGAGAGGGGGGTCTTCTTCTTGTTTTTTGCAGAACACAGCCATCCTAAAGGAGTGTAAATATTTAGGGGGTTATTTATCAAAGGATGAATTTTAGAGTTTCATTTACCACAAATGAATTCCAATAGTTTCTAATTTTAGAAAAAACTTGAATCTGCGAGTTTGGGGCAAAAACCCTCTGAAAAAAAGCCTTGAACATATTCAAATGCAGCAGCTTTGGTAATCTTCGGAATAAGGGCAACGTGGTGGCGCATGTTCAGCCTGTGCCATCTGTCTGTCTGTTTCGTGACAACTATGCATGTGCCGAAACTCATGAAAATTGCAGAAGCGCCGGTCTCATTCCGAAGATTACCGAAGCAGCTGAAGATGACGCATGTGTAGTTTGATGCCTGAATCTGCACCGAGGGGAGAATAAAGCATTAAGCATTTGCCTGGGGTAAAACTTAGGCTGGGGGGAGGAGGGTCTTGGTGGGGATGGGGGGTAGAGGTTTTTTTAAATTTAGGGTTGAAATTCACAATAACTTAGCTTATAGTTTGTATTCACAAAACAGAACAACAATAAATAAACAAACAACAATAACAAACAAACAGTTGGGAATTCACAAAATGATGATATGGAGACAAAATAAAAGTGGGCATAGATTTGCTGAATTTCCCACCATATTTACAAACTTTGATCTCCATTTTTGTGAATGTGTCTTTTAAAGGAATTGTTTAGTACAAAAACTGGATAGATAGATAAATAAATAAGATGTGTAAAATAAAAAAATGTTTCTAATATAGTTAGCCAAACATGTACTGTATAAAGGCTGGAGTGACTGGATGTCTAACATAACAGAACACTACTTCCTGCTTTTCAACACTCTTGCTTTCCACTGATTGGTTACCAGACAGCAATCTTAAAGTCACTAACTCAGAGTTTGAGAGCTGAAAAGCAGGAAGTTGTTTTGTGTTCTGTTCTGTTAGAAATCCAGCCACTCTAGTCTTTATAGGATTACATTTTTGGTTAACTAGCTATTTTAGAAAATGTTTTATTTTGTACAGCCTATTTGCCCGGTGTTTTTTTTTTTTTTTTTTTTTTTTACAATGAAATGTTTTCCATTGAAACTAGCAAAATTATGTAAATATGGGCTTTTAATCCAATATCAGTCCCCTATACAGCTATGGAAAGCATGGTGAATGTAGATTGGAAGAAGCAATGCACAACTGAAGACAGGTGAAGTTACAATGACCTTTACTATATTTAAAAAAATGTTTGGAGAAAATGTTGTTAAAATAATTTTTTGTTTTTGACGTTTTAAATGACATTCACAAACATGTCTGTAACCACTACCACAAAACTACTCAGGTTTACCAACCATAGGAAATTTTCACTTTAGCAATTAAAAAAAAGTGACCGTGCAGCTTGTTTAGACAATGGTTATACAATTAGCATCTGCTAGGATTTTTAAAAATGTAACAAACGAGCTTCCCATTGTATTAAGTGAATATGGTATACAAAATTGCCAGCCTCGGATTCTTCCCAGTGCTTTATACTCAAGTGAACAGCATAAATGTTATGACACACTTCTTTTTAAGCTAATTATAAGCATTGCTGTCTGTTCTGTTTTTATTCAAGATGAATAATAAAATTGCTCTGTTTGTGACAATGTTAATAGTTAAATATCTGGTGAGAGCTGCTTGCAATCTTATGCATGGTGTGGAATTCTGCTCCTGAAATAATGCTGTGAGAAAATATGTAATTTCTGTCAGCCCTGATTCATATGTGAATAATTATTTAGAGATAAAATTATTGTTGTGATAACTAGTGTTTCCTGGACACTTCCAGTGTCCATACAATAAAGGGCTGATTTATGAAATGAAACATTTATATTCTTTCACTGTGACAGAAACAATGTTTTGGTGGAGATTCCCTTTAATAAAAAATAAACACTTTCTGAAGTCCACAGCTCTAATGGCCCATGATTTTAATGATTCAGATTTAGTTCAGCTGAACACTAATATTACTACAGAATCACACACACAAACAGCTGAGATTTAGTCAAATCCTGGATGCAGATTCCAGAGCATCTTCACAAATGTCACTACCCTGGTTTCACCGAAAGTCATTTAAAAAATGCTTTTAGGCCATCCCCTTATAATGTGCTGTCCTCTTAGTAACTGCTGGTTAATAGCATTAACATTCATAGATGAATTCTAAGGTTTTATATGTGCTAATGGTTCTAAATTCATATTTTTTTGGTCTATGGCAATGCAGTGTTGCAGAAGATATGTGAATGTATTCTACTTTAGAAGGCTTTGACTGAACTTTTGGATTCTCATCTATCTATACAATATAACCCTGATTTTACAGTGGAATGGATGTTTTTCTTTCACGGTCCCATACAGGCAAGTGGTATATTTTGTTATTTCCTGTATTTTACACTGTTTTGCCACAGTCCACCGAGATATTTCAAATCAGAGTTATACTCTACCTCTCATAT
>CM044433.1:134949196-134962754 GCA_024363595.1 Xenopus borealis | reverse complement strand
CCCCCCCCCCAATAACATACGCACTTACAGCAACACACCTCATCCTACCCACACCAAGAGCTGGCCAACAGAAAAAGGAGGACATACATTGCTTCTCTAGGGTACCCAGCCTATGGTACAAATAGCACTTGAAGCACATCCATCAGGAAACCTTACATCAGGGAATTTGGGGAATTTTCCAAATAAGCATATCAAGACATTTTATTCCCAGTGCTGTCACAGTCAGGCAGCCAGACATACCAGCAGCAACCTCTATGATCTTAACAAACGTGTCTTCTGCCGTCTCATATACTGAGCATAAAAACAATATGTAGCAGCAAAGGAAGAAGACAAGTTTCACGTGGCATACTTGGAACTAATGGCCACTTGAAAAAAAATAAAACTAGAAAAAAATTGAGCAGGGTTAGTACCAATGATACACAAAAAACAGTGTGAAAAATGTTTCTTCAGAAACACTACTATTATTTACATAAATAAGTGGCTATGTAGCAATGGGGCAGCCATTCAAAGGAGAAAAGGCTCAGGTTACACAGCAGATAAGCTCTGTAGAACATAATAGTGTTATCGGTTGTCCACTATTTAACCTGTGCCATATGGCCTTTTCTCAATTTCCACCATTGCTACACAATAGCTTGTTTATATGAACTATAGTAGGGTTTCTGAAGCAATCGCCACAGTTTTAACAATGCAGGGCATTTTTAAAATAACTTTAAAACAATTTCATTTTTTGGTATTACTGGTCCACCTTTAGGTTACTTTGAGTATGTTATAGAATGACACATTCTTGGCAACTTTTCAATTAAATGTCCATGGTCACTGAGCTCATCTTAAAAACAAATGTTCTGTAAGGCTAAAAATGTACTGTTATTGACACTTTTTATTACTCATCTATTAATCAGGCCTCTCCTATTCATATTCCAGTCTCTAAGTCAAATCAATTGCTGGAGTAATTTGGGCCCGAACAAGTTATATAACTCAAAATAACCACAAATAATAACAAATGAAAACCAAATGCAAATTGTCTCAGAATAATATTCCCTACCTCATAATGAAAGTAAATTTAAAGGTGACCAACCCCTTTTATTGAACTGCTGATACAGAGACGTTTTTGCATTACCTACTTCTCCAAGGTCACACAGAAAGGAACCTGTGTGAAATTACCCTCAAAAGGTTACAATCCTCCAGGATATTAACTATTTGCATGCCAGTGTATGTTATGCACACCAGGTTCTGTGCAGTTTGCTGTTCAAGGGTCATTATACCAACAAACTAATTGGGTAAAATTCAGCGTATAGCCATGTTGTTTGAAAGATGATACTTTTGATGATACTAGGCCACACCACCTTCTACCTCCTAGTTAGGAAAAGCTATATAAGGTTGGATGTAGTAAGGCAGTCAAAAACACAGTGGCAGCTTAGGCAAGACTGAGAAGCAACATGAATCGATATAAGAACATAGTACCTTACTCAGGTCATGGAAAAAGTAAGAAAAACAATCCAATTTTATCAGGTTACAAACAGTGACCTTCCTCAGGGTGAACACTTCTCCTAGTGGAAGGACAATGTTTGTGACTTTACAGTTAATTAGCATGTTGCAAGATCTGATGAGTGTGGTAGTATATCCATTGATCACTGATACTACCAGTTCCCAGGCTTTTTGAATTAAGCCTGTGCTTCATCTTGTGTTATATATACAGAAATCTCCCAGCGCTTATTGTATACAAGGGGAAGTGAATCACAACAGTTAACAGGTGTTTTTAAAACCGTTACCAAAACTGCCCCTGCGCCATAGCCCTAAAACTGCAAATTAAGTCAGTATCACCTTCAAAGTAGCTTTGGGGCAGGGCAATAATTATTATTCATTTATTCAAATAGCACCAGCACATTTACACAACACTTTAAAGAGATTATACACCATTCACATCAATTTCTGCCCCAGTTGAGCTTAAAGTACACGTAAACCCCCCTCCACAAAAATTAAATCAGTGAATAGCCTCTTTGAAATCTTAGATAACTGCCACTCTGGTTGTTAAAAAGTTAACAGTAAGGCTGCAGGATCCCCCTTAAAGGGGTGGTTCACCTTCAAGTTAACTTTTAGTATATTGTAGAAGGGCCAATTCTAAGAAACTTTTCAATTGGTCTTCATTATTTATTTTTCATAGTTTTTTAATGATTTGCAATTTTCTTCTGTTTCTTTGCAGCTTTCAAATGGGGGTCACTGACACCATCTAAAAACACATGCTCTGTAAGGCTACAAATGTATTGTTATTGCCACTTTTTATTCCTTATCATTCTATTCAGTCCCTCTCCTATTCATGTTCCAGTCTCTTATTCAAATCAATGCAGGGTTGCTAGGGTAATTTGTACCCTAGAAACCAAATTGCTGACACTGCAAATTAGAGAGCTGCTGAATAAAAAGCTAAATAACTTTAAAACTACAAACAATAAAAAATGAAAACCAATTGCAAATTGTCTCGGAATATTACTCTCTACATTATACTAAAAGATAACGCAAAGGTGAACAACCCCTTTAATCAAAAAGAAATCATTCTCCTCCTAGAATACCCTCAGCCCGCTCCCACAGGATTTGCTTTGGCTGTTGGCTCATGAGCATGCTCAGTTCTTCTCAGCTCAGATTACTTCACACACCCTTCAGTCTAACAGACAATGAATTTATAGCCTTGCTGGTTCCCATATAAACTCTAGCTGTCTGATCCCCTCCTGAGTTCAGCTTAACCATTACAGTACTCAAACCCAGCAGATTTTTTTTATGAAAGGATGTTGTGCCTGTGTAAACCTGCATTCTACATTGCATAAAGTTTACATCTCAATGTTAAAGTAAAACTATACCCCCCAGACAATATAAGTCTCTATAAAAAGATATTGCATAAAACAACTCATATGTAAAACCCTGCTTCATGTAAATAAACCATCTTCATAATAATAGACTTTTTAGTAGCATGTGCCATTGGGTAATCATAAATAGAAAATTGCCATTTTAAAAATAAGGACAGCTTTTTGGGATCGTAGGATTCAACGGCGCACACAAACATACCAAACAAACTATAAAGTTAGGTCACGAGTCAATTAACAGACAGAGTTGTGCCTTTTGCTTCCACACTTCTTCCGGTTACAGTTAGAGTTGAAATATTTCTGGTCAGGTGACCTCTGAGGCAGCATACAGACCACAAAATGGTGGTTCACGGCAAGAGATGTAAAAGGGCAATATTTACTTAAATATATACTCCAGTTTGGGAAGACTCTTTAATATGCCACTTAATATGATATAAACTCTTAAATCTCTTGCTCAAGTACTCATTTTAGGGGTATAGTTTTCCTTTAATGATTTTATGCTTATTTTATGCTTAGTTTATGCTTTTGAAATGTGCAGGAGGAAAAGGCAGGAGGTCCCTCACACAGACAAAGGAAATGGACGTCATCCACTCAGGCATCTAACTCTTTAACAGCCAAAAAGCAAAGCTAAAACATGCAGTGTTAGTGGAACATATACAGCATTACTTTATTACTACTGTGGTATGCTTTAAACTTTCTTTTCAGGATTTGGAGTCATGAATTGTTAACTTAAGAAAGAAAAAATGTAAACAGTAGATTTTTGAGCCATGATATCTTATAGAAGGACAATATAATCTCAGTCAGCAGGTTGCTTTTTTGAGAGAAAAGAATGTTTAACTGCTTATTTAACCAACATTTTGCTCCTATAGCAAACATAATGTGGTGACCGTATTTTTATCAACATTCTTCTCTCAGATAAAAATGAAGCAATCGTACTATGTTTACAGACCTGCAGTGTATATACTAAACTGCCACAGAGTACAGAAAGTGTATTTGCACCAGTAACCATTGCTTTCCAAATCTGACTGCTCTATTTTTGCTGAAGTTCAAATAAATAAATAAATAAAACCTTTCAAAAAAATGCCACCTTTCTGCAAAGGAAATGAATAAACAAAAAAAATAATTAAATCATCTTTCATTTGCTTTATGTTCCCTTGACTGTGCTTTCTAAGGAGTAAAAAACTATTTTATTAAATGATTATTAAATTGACACAATTACCAGGTTAAACCAACTCACATAGGACTTCTGCTATGGTCTACTCAAGTTATAGGACTGCTAATGAAAGGACATTATTATTATTGAATTTGGCAATAAAGCATTAAAGTGGTTGTTCACCTTTCAGATAACTATTAGTATGGTGTAGAGAGTGATATTCTGAGACAATTTGCAATTGGTTTTCATTTTTTATTATTCTTGGTTTTTGAGATATTTAGCTTTTTATTCAGCAGCTCTTCAATTTGAATTTTAAGCAATCTGGTAACTAGGGCCCAAATTCCCCTAGCAACCATGCACTGATTTGAATAAAAGACTGGAATATAAATAGGAGAGAATCTGAATAGAAGGATCAGCAATAAAAAGTAGCAATAACAATACATTTGTAGCCTTACAGAGCGTTTGTTTTTTTTTAGAAGGTGACGGCGACGCCCATTTGAAGGCTGCAAAGAAAAAGACAAATAACTATTAAACTATAAATAATAAATAATGAAAACCAATTGAAAAGTTTCTTAGAATTGGCAATTGTATAACATAATAGAAGTTACCTTAAAGGTGAACCACCCCTTTAAAACACAATGAACTCAACCTAAGCTTCCACCCAACAACATCAACAAATAAAAACCTTATCTCCTACTCACAAAACAACATATCCAAACCAGTCATCTAACAAGGAAATGCAATACCTCAAAAATAAGTGGGTGCATACAAACAATATGTAACAAAACAACACAAATGTATCTTTGTATACAGTTGTGTGTGTTCCTCTCTGTACTTCCTCCCTCCATTAGTCAGCTTAATGATCATTCCAAAGAGCAAAGAGTAAATAGATAGGCTGTGCAAAATAAAAAATGTTCCTAATATAGTTAGTTAGCCAAAAATATAATGTATAAAAGCTGGAGTGACTGGATGTCTAACATAACAGAATACAACACAACTTCCTGCTTTTCAGCTCTCTAAATCTGAGTTAGTCAACGACTTGAAGGGGGGCCACATGGGACATATCTATTCAGTGAGTTTGCAATTGATCCTCAGCATTCAGCTCAGATTCAAATGCAGCAGTTATGACCCATGTGGCCCTCCCTCAATTCACTGATTGGTTACTGCCTGGTAACCAGGGTAACCAGTCAGTGTAAACAAAAGAGAACTGAAAAGCAAGAAGTAGTGTTCTGTTCTGTTATGTTAGACTTACAGTAACTCCAGCCTTTATAAATTACATTTTTGCCTAACTAACTATATTGAAAACATTTTTATTTTGCACAGCCTATTTACCTAGTTTTTACTTTTATACTGAACAATTCCTTTAAGATGTTTAGAACATGTATAGGACATATACATATAGAATTATACACACTGCTCCTTTCTTGAATGTATGTATTGAAAAATGTTAAAGATACATTTCTGTCTATTATAACTATAAAATGCAGAATGCACTAAACATGCCAAATCACGTGGAAAGAGAAATAAAATGTAGAAAAATATCCCTTATATTACCCTTACATAAATAATTTGATCATTTCTTGAGTACACTACGCTTTAAATACTTGCTATTTTAAAAAAAAGCTTTGGCTGAGAAATAAAAAAGTGCCAGTGTTTTCAGCAATATCAGGGGCTGAACTGCTATGTAGGTAGCCCTCTCTAGAAACAAGAGTTGTACAAGTCGTGTAAGTTCTCTTTTAAAGATAAATGGGATGTTTTCTGTTTTTGGATTTATAAATGTTTCATTTTAATCAAATAATATTAACTTAAGATGTCAACAGCTAGAGAAGTGTCTTGGCAGAGAGTTCTAAGAATCCATGAATCTAATAATGAGACACTATTTTAATAGGATGTTTAAAGAAACACTTCATTAGATAGACTTCTTAAGCTTTTACAATCAGATTATACATACCATTCATGGGCCCTGAACTGCCATATCCTGGGTAACGTTTATGTTTGAAAAAAAATATATACTTGAGATGCTTGCTGTTTAAAGGGGTCGATCACCTTTTTAAAAGTGTGTTCCATTTATCAACAAATTTCACATTTTCAATGTATACTTGTTTTCTATTGTTTGCAAGATAAAACATTTTTTATAAGTTTTATAAAATTTTCAAGCTTTGGCTTCCCCGGTGGGGGTCGCAGAACCCTTCCAATACTTTGTCAGGTGGTGTGCACTAGATCTACAACGGTGTGCGATGGCAATGAAAGAACGAAAATGTGCTCTGCACATGTATGTCCCTTCTGACAGTATTTGCATAGGCATATTCCTATTCTATTAAAAGAAAACTATACCCCCAGAACAATGTAGGTCTCTATAAAAAGATATTGAATAAAGCATCACATGTGTAAAACCCTGCTTCATGTAAATAAACCATTTTCATAATAATATACTTTTTTAGGAGTATGTGCCATTCGGTAATCCTAAATATAAAATTGCCATTCTAAAGAATAAGGGCCGCCCCCTGGGGCCCCTAGGCTTCACGGTGCACACAAATAAACCAAACATGTATGAGCCAATTTCTTCCACACTTCTTCCTGTCACTGTTAGAATAGAAATATTTCTGGTTGGGTGATCTCTGAGGCAGCAGATATAATAACTGGCGGCACCAATCAATGGAATCATAAAATGCCTTTATTAGGACATATGGGCTCTGACCCCAAACACACAGCAACGTTTCAGACCCCTCACGGTCTTTTTTCAAGGTCTCTGAGGCAGCACACTAACCATCACAAAATGGTGGTTCAATGCAAGAGATGTAAAAGGGCAATATTTACTTAAATATATATACCAGTTTGGTAAGATTCTTTAATATGCCAGTTAATATGATATAAACTGTTGCTTAAAAGAGAAGGAATAGCATTTTACATTTGGTGGTGCAAAAAGATAGGCACCCCCAAGTGAGCCCCAACTACAATCAGCAGAAAACCGCACTGGCCTGGGGTTTTTCCTTCAAGCACAGCCGAGAGATCCTCTTCCTGTTTCTTCGGGTCTTCCTGTGGCTGCGCATGAGCAGTACAATGAAAAGGCGAACTTTAAAGGAAAACTCTACTCTACTGCGCATGCGTCTGCCCCAGGAAATTTGAAAACCCAAAGAAGCAGGAAGAGGATTTCTCCACTGTGCTCAAAGGAAGAATCCCAGGCCGGTTCTGTTTTTCTGCTGATAGGAGCACCAGCCCAGGGGGGTGCCTAACTTTTAGCACCTCCAAGTGTAAAATGCTTCAATCAAATACAATTTTCACAGCTTGTCCCTTAAACTTCATAGCATATTGGCTCACCTTCACCAATATGCTACCCACTATTCGACAATTCACATGATGCGAAGGAGACCACACAAACTGCAGTGCTGTGCTGCTACTTTTTATTCCATTAACACAACACGTTTCAAGTCAACAAGGGCCCTTTTTCACTTCAAAAACATGTTGTGTAAATGGAATAAAAAGTAGCAGCACAGCACTGCAGTTTGTGTGGCCTCCTTCGCATGATGTGAATTGTCAAGTGTAAAATGCTATTCCTTCTCCTTTTAAATATTCATTTTGGGGGTAATGGTTTCCTTGTACAGTTTCAGTGTTACAAACCATTATCAAAACTACTAGCTAAGGTGATCCTTCAGCCATCATCAAGCAGTATATGTAAAGTCTTATTTCTACTCTGAAAAGTAGCTTTTAGTCAGTGAAGGAATCAAAGGGGTGCCTACAGGGCATGCTCACCGACTGTGCTCCAATGGGAAGCAATCAGGCAAACACAGTAAGGGTAGGTTTACCAGTAGAAAGCAAATGTTTTGCTAAATGTGGAGGACTTATTTCACAGGCACAAGACCACATGTTGTAGAGCAGGGATCCCCAACCTTTTGAACCCGTGAGCAACACTCAGAATTAAAAGGAGTTGGGGAGCAACACTAACATGAAAAATTTTCTCGGGGTGCCAAATAAGTGTTGCGATTGGTCATTTGATAGCCTCTATGTGGATTGTCAGCCTACACAAGGCTCTGTTTGGCAGTACAACTGGTTTTTATACAACCAAACCATGCCTCCAAGCCCAGAATTGAAAAATAAGCTCCTGCTTTGAGGCCACTGAGAGCAACATCCGAGGTGTTGGAGAGCAACATGTTGCTCACGAGCTACTGGTTGGGGATCACTGTTGTAGAGACTACATAGCCATGTCTAATTAAGGGTTACTCATGCTTATTTAAATGCTGCTTCGGAATTAGTGACTGGCAGACGCAAGGATCTTTTTAGTGTTATTTTTGAGTAATTTGCATCCTGCCTCCTCCCATCTTCCCTCTCCTTTTTTTAGGTACAAATTGCCCAACAGAATAGAAGTCTGAAATTCTAGGGTAACACAAAACCAGGACAGTATGTCAATTCAACCAACTAATTTAGATTTTTGATTTGTTTACTGGTCCAAATAAAAGAGTTACTGCTCCAAATAAAAGAGTTCAACAATAAAGCTTACAATTAGTGATGGGCGAATCTATCCCATTTCACTTCGCTGGAAAATTAGCGAATTTCACTGGAAATTCGCGGTTTCGACCCGGGTCGCGTCATTTTCGCCGCACAACTCATTTTTTAAATTTTTTTGACGCCATTCGCAGCGAATTCGCGCCTGGCGAATAAATTCACCAATCACTACTTACAATAGCTATGAAAGAAACAAATGCAAGATGTGTGTGTAATCAGGTTCGCCATCAGGGGGGGAAAGGGGGGACAAGTGTCCCGGGCCTGAAGGGGGCCCGGCAGTGGTGCATTCCAAGAGCCGGGCCCCCCTTACGAGCGCCGAGCCCGTGCGGCTTCTTCTGATGTCTTCAATGCTGAATGCAGAAGTGTCGAACTGACGCAAAGTCCTTAAGTGAGGAAAGACCCAAAGTCACAAAGGAGCCGACACTGAAGTCCTGAAGCAGCGAAAATACCTGATATCACGAAATCAGCGGACATTGACATCCTGAAGCCACGAGTTCAATTCTGCTGACACCAATGTTTTATTTTAATACTCTAAAGGCCCCTGCCACCAATTTTTTTTTTTTTTTATTATATTATGGGGCTCCAATTTTTTTTTAAGTTTTAAGGGGGGCCCTGCCAGCTATGGTTTTTTAAAAAATATTTTTTGGAGCCCCAATTTTCTCTAAATTGTAGTGGGGGCCCTGTCACCAAATTTTTTATAAAAAATATTTTTTGGCCCCAATTTTTTTTTTTAATTTGTAAGGGGGGCCCTGTCGCCAATGTTTTTAAAATATATATTTTTTTGGGGCCCAAATGTTTTAAACTTTTAAGGAGGGCCCTGTTGCCAAGGTTTTTTTAAAAAATATCTTTTGGGGCCCAAAATGTTTTTTTTAATATGTAAGGGGGGCCCTAACCATCAATAGCTTTTTATAACTTGTGTGTGATGATGTCCGTGTGGTCTTTTAACAGTGATGTTAAAAGATCCTATTTGACAAGAACAATGAAAAAGAGGCTCATGGCACCCCAATGCACCTTTGAACACAAAAAAGAACAAAGCAAACAAGATTAAATTTACACTGTCTAGAAATTACCTGAAAGCACACATTACCACAAGAAAGAAAACAGTTGTTTGTCAAAGGACTATCTGAGAGCTTATATGATGCCTATACCTTTCACAAGTGATAAAGGTGCAACACACTCCACATTTAATGAAGCTCTGCAATTTAACAAGTATAAAGATCTTCTAGGTCATTTGAGAATTAAAATAGTTAGTTGGAATGCTGGTTGTGATACAGTGTCAACATTGTTTTTTAATACTTTGTTATAAAGAGATCTCTAATGTATAATAGATTTAAAGGGAATAGGTAATACTGCAAGTCAAGTGGATGCCAGTTTCCCACACAGAGTTCTCATCTCCTCAAAAGCACTAAAAAAGCACAACCTTATTGAACGTATGGTTTATACATGAATAATTTCTTATGGCAACCTATAGCTTGAATGACATACTGTAGGTGACTGATTCAAATGAGGATTAGGCTTTCTGAATGTAATAGATCATGAATGATGCATGTGCGTACTGTGGTCTGTTTTACAAAAAACCTTATAATAATGCAGGGGAGGAGCCCAAGCAAGCTGCATTTCCGTGTAGTGGACAATATTTGTATATGTTTGCAAAGAAACTATTGCTAGTTACACAGAGATTAGCAGAAAAAAAAACTGTGAATAAAATATGGTGCACCATTAGATGAAGCAAGAGTTCATAAACAAATCTATGTTATTAATGCAAATGCAGATATCCTTTGGGCAAAATTCCATGGTGGAGAAAAGAAAAAAAGAAAATCATTCTTGAGAGAAAAGTAGACTAGATTATATTCTAAAAACAGCAGCATGTCATGCCTGACTTGAACTAAGGTAGTGAATATGAATATCACAATAGCATTAAGTAGAACAGGTCTGTCATGCAACAGGACGGAATAATAATGAGAGACAGAGACTATATTTGGAGGTAGTGCTCAAGAGATTCTATAACCACAATGCCTTGAGTGTGAAAAGAATAACCTTTTATGGCAATATAAAGTACCTTACTTAGTACTTTTATAATGCCTGAGATGATAAAGGGATCGGAGTTATTTATAAAATATGCTTATAATATTTTTCAGTACGTCGGAGACTCCAAATAACTTAAAATACTACAACCAGAATATGTCAAACATCTCTATGTCAAACATCTTGTATACTGTATGCTAACAAATGCAATTTTAAGGCCTATACAGGTATCAATTCGTTACCCAGAAAGTGATAATAAAACAGCACCAAGATCCAACACAAGATATAATTAATCCTTACTAACAGCAAAATCAGCCTATTGGGTTTATTTAATGTTTATGATTTTCATGTAGAATTAAAGGGGACCTGTAACTTGAAACAATTATTACAAATCCTATTTTATCACATTAGTCAAGCAAAATAAACTTTAAATACACAATATAAATTATATGAATCTGGTTTCCTTCAGTCTGGGAATTTATAATTATAGCAAGCAAGCAGGAGACATGTTGTGGACACTGTTATCAAATCTAACCTTGCATAATCTCAAAATCTTGTTTGTGCACCAGAATGGGGGACCCGATGTCCATCCCCGTGCACTAGCGACACAATTCTATGGTAAAGAAAGAGTGGGAATGTGGGGAGTGCAGTGACATATAGTAAGTGCTTAATTTAAAGTGAAAGTAATTGCCTGCCCCACCTAAGGCATAGAGGAGGGGCAGGCAATATTTGATTGACAGATGAGATTTTTAAACGAGTTTACGACAGTTATAAACTAATTTGGATTTCAGGTTTCATTTGAAAAAGGACTTTTATTATGCAGTTTTTTTTTTATGTCTGTATGACAGGTCCTCTTTAAGGTAGGAAGATCCAAATTACAGAATGATCCCTTAGTTTGAACACCCAAGTGCTAAGCATTCTGGATAACAGGTCCCATACATCATGTATCAAGTGTTAGTAAATTAGACCATATGCTTTTAAGGGGTGGCTCAACTTTAAGTTAACTTTTAGCATGAATGACCAAGTCTAAGCAACTTTTCAATTGGTCTACATATTTTTAAAAAATAGTAGGGGTCACTGACCCCATCTAAAAACAAATGCTCTGAGGGCTACACATGTATTGTTATTGCTTCTTTTTAATACTTATCTTTCTATTTGGGCTCTCTCCTATTCATATTCCAGTCTCATTCAAATCAGTACATGGTTGCTAGGGTAATTATGACCCTAGCAATCAGGTTGCTGAAACTGCAAACTGGAAATCTGCTGAATAAAAAGCTAAAAAACACAAATAATAAAAAATGAAAACCAAATGCAAATTGTCTCAGAATATCACTCTCTGCATCATACTAAAAGTTAATTTAAAGGTAAACAACCCCTTTAAGTTCTTCAGAGGTGGCACAGATTTTGGTAATTGGTCTCTTGTCTTTCTGAAGTAGTCCTCAAGGGGTTAAAAACAGAGTTATCCAATGCAAAAATACACATATCAATCATTCATAAAGAAATTTCAGGAACACTCTAGCAATATGTTAGATGCAAAGACAAAGTACAGCTCATAGTCATGACCTAAGTGCTCCAGTCTTTGCTTACACAAACTAGAACACAGATTTTAAGCAGACTACAGCCAAACTGGCTAAGTCTAGTGTGATCAAATTGGTACAGTGACCCATGCATCCAATGACAGTACTGTGTGTGTGTGTGTGTATCAAGGAGATCTTGTACAACCAGTAGCAGCAAAGGAGCAGAATTTGCACTAATTAATTTAATTTTTAAATTTAAAAATAAAACAAATTTGCAACCCTGCAGCAATGTGCCTCATCGTTGTATATATTACCAGCTACCCAGGTCAACTTATCACCACAATCTTAAAACAGTCTAAAATCCATATAATTATCATAGCTGGTATTATGGAAATGTTTTACCCAGATTGATAAATGTAACTTATATATATATATATATATATACACACTTTATTTTTTTTTAAATGCGAGAGTCTCGCATTTAAAAAAAAAAAAAAAGTATATATTTTAATTACATATAAGTCCTGAGAGTGCGGATCCTTTTTGCTGGTTATCTATTTGAATTTTCTGATACTGCACCCAGGCATGCTAAACCTTCATTCGTGAGTGCTGGCTTTCTTGTGGACTATTTATATATATATATATATATAATTCATATACCAGACTTTCCTGGATGGGCAGAGAGACCAACAATCTTTTTTTTTCACTTTATGTAGTTTAGATTCCAAAATAAAATTGTTTGCTTTCCCTGGAGTACGGGCTCATAGGAATGCAAGCTAGCGGTCTCATGTTACAGCGGGTTACATTGCAAGCTTTGCTCCTTGCTTCCTGTGACCACTGTGACTTCAGTTGTAAAGTGGGGATGTTTTATCATCCTGTCATATCCCTGTGCATCTGGCAGACCTCCAACAATGAAAACATTTCTTCTAAAAATAGCCCTCGCTGGAGTTTGTTTCCCCTGCTGAGATGACAGCATCAGCTAGGTCATGCCAAACTGTCAGTCTCTGAAATGTTTCTATTCACATTCTCCTAATTAGTATGAACCAGAGCATGGAAACCCCCACTGAGAGGTAGTGGGATGCCAGTCTATTGTGCTCATCTTATTTTACTGTAGAATGTTAATGCAAATGACTGTAGATAAATATATCGCCTTTACTGTAAAATATGAAATAAGCCGTGAAAGTTTTCCAGCAGCTTAAAAAGGGCCATTTCATTCATACATGTATACATAACCATCAACAAGTCTTACCAATTAGGAAAACTGAAAATAACTACTTGGGCCTCTTTAGCAGCCATTTCAGGGGTAACAGAGAAGGGCCACCTACAGTATATGTTTATATAGGATTCTTTTTCCATACTTGGTGCCAATCCTGAGAAGCTGGTGACATTTATGTTCTCCATGTTTTCCTTCTGACTGGTGTTGACAAGTGGCCCAAGCTTTTAACTGCCACAAACAGCAATGTGCTTTGTCTGCCAACCACATCATTTGCTCCAGTCATTCGATGATGTCG
>CM044433.1:134899780-134914774 GCA_024363595.1 Xenopus borealis | reverse complement strand
TTTGCAGGCTGCATGTGCAAATCATATTTTTGTGCATGCGCTTTTATAAATCTATGTTTATTGGTCTAGTAACTTATAATAACCAGTCAGCAGGTTCCATTTAACGGTCTGCATTTTGTAGACCTGGGGAAACTTTAGACATTTCATTACATATATGTGTGCAGAGAAGTGGGTGGAATCAGTGACGTGCAGAATGAGGTCAGTAGATTTAGAAACATGTGTACACTAGAATTGTCAGTACAGAAGTGCAGTGCTTAAAGGGAACACTGGCAGTAGCACAGGCACCTATAGGCAATGTCAGCAGCTGACACCTGTAAGCATTCCCATGAGTTAACAGCACACTCTTGAATGAAAACAGCCGTAGACAGTACACAACAGAGCTTAGCATAGCAACTGGCAGTGAACACATTCAAACAAGCACAGCATATCTAGAAGGATACAAGTACCTATTCCAGGTGTGCACATCACAGGAGCTGGCAACCCCAAAGAGAAGGTCTAACAATAATAACCAATGCCACCCTCTGACCGCACCCAGATGGAGGCCAGCTCCAATACCTGACAATATAAATCTGCAGCCATTGCAAGCATCTCACATTGAATAGAGCTAGGCAATTAAAGAGTCAGCAGCCGATGTGGACCAGGTTGTTTTGCCATTTCAATTTCCAATAAAGGCGTTTTTACGGAATTGGTGTAGTACAGCAACCCATGTGCCTAGTCAATATCACAACAATAACAGTGGCTGGCAAGACTCTTTGTATACAACTTCATTTGCTGCCAATGCCATTGGTACTAATGTGTGCCCAAGGCCAGAGCCCATGTGCAAGAGGAAAAGCAACAACCAGTGGCAGGAGCAGGCACAGCAGCAGCAGCACACAGGTTGCCGGCAGCAGCAGCACAAGTAGACAGCCCTGGAAGGCAAAAGTGCTTGCGGGCAGGGGAATTTCCAATGTATAAAGCAGGGCATTGTGTTTGCGACAGAGACATCTCTTACCTTGCTGCGGAGTTGCCCTGAGGTGGACACTTTGCGGATGAGTTTCTGCGGCCCCTCATGCTCCCCCTCGCTGTCAGAGGACTCGTCTCCCGTGGGGGCTCCAGGAGCCACCGCATGCTCCCTCATCGAGCTGGACATCTTGTCGCACTCCTGCTGGGAAAAAACAAAGCAGTCCGTGTCAGCCAGGTTCCCTGCTCCCCTCTTACCGGCCGGGGGCACAGCGAAGCGCCTGGCCGCCATCTTCGACCGACACCGCCCCCATTCCATCTCCCCCCGCCCTTAGCTCAACCCACGTACCGAATTCTGTCCGAACTGGTACCACCCCTTTATTCATTTGCAAAGCCCACCGCCACCGCCCATATACCGCCCCCGCAACCTCGGCTGAGCTAAAGTACAGCACCTGTCCCGCCCACATCCTGCCTCCCAACCCTTAGCCCGGCCCACCACACTGACCACAACCTCCCAGTCTCCCAGCCTTGCCTCACATTGCCCGCCCTTAGCCCAATAATATAAACCGCGCCCTGAGGGCAAGACAAGCCAAAGTTCGTGATACAATTCCCTACAGAGGGGGAATGTTCTATTCAGGCCACTAAAAACCGCTCTGCCCCTCCCAAGATACCGGCAACCCGCCTCCCACTCCTCCCATAACATGTCAACAGGCTCCTGTCAGCGGTAGGAAATTATCAAATGTTAAAGGATCGCCCCCTCCCTATCCCGGGCATCTGAGGAAATGATGCGCGGTTCTAAGCATCCCGCTGGACAAATGAGATGGCAACGACAGCAGTGCACCCTTTCTCTCACGCTAACCGGACACTGAGCTTTCCCTAGAGATGGCCAAAACGTTTAGTGCCCACAAGCGATTGAGTTTCTGCTCGTGGATAGACAAAATGCTTAACTACAGTCCCTTGGGGAAGGCTGCGACACAAATGGCTATTCACCACAGGATCTGCAGCTCAGCAACAACGCCTTCGCTTTTACTTGCCCTTAGACATATAAAGGGGTAGAAATCGGTTTTAGAGAGCATTATTAACTTCCCCTGCCTACAAGATCAGTTTCCAATTGGAATGAAGACAAATACAAAAGGATTGAAAATGCTAGAAGCATAGACATAGTGAAAATAAGATTTAAAGTACAAGTAAAACTCAGAAACTAAACTTTTATCCCTAGTGACCAACGCTCCCTCTGTGGTATGAGTTTGTGGTACACGCATTTTGAGGCCAGGGCACACACACAAAGAATTTTGAGTTTAAATACAAAAATTTTTTTTGCACACATAGCAGAGAAGGAATTAGAGGTAACAATGCTAGAGACCAAGGGGCAGGTTTATTATGCTGTGTAAGAAAAGTGGGATAATACACCACACAAACATCGGCAGGCTTCTACATGGGAAAAAACACTAAAATTTTAACACGTTTTTAGACTTACTTCCCCCGGAAGCATTTTAAAATAATGGTGTCAAATCTGGAGTTCGCAAGGTGTACTATTACACTCTCACCTTGATAAATTTGCCATTCATTTTATGCAATTTTTTTTGGTGAATTTCGTTTTACACAGCATAATAAATATGCCCCAAGTGTGTTTCAAATCAGAATATGAACTCTTCAAGATACTCATATTAATAAAGGGGCAGCAGGTCCAAACTAAGAGTTAAAAAAGGCCCTGGCATTTCAGGTACACAGAGGCCCAATCAGCCAACACAGAGGGCCAAATAGTCCCCACCAGCCCACTAAATACTGACTTTCTATGGCACCTTATAGCAGCCCCTCTGACATTTGCCAGAACCCACAGATTGCCAGTGGGGGCACCCAATTAGAATCATTCCTGATGCCCATGGCAGCGCCATTTGTTTCACCCAAAAGCATCTTCTGTTATGAAGGCAAGTTCCATTCTACAGCAAGCTCTATGTTGCCATCCACTGGAATTCTATGAAAGATCCCATATAATTAAAAAATATATATAATTTACTTGAAGAGTGTAGCTTTAAAAAATATGCATAAAAATATCCAATTTTAGGAGAAGTGACCACGCAATGGGTTTTGACCAAATCTAAAACATTTCTAGCTTTATTTATGCTGAGCCAGCTGCATTTTTTTTTCATTCCTAGTACGTGCCTGTGTGTGCTTATTTGTGACATGGCAAATATTTAGGAATGCAGCGCAAACAAGACTGGTTAAGTGGATAGACAAATGGAGGGGGCAGGAGAAGTCAGACTGAAATGAGAAAAGTCTAGCTATCCTGTTAAGTTTACGGACCAGGAGCCTGCATTGCTAGTTAGGAGTTAGGAGTAGGAGTGCCTGTGGTTCTTTAAAGCCCATATTGTGACATTTAATTATCCATGAAATGTCACCAACACAGAAAATGTCTGTGTTGTGCTAGAAATTGTCGCTTCATCTCTTAAAGGCATGGTTCACCTTTGAATTGACTATTAGTATGATACAGACATACATGTTCTAAAGATATTTGTGCTTGGTTTTCATTTTTTTTTTTTCTGTGTTTTTTTAATTATTTAGCTTCAGCTGTGGAATTTCAATGGCTAAGGCCCAGTTTATCTTCGCAAAAAGGCAGTGGCTTGAATGAGAGATTGTAAGGTGAATAGGAGAGGGCATAAACAGAAAGAAAAGTAACTGAAAAAATAAAATAAAACTGTAGCTTCACAAAGGAATAGTATTTGAAAGCTGGAAAGAGGCAGAAAAAGAAGGCAAATGGAAAAAAAAAATTATGAAAAATTAAGTTTATTTGAAATGTTGCCAAGAATGAGAGACTCTACGAGATACTTAAAGTTAACTTATAGTTGAGAAACCCATCAAAGCCAACATTTCTGTAGACAACCACAACACAGTAAGATCAATGAAATGAAGTCAAGAAAGAAGGGGAGGTGGAGGACTACTAAGAAGTCATAAAGAATAAGCAGAGATAAACCATGAAGAGTGGTGTATAGGGCATATATTTGGTGCTGTACTTCCTAAAATATACTTTATTCCCTATACCATTCATAGTAAATAATGCTCCCATAGGCTTCTATTGCAATTCGGTAGGTCCAATCTGCCGAAGAAGGCAATCGAATAAACTTTAAAAATAAAATCCTTCGCTGGTCAAATGATCGAATATTCGTTCATTCGACTCTATTCGAATGTATTCAATCGTTCGACCATTCCCTATTCGATGCCAAAATTCACATATTCAACCAAACGAATAAATCCTACGATCAAATTCGATAGAACTTTGATCTGTTCATGTGAATTTAGTACATTGGCCCCCAAGTGTAACAGGGCTATGAGTGCAAATGTAATCAACTTTCCATAAAGTACCATACTTACTTTATAGTCTTATAATACTTGTCTAAAACATTTATATGACATTACAAAAAAAGACTTTCATTCAGTTCCAGCTAAAAAGTGTGTAATCCTATATACCAGCTTCATCAAAACAATGTTATTTTTAATGTCCACTCCAACACAAATATACTTATGCTCGCCTTGTTGCTTCACATCTTGCATTTTAAAATCACATTTAAAATATTTAGTGACACCCCTTTTCTTTTAAGAGGTTTGCTGGGCTGGAAAACAAAATTAATAGATTGCACAACATTGTATTTATAAAGTCATTTTAGCTAATCTGGAATCCAAAGCAGGTATTGTTTACCTTTGTTATTTTATTAAATCATCAACAACTTTTGTGTACTTAAGGTAGAGCCAAAAGAACAAATTGCTGTGGCTCCTTCCTCATGATCATCTACAACAGTGATTTCACCACATTTGTTCTCATATAGGCAATTACAGAAGTAGTGTGTTGTACGTGACAAAACAGCAATCACCTTCACATTAACATGGGGGCATTTATGGACATTCTGATTTTAGTGGTTTTTAGAAAGCATTAAAAATTATTTTTTTTTTTTTTTTTTTTTTTTTTTAAAACCACAAATCCCAAGATTTGAATATAAATAATTACGGGAAGACCACCTCCCATTATAATTAAATAAATAATATTTTTAAAAAAGATTTCCTTTTTCTCTGTAATAATAAAACGGTACCTTGTAAGATATAGTTAATCCTTATTGGAAGCAAAGTCATCTTATGCTTACATGATTTTCTAGTAGTCTTAAGGTGTGAAGATCCAAATTACGGAAAGACCCCGAGTCCTGAGCAATTTGGATAATAGATCCCATACCTGTATTAAGAATATTGCCTCGCCAGGCAATTTGGAGCGATTTTAAAAATCGTGCCGCTGCGTGTGAACACACGCCGGCGCTTTTAACCCTCGCCGGTGCCTACCTATTCGGGGAGATTCGGGGGCGATCCGTCGCGGCAAAAAGTCGCCAGGCGACGGATCGCCTCCGAATCTCCCCATCTGGACTAGCCCTACAAGCTTGTACTAATGAAAGATTTTACAATTTGATAAGGACAACCCCACTTCTAGATGACCTCAACAGCCCCACTTCTACATGACCTCAACAGCTTTCAGTTACAAAGTTTTTTATTTGTGTGTTTTTAACAATTAATAAAGTACACATTTTTGCGGTGAGTAATCAATAGAATACACTTTTCCTAGCTTACAAAAACAAGATTCAAGGAAAAGAATAAAGTACAAGTCAGTAATTGGGCCCCTTAGTACAAAATATAGTGAATAAAGTATCCGCTCTTTTAAATGATAAGGATATGAAAAGTTACAAAGGAGTTTTATGACCATATAAAAACACGAAGACGAAGGCCGATTGTTTTTATACAGGTCATGGGACACCGAGGTAACCTCCAATATGCTTATTTACAAGAGAGGGTAATTTATTCACTACATATTGTACAAAGGGGCCCATTTACAGACATTTGCATTTTATTCTTTTCCATGAATCTTATTTTGTAAGCTAGGAAAAGTGTACCCTTTATTTTATATTATAATACATAAGTTTTACTGAGTTGTGACAAAAATGACTTCACTACTCACAGTTTATAACTGATGACATCACAAGGTTATAATTTACAGTCTGGTCCTATAGGGAAATGGCAGACTGTAGATTATAGACAGTTATACTCCAAGAATTGGTTAGCTATTTGTTAAGCAGCCCTCTAGCATCGAATATTTGCAGCTGTGTGGTTGCTAGGGTGCATTCATTGCTCTGGGATGTGAAAAGGGAGAACTTTTAAACACGGATTAAAAACTGATGCAGAATAATAAACTGCAACATTGAGAATCTCATTTAAAAATGTGTGATTCTTAACTAATATACACACAACTATTAAAAAACAAAGTCTTAGGGTAAGGCCACACAGGAAGATTTCAGGGAGATTTGTCACCTGGCTTGCTAGTATCTTGCACCCGAAAGCGCTAACGTCGCCGGCGGCTATTCACACGCAGTGATGCATTTTTTAAAGTCGCTCGAAATTGCCGCGTGTGAATAGGCGCAGGCGACTTTAGTGCAAGAGACTAGCAAGCCATTCGGGGAGATTAGTCGCGGCGATTAGTCACCAGGCGACAAATCTCCCCGAAATCTTCCCGTGTGGCCTTACCCTTAAGAAGAAGTGTGGGATAGTAAAGGATTACGGATACTGCAACATTACCCCACGCAAGGGAAAGGTCCTTATTGAGCTATGATTGGCTGTTTGGTAGCATGCTACGTTTGATGGCACAGCACCAAAAAGGGGAAGGGTAGCATAGAGGGAAGCCTCTTACATATTTAATTAACCCTTCAAGAGGAGTTTTGAGAGATAGAGAGAGTGCTTTGTTCTGCCTTTTACAGGAGTTTCCCCCACCTCCCTCAACCTTTTTATGTCTTTTATTAGGTTTGTTTGGAGCACCGACTGGGATTACACAGTTTCTGCTTGTTTCCACGTCATATTTTCCATCCATTTGTTTAAATAAAAGGACACTGCAATTCTACTCTTACCATCCTTATTTTCACACAAGCCCATTTCCTCTTATCAGTAATATAAGCAGTGTTGTCCTACACAACTATTCCTTGCTCCTGAGTTATTACATAGCATGTGGCCATAAAAATATACACCATACATCTGTTTGCTCACAGTGTTATAAGGATGAGAATATTAACCAGACCTGCCTCTTCCTTTCAAGACATACCTCTTGCTTACCTACATATAAAAGAAGATACGCAAAATATAACCAGGACATTTTAATCATCATTACATTTTTGGCTAACTATATTAGAACCTTTTTTAATCCAGTTTTTATTTTTACACTGAACTGTTCCTTTAAGAGGTAATATAAAATAACCTCCATTTTCTCCAGTGATCAGAGGCACATGCGACCAAACCATAATAGAATGCCAGGCAGGCTTTATCGATCAATACACTGTATAATACAAAGTATATTCTAAGAACGTTTTGGCTCACTGATTTTAAAGACCTTTAAAGTCAAGTGGATCCTGTTACTTGAACCTGTACAGTAACACACTGTACATGCATTTCCCAATAGCAATCAGCAAGTAGTTTGTTTTAATCAGTCTACTTCAACTTAAATGGAAACATCATCAACTGCACTTGTGCAATTTAATAACCATGTACTTGATGCCCCCTACACTATTATTATTATTATTATTATTAACATCAGATAGTTCAGACTATGTGAACACCTGCAATCGGATTATCATTGAATCAACGTGATTTGTTTGAACTCAGTGACTTCAAAATCCATCAGTTGGTATAAGCGCTATGGTATGGTATAATCGATGACAATGTCATAACTGGGAACTGCTAGACAGAATAGCGATGTACCTAGTGCCCTTGTGCACCATAGGCATAGGTCTCTTCTGCCTACCCTAGTTCTGTCCCTGAGCTGCAACTATAAAAGGGATTCTGTCAGGATTTTTATGATTTACTATTTATTTCTAAATTACACAGTTTACATTGCAAATAATTCACTCGCTAATTAAAATTTTATTCTTGAACCAACAAATGTATTTTTTAGCTGCAATATTGGTGTGGAGGCAACCATCAGTGCATTGTACCTGATCTTTAAAAAGGATCGAGCATTTCAGGATGGAACTACTTTGAGATAGCTAATGTTTTTCCCTTCTCTTTGTATTATACCATAACATGGGTCGAGTTTTTAGTGTTAAAAGTGGTAGACATGAGAATAGCACCCAAGCAAAAAAAAAGCAGGTGTTTTCATGTTTTGGCGCTATTCTCATTTCTACCACTAGGTGAAGAAATTTTAGCAAAGCAAACAAATCCTTCAGAGGTGTCAGATAACATCTGGTTGATAGGCTGCTAATGGATTGCTGGAGGGGGCTGATATCACTCCAACTTGCAGTGTAGCAGAAAAGAGCGACTATAGTTTATGAGAGCACAAGTCACATGACCTGAAGGCTCCTGGGAAACTGACAATATGTCGAGTTCTATGCCAACTTTCAAAATGAAATTTAAAAAAAACAATCTGTTTGCTCTTTTGAAAAAAACTTATTTCAGTGCAGAATTCTGCTGGAGCAGCAAAATTAATTGGTGTGTTTTGACAATAACATTATTTCCCTTTAAAGGGATACTGTCATGGGAAAATATGTTGTTTTCAAGACACATCCGTTAATAGTACTGCTCCAACATAATTTTGCACATAAATCCATTTTTCAAAAGAGCAAAACAGATTTTATTATATTCAACTTTGAAATCTGACACGGGGCTAGACATATTGTCAGTTTCCCAGCTGCCCTCAGTCTTGTGAATCAGATAAACTTCAGTCACTCTTTACTGCTGCACTGCAAGTTGGAGTGATATCACCCCCTCCCTTTCACCTCCAGCAGCCTAACAAAAGAACAATGGGAAGGTAACGCAATAGCAGCTCCCGAACACAAGATAACAGCTCCCTGGTAGATCTAAGAACAAAACTCAATAGTAAAAACCAAGTCCCACGGAGACTGATTCGGTTACATTAAGGGCTCTTAAGCTGGCCATAGATGTAAAGATCTCTAAAAGATCCAATCACTATCGCGAGACCATGATTATCTTGAAACAATTTACGACATGTCCATCAACTAAAAAGAACATTTCAGCCAATATTGCCAGCAAAACTTGAAGGGTAGCTGCTTGCTTGGCCCTGCAAACAGGTAGATTGCACTGGGACCTATAAAGATTTTTAAACCTGGCTGATCAATTTTCTGACAGAAGTCGGAAGAAAAATTGTAAGATGTCAGATTGTCTGAATCCCACTAACCACACAATAATTTGACGGATTGGTCCGATTTTGCTAAAACCAGTTGTTCGGCAAAGAAAAATCTTTGCGTCTATGGGTACCATAACACACAAGCACCTGAAGCTGCACCCCCCTGCATTACAGTTTTATGCGTTCAGACGCAGGGGAGCTCAAGAGCAGATGCTTTCAAATTTTTTTCAATGGGGCTGTACTCACACAGGTGCATGTAGGTGCCGTTAGCAGGTTGAGATGCAACATGCTGCATTTTTCCTGCGTTCAGGCGCTCATGTGTAAGAGCCCTAAGTAAGAGAAATAACAGCCTGCCAGAAAGTAGTTCCACAAGTCACATGACTGGGGCAGCTGGGAACTGACAATATGTCTAATGTCAAATTTCAAAATTGAATATAAAAATATCTGTATGCTCTTTTGAGAATTGGATTTCAGTGCAGAAATCTGCTGGAGTAACACAATTAACTTTTGGGGAAAAAAAACATGTTTTCCCATGACAGTATCCCTTTAACTTCTGCGTAGCCCTGCTCAGGCCAAAAGAACCATGTTAATAGGCAAAATGTCCCACACAAAAAGCATACTTCCGTGTTCTCCCCAGAAAAAATTTGAATGATCGAATAATTGATCATTCGATCTATTCGATATGATCAAATTTTGCATATTAGATGATCGAAGTGGCAAAATTTACATATTCGAAAAAAATCTTACGATTGGAATTCGATCGAACTTCAAATTATTCACATGAATTTTGTAAATCTGCCCCTCAGTGTTGGACTGGCCCACAGGCATACCAGGAAAACTCCCGGTGGGCCCAGGTGTCAGTGGGCCCTCTTGCTTCTAACAATTTGGCCTATTTCATGTTCATTCCCTAGTTCTTTATGTGGAAAAAGAGGCTTAATAATGGAAGAATAGAGTATAGTAAGTAGATCTAAAATAACAGGAGGATAAAGAGTGAGGAGAGAAGGAATTATAGTTTGGAAAGTTGGGCCCCTGGTCTAAGGTTTTCTGGTGGGCCCTGGTTTAAGGTATATGCCTTTTATTTCTCAGAGGAAAGAACCAAACTTTGGAAAACCCTGTTGGTAATATGGCATTATGCCACTTGAGTCCTGGCAATTAGAGGACCACATACTGTACATGAAACAAGGTAGTGTTTTACAGTCATAGAAAACCTATTGTTCATTAGCAGGAATAAAAATTAAATAAAAGCAATTAAGTAGATGAGCCACAAGAAATATACTTCCTCATTGCAGCTTCTCAGAAATCCCTATCCAACATATCTCCTGAACAAATTTGAACTGAAACAGCTCTAATTGTTTTCATCATGCCCAGTCCTGAATTAACCTTTCCAAAATTATCTTGGGTATTCTGTTATTAGTCTAAATGATACTGCCGTAATGAGGCATACTCTAAAAGAGCCAAAATCACACCCAAGTCACCTCTATAGCATACCCCAGATCCCTGAAAGTGCTCAATGGCTAATTAGCATTTAATTTAGAATTGCTTTGAACCTGCAGTATGTACCCAAATTTCAAATTAGCATATGGAAAATGTATGTGTCAAGCCCTAAAAGAGTAAGATGGGAACTATAAAGAATAACAAGATAGTACAAATTAAGTTCAGAAAACTCATAATATGAAATATTGGGATCATAAGATACCAAAATGACGCAACACAACTGTCGGATGAAAATGCTGCATGCCGCGTCTGCATCAGACAGTCGTGTCGCGTCGGATCAACGCTGCAACACCATCCGACTTTCTATTACCTTACCATGTTTTTGTTGCATGCGTTTTGTCCGTGTAGTTCTGCCCCTATCCCTACCATAGCTTTCCTATTTTCACTCCTGGAAACCGACACAGCAAATTGTAGAACAGGCACTCTCCCTCTATAGAACAACAGATGTGGCAGTGAAAGTTGCACTTTGGCATCAAATAAGGTCTAATATTACTCTAAAATATATTTTAAAAAAGTATGAATTGTCCTTTTGAGCTGTTTCTTCTGCTTTCCCAACACCTCACTTATTCGTAAAGGGATACAGACATGGGAAAACGCATTTCTTTTCAGTGAATAGTGCTACTCCAGCAGACTTCTGCACTGAAATCCAATTCTAAAAAGTGCAAACAGAATTTTTTACATTTAATTTTGAAATCTAACATGGGGCTAGACATACTGTCAGTTTCCCAGCTGCCCTCAGTCATGTGACTTGTGCCTGCACTTTAGGATGGAACTGCTTTATGGCAGGTTATTTCTCCTACTTAATGTAACTGAATTAGTCTCAGTGGGCTTTTACTATTGAGTGCTGTGCTTAGATCTACCTGGGAGCCGTTATCTTGTGTTAGGGAGCTGCTGTCTGGTTACCTTCCCATTGTTCTGTCGTTAGGCTGCTGAGGAAGGGGCGGGGTCATCTCAATCCAACTTGCAGTACAGCAGTAAAGAGTGACTGGAGTTATTCAGAACACAAGTCACATGACTGGGAAACTGGCAATAAGTCTAGTACCATGTCAGATTTCATTTTTTTTTTTAGGTTTTTATATTGATACAAATGACCTCAAAGACTTTGTAAAAATATATCCTTATTTATAATAGATCTAGCAACCAATTAGCACATAGTATTTACTGGTGACCTATCCAAAAGAAAATACATTTTTGGCTGCAATAAGTTACTAAACCCTTGGGTAAACACTGCACTTTTTCTTACCATATCCTATAAATAAAGTGTACGTGACCACCTCCATTTAAGAAGCAGATGCACATCCCCCCCCCCCCAAAAAAAAAAGAGGCTGATCAAGCTATCAGTACCACACTTTCTATTTCTAGTAAGAGCTAGAGCCCAATCCGTTTTCAGTTGGAATAAAACTACAAGGCAAACAACAATGAATCTTCTCAGGGCTCAACAGTTCTACTTCAATAGGCGATGTTTGCTATACATAGTTAGATTTGTTCAGGGAAGCCAACACCTTTGTATAATTCTGTTTGTACATGTCACTCAGGCTGCGGAGCATGCAAGGAATTTCTGCTCTGCTTCCGGAATAACAGAAAAGTGATGGGACGAGGCCAATTGCACATATCATATATATTTGATCCGTTTCTCAGCAAAATTCTGTGTAATGGAAACAGTTAGCAGATCTCCTCGATAGTCCCTAGTAGTGAGGGGAGAATCAACGGAGTTTCACCGAATTTTTCGTGAATAATTCGCAAAACGCTGCCGCGTCTCATTTTGGACGCATGCGTCCGTTTTTGGACACCGGCACCCATTGCCGGCTTCGGAAAAAAATGGATGCCAGCAATGGGCGCTAGCGTCCAAAAATGGACACGCGCATCCAAAATGAGACGCTGGCAAATTTTTGCCGACGTTTCGCGAATCGCTGGAATTTGCCGCAAATTCACAACAGGCAAATAAATTCGCACATCACTAGTCCCTAGCTGATTTCTACTCCACAAGTCATCCCGAAGGGTAAAACTACAGGAGATTTTTATCAGATTTTCTGGATCAGATTTTATCTGATCTTGAAATGCACCAGCATGCAACACCAAGCAGCAGCACTGGATGTGTAAAGGTGGCCATTCACAGGCAGTTTAAAGCTGCCAATGTTGTTTCTTTAGACAACTGGGCAGCTTATCTGCCTGTGTATGGGGGGTTCAGATGGGTCTCTCCGATCGATAGAAGACCTGATCAGGCAGATATCAAATGGGCAGGTCCTCGTCCCATCTAAAGGTGGCCATACACGGGCCGATAAAAGCTGCTGACAGACAGAGTCGGCAGTTTATCGGCCAAGTCGGCAAGATGTCGACCGGGCAGGATTAAAAATCCCGTCAGATCGCAGCTGTATCTTTTCGTTGATGCAGTCCCGCGACTGCCCGTATCAGCATCATTCTGATCTGATCGTTGGGCCCTAGACTACCTGCCTTTGCCAAACAACCAGATCTCTTTGTGTATTGCAACCTTAAGATCCATGAAATCTGATCTCACTATAGCTACAATGTAGTCAGATCAGATCGAGTTGGGTGGTGTAGTTTGTTCATGCATTTACATCCTAAAGTCAATGTATGTAAACGGGAAAAAAAGTCAGTCTGACGAAGACGCTATTGATGTGCGGGCCTGCTGCACATCATTGAAAAAAACTATTATTTTTTTCCCCATGATTTTAAAGTACAACTAAAGTATAAAATAGAATAATGTTAGAAATGCTTTATTTTGTATACCATACATAAACATGAACTTACTGCACTAACTAGAAGCCTAATAAGACAAATTATTTAAGCTTTCAAAGTTGACAAAGGGGGCTGTCATCTTGTAACTTTGTTAAACATATTTGCAAGACCAAGACTACACACATGCTCATTGAGGTCTGGGCTTCAGTTGGGAGGTTAAGCTTAGGGATCATCAAATGATCAAAACAGCACAAATCAAATAATATCTGCCGTAGAAGCCAATACAGCAAGACTGATTAATAATCAGAATATACAGACTGCACTGGGTCTGTGGATACAAATCTCCCACACAGTCGCTGGCTGCTTTTCAAAGTTGCTCAAGTTCTGGTAAATAAGGTGGGGGCTCCCCACCTGCCTTTTGAAAGTATGATCGTTGCCTGCAGAGCAGTTAGGGACCGTCTGAAGATTCCTATCTGCAGCTGTTTGAGCAAGTAAAACAAAGGGGGAATTTCACTGCACTGCTGAAATCAACTGCACGAACCAACAACACAGCTAGCAGCTGTCACAGCGCTTCTCCGGTCATTGTTTTTATTCTCACAAAGCCTTTCATTTTCTGTTATTAAGAGACCTGAGATGAGGATGAATCACTGAAGCATTGTGGGAACTAGAGTCTTGGCTGGAGGACAGATGACTATTGCTGCACGGTTTCAGTGGTTCATGTAGTCAGGAAGAGAAAAAGAAAGGGACAAGAATAATTCTGTTTTTAACAGCAGTTACATTTACAAATAATTTTGTATGCATCTTCAAATTGCAATGCATTTCATTATGCTGCATACATAGGTAGTATGGCACTAAAAATACACATATACATGGATTCCATTTGTTTTTTATTTTTGTAGTATTCGGGTAGTTTCCCTTTAAATGGGTTATCTTGTGGCAACACGTGACTGCATTCTTACATGGTTTCAAATATCTAATTTTCCGGCCATTTGGAATTCTTGGAAACGATTATTACAGTATTATTTTGCTTAATCCCTTTGGGTTCAAGCAGTCTTACTGCATGATGGATGTTTCATCCAGAAAATTATCCTTTTAATGGGAAAAATTATTGTATTTTAACCCTTTAAATTCCCCAGTGAAACAGTAGTGAAAGAGCCAAATCTTAATCCCAGAAAGGTTTGGCCACGGACAGCAAATGGGGTCACTAAACTGTGTATTTATAGCTCCCAGCTGGAATGTTAGTTTCAGGGATTACTGCAGTGGTGGCTGGGCCCATATACAAAATAATCAAACTGGCTCTTTGCACACTTCACCACAGCTGCACTGATATACTCACTACAGATTGCAAGCCAATCATAATCAATAATACATTATATTAGAGGTTTATCCGTGGAAAGCAACCCATCATTCATGTAGTTTGCCAAGATCAGCCATCAAGAATAGAAAACAAGCAAGCACATAATGGGTTCACTGGAAACCAATCACTTGATATGAGGAACTGTGACATATACACAGTTACAGGGTATTTGCTTTGGAACATAGTACCATGCCTCAAAGTGATACGGACACTAAAAAAAAATATTCTTCAAAATATTAATATACATTAAGGGGGTTTTTGCAAATAAATCTCCAGCTGCAAAGTGTGGTCCTCACATATCCATCTAAGTTATAAATGCAAATAATTGTCTGTACACAAATGTTTCTTTTTT
>CM044433.1:134882193-134894080 GCA_024363595.1 Xenopus borealis | reverse complement strand
TTAGTAAATGTGCCCCATACTATACATAGTCAAAGGACTGTAAGACAGTGTGACTGTCCTACATAGGAGTACAAGCAGAAGGAAGGTGGTTCTTGCTGAATTCCCTGCACATAACCATAGATATATTCTGAAGGGCAGAGACCATGTGAATGCCCTATATATGGGAACTACATATGGGTTACAGTGAGAAGGAATGAAGGCTGTACCTGCTCTGCTGAATACTCTGCACACGCACTGTATATAGTCAGAGGGAGAGAGATTGTTTGGGGAAGGATCCCAGCGTGGACAATAAGAAGGCAAGTGTTTGTGAGTGCTCTGGGGATGAGCTGCTCATTGACATACCTTATTATTCCCCAGGTGTCGCGAGGGAAGTTTCTGCTGATTATTTCCCAGCCCAGATATTTGGAGGGGCCTCTAAGAGACAGGACAGGAGCTTCTGTTCCCATAATCCCCGCCGCCCCGCGCACTGAGCACAGTCAGACCTACACCGGGAACGCAGCAGCAGACAACAGCCCCGTGCACTTACCAGCTCTTCCCAAACCGGGCTCCGGCGGCTGTAGGGGTAGGTATTCTCCATCATTCCCAGGCAGCTCGGCACCGATCCCACGAGCAATTCCTAGTAAACTGCGCCTGGTTAGCGAGGAGAGGGTTCCCTTCCACTGCTGTGTGTGTTCGCTAGCACCGGCTCCTCTGTGCCACTGTCATTGTGAAAGTAACTCTGCTCCTCTCTCCTTCTTCATTACACGTGTCCCCTCCTCCTCCTGTGTCTTCCCGCCTCCTTTCTTTCTACCCTTCCCTGTCCCTGTCTGGGCGCATCCCATCGGCTCCCTCCCTCCTACTGACTGGGGCGCAACCACTGTTCTGACACCCCCGCAGCACATGACAGCTTCACTTCAGGGCAGCGTGTTCCCGGGGTTCTTAGGGTGACAGGGGCAGCTTGGGGGCTGTGTATGTTACAGACTACAGTACAGAGGAGATATTGTATTGTACAAGAATCGTTAGGTATTTGTAGTATGTATGTGCAACTCGCAGCTGTCCAACTGTTGTTGCACTGTAGTTGTAAGCAGGGAACCAGCATTGGCATTATTAGATATTACTGGACCCGTAGCAAATCATTTTTCAGGCTCCCAAAATCATACCTCCCAAGTGTCCCTTTTTTTTGGAGGGACAGTCCCTCTTTTGACAGCTCTACCTGTAATCCTGGAAAGTCCCTGTTTTCACTGCACTGAGCAGCCAGAAAACTTAATTGGCTTTTGGCAGAGAGCCCAGAACTGCTAACAAGTGCAAATAAGATACTTTGTAACACTTTTGAGATAAGAAAATAAGTAATTGTAACAGGAGAAATATTTTCAAACTTTCATAATCTGCCAGATTTTGTAAAATAAACATGGTATTCAGGGGTGTGGCCACAAAAATGGGCACGGTCAAAAATTTAGCCACACTACTTGCAAAAAAACAACATTTTGTCCCTCTTTGTACTTCCAAAATGTTGGGAAGGATGAAAAATGTCTACAGATTAACGTGTTTTACCAATATTTATTGAAATTGTATATGAATTAGGACCCCTATATAGGGTTGCCACCTTTTCCAGATATATTTATCATTTATCCATGTTAATAACATTGGGTGGCCAGGTGGCAACCCTACCCCTATACCTCCCAGGCCCACATGCAGCTTCTGGGTCTGCTTCCTCTGAAGTTACTTACTCCCCTGGTTACTTGATTATTTGCACATAATAAATCCATATCAACTACCTGTAATCGGTGCAGCCCTGGATTTACTAGAAGTGTTACGCATGTGCTAGTAACTTTATAGTAATGACCAGCATCCCACTGGCAGCTGAACCTTGCCAACTTTATTTATACCCAAGCACTTGATAATCTGCCCCCTGTGCCAGTCGGTTGGTCCAGTACATTCTGTTACTAAATACAGTATAAAAGTTTATTTTTGTTTTATTGCAGACTGTGTGTTTTTTATTTTTTGTAGTGGAAATCCCCCGAGGTGAGCTCCTCAGCGTTCCCTAGGTGGAGACACTGCACTGTAAATCCCAGTTCCCAGTACTTTTCATACACCCAAGGAACTCAGGGCCCTGGATTGCCAAGGGACAACCATGCCTCCAAACCAGAAATTCAAAAATAAGCAGCTGCTTTGAGACCACTGAGAGCAGCATCCAATGGGTTGGTGAGAAAGATGCCACTCATGAGCCCCTGGTTGGGGACTGTTGACTGTTAGATTAGCTCAGTCTGGCTCAACCCTTGATAAGAAGAATCAGACAATGATCTGCTCAGTAGATGACCTGCATCTGCCAGCTGGGTTAATTATCTGCCTGATTGGCCCATGGGCCAAATGGAAAGAGAGAGAGAGTATCAGGGTATGCACAGTATGACTTCCTTTCTATTGTTCCAGCAAAGTGCACAAAATATTAGAACATTCGGAAATGAAGAGGAGCTGCTGCTCCACTTCACTTATATATCTAAAAGTGCACCATGATTTTGCATATAAAATGCACTTACCTGTCTGATTCCTGAACCTACTAATATTGACTAATATACTGTAGAACTTGCTGCCATCTGTGAACTACCCTTTCCACATTTCCCTAAAAACAAAGTGATGTTTTTAACACCACAGATGTTCAATTTGTGACTGCCAGGCCCTGTAATAGTACCCCAGAATGTGAGACAGACTGTAATTCCCATCCTCGCCTAACATTACACTATATTTAACATCTCTGACTTATCATGATGTTACCCATACCTGATGCTGCCAAGGACTGTCATAGGATTAGGGAGTGATAGTTGAGAAATACTGTTCTAAGATAGTGGGCAGCTAATACTGCTGAACAATGTAGGATTGAAAGTCAGTATAGATTGACTATGAAGATTTTCATTCATCCAGGCCATGTTATATCTAATATAATATATATTAGATATGTCAGTATAGATTCTTTTCATTAGCAGGCTAATAGTTACCCTTTTGCTTTATGGACATCTACATTTAATATTATATAATATGGGGACCCCTCTGAAAAGTCAGAGAGAAGATAAATATCAGGCATGTGGATGCAAAGGCAAAATTCAGTTCAAATTCTGTGTGCTTCCATGCCAGTAAATCCACACAGTATGCAGCCACTCCTCCATAGGCAAGACACATCCCTTCTAAAGTCTTTAAATAGAACTGCATATCTCAGACTTCCTTGCTTTGTTTCCTGCATTAGGAGGACCAGAAATCCTTGTTTCTTACTCGCTTATTTCCTTGTATGCATATACTCTCTTTAACATGTGACTTCTCTGGTCTGTTATTGATTATCTGGGTAGGAATTTGGCTTGGAGGTGTTATCCAAGAGGTGAAGTACTCTGTCCATGATGCTATGCGACGGATTTACTAACATATATGCTAAATTGCACCAGCGCAGTTAACAGTCAAACCAAATGCTGTGATATAGTTCTCAAGAATATTCTGTGCTCTCATGTATCCTGTATATTCTATACTGGCACATGTGCAGTATAGAAATCTGAGAATATTAGATGTTCTTGTTATGAATCATAAACTTGTAATAAAATATGTTATAAACTATCATAAAATATACCTTTTAGTTGTATGTGCCATTAGGTAATACGAATTAGAAAAATACCATTTTAAGAACTTAGGGTGGCCCCGGTATGATACGATTCATGGTGCACACAAACAAACCAAGGGCACACATACATGTAAGGTCACTTGAGCCAATGAATGGACAAAGTTCTTTTACTACACACTTCTTCCTGTTACAGTTGTGTTATCTCTGATCAGGTGATCTCAGAGGCAGCACACCGACCATGACAAAATGGTGGCTCAAGGTAAAATATGTAAAAGGGCAGTATTTACTGATATCTATATTCTAGTTTGGTAAGATTCTTCAATAGGTAACTTATTATCTGTTGGTTAAGTTTTCATTCCAGGGGTGCAGCCGTCCTTTAAGTCTACTAAAAAAAATATTTTAACATGAAATAAACAGGATTGTTTTGCATCCATTAAGTATGAATTATATCTTAGTTGAGATTAAAGGGCAACTAGAGTCTAAAATAGAATAATGTTAGAAATTCTGTATTTTGTATACTAAATATAAATTCTAACTGACTGTACCAGAAGCCTAATTAAACAAGTGATTTATGCTGTCAAAGTTGGCACAGGGAACTATCATCTTGTAAATTTGTTAAACATCTTTTCAATACTATGACTATGCACATGTTCCGTGTGATCTGTGCTTCAGTTGGGAGGTTAAGCTTAGGGATTGTCATAAATTATCAAAACAGCACAAGTCAAATATCTGCCATAGAAGCCAATATAGCAAGACTGATTAATAATCAGAATGTACAGACTGCACTGGGTCTGTGTATACAAATCTCTACACAGTCGCCAGCTGCTCTACAGGGAAACAAACAAATCTGCTCGAGGTTTCTGTGAAGTAAGGTTGGGCTCCCCACTTCCGTTTGAAAGTGTGATTGTTTCCCTGCAGAGCAGTTAGGGACTTATCCGCAGCTGTCAGAGCAAGTAAAACGAAGGAGGAATTTCACTGCCTAAAGCCAGGTTTATTATAAAATGGTAGACATTTTTATAATTAAAGTATATTGGAGATAGATCCAAGTGGATTTTGGAGTTACACCAGTAACTTTGCATGTAAGCATGTACTACCTGTGTGTTCCCAGCTAGCCAGTTCAGATTGTTCACAATTTTTAAAACTTAACATTTAATGAAATTTATATTTAAAAAACAAAAATGCACACAAAACAAAATATCACATACTTCCTAGAACCTGGAAGCAGTGTGGGACCGTGTCCCTAAAAAAAAAACTTATTAAAACTACGTCGGCAGCCGGCAGGGAGTGGGGGGGGGGGAAAACACAGAAAATGCTGTGTTACCCGGCAACATAGCATTCTCTGTGTTTTTCCCCCACTTTCCGCCAGTTGCCGACATGGTTTTAATAAATTTCATTTTAAGTTTTAAAAATTGTGAACGATCTGAACTGGCTAGCTGGGAACACAGAGGTAGTGCGTGCAAAGTTACCAGTGTAACTCCAAAACACACTTGGATCTATTTTACTAGCTTGCAGATCTGGTTCATATACCTTATATACAAAGAACTAAGGACTCGCGCACATCTCTGTGTCTGTATTCTTGTATGCACCTCCGCTTTGGATGCTTGAAGTAGACTCAAATTGTGTGATTCAAGAATATGGCACTGCAACATGCTATTTATTGCTACACAACATGTTTCAAGATTGTGTAGCTCTTTGTCAAGTGTCAAGTTTAGCCTATGGGGGACCTCACAGAACTTGTCCTGAAATTTTTTCTAAGTTCTGGGAAATGGAAGGATTTCGGTGAAATCGTTTGCTCGAATCGAACGATTCAAACGATTTTTAATTCGACCAAATACGCCATATTCAATCGAAGATTACCCCCCCAAAAAAAAATTGTTTTCCAGTATCTTGGGATTAAAAGCTTGGTTGCTGTTAGTATGTGAAAGATCAAATGGTCTCCTTTGCATTCTCTCCAACATGTTTTGGGAACATTGAGTATTGGTATTGGTATTGGAGGCAGGTTGGTGTCTTATACCATCTATAGAACCATTTTCTGGTGTTTTCTATGTGCATTTTGAAAGTTTGTAGGCAGTATTTGCAACTTTTATTACATTACATGCAATTTTTTCCAGTTTTTATCAATATTTCCAGTTTGTAAAAATATATAAAGATTATTTATTTTATTATAAATAATAGAAGCTAAAGGATCATACCATGGCAGTTGAATCCCTGGTAAGCAACATGGAGGACTCATATGCTGACCTTCCTGGTCAGTACAGAGCTCTTAAAAAGATGGTAACAGATGCCTAGTAAAATAGTAAATTAGGTTGAATAAAGACACGTTTGAGTTCAACCTTTATTATCCATATTAACTCTACCTAACTGCTAGCTAATCTGGAAAATAGACTGTGCTGTGGCACAGAGATTTCCTGAACAAGCAGAAGACAATAAATCTGAAAACTTTATATCCTTGAAAAACTTTCTGAAAACTTTATATCCTGCATTTTTCACCAAATCTGGCCACTGAGAGAGCTCTGGGTTCCCACAAGCTTAACCCATGTGCCCCACCCACTTTTCATTGTTAAATTACTTATCGCCCAGGACCTAGACAAAATTCATCAAAAAAAAATTATAAATAGGCTATTATCTATAACCAAAAAAGTGAAGGTCATAAGGCTGCTATACATGTAGCCCTGCACAAAGTTAAAGTGCTGTGACCTTGATGTCACCTACTCATCCTAGCCTAACACCCTGCCACCCACTAAGGGGCAGTTTTACTAAGCTCGGGTGAAGTATTTGAATGCAAAAAATTCAAATTTCGAATTAATTTTTTGTCTACCTCGACCATCGAATTGGCTAAATTCGATCGAATCGAATGATTCGAACGATTCGAATCATTGACCAATTTTTTGATTGCCTAGTTAACCAGATTAAACCTACCGAGAAGCTCCCATAGGCTTTTTCTGAAGTTTTTTTGATTGGATAGAAATCGGATATTTAGTACGATTTTCGTGAAATTGGATGATCGCTATTCGATCTGCCCCTAAGTGTCAAAATTACACTTATCCAAGGTGTGGCCCTTAGCGTGGTACAGAGTCCATTTTCTTCTCTTTTAACTTCAGTTGGGCACCATTAAAGTGTTTTTAACAGCAACTTTTCTCCAGAGATACGTTATTTGTTGCTTTAAATCAGGTATTTTTGCAAAGCAAATAGGAAATATAAAGATGAATCTCTAATGACTTTGAGGTAAGAATAATATGAAGCCACAAAAGCTTTTAGTGCTCATAATCCTTGACAATGTAGATCACTGGAAGTTTCTTAAACTGAGTCAACAACATTGTAAAAACATATTGATCCATGCCAGACTCTATGCTCCTCCAAGGAAAGGAATTAGGAAAGTTTTTGTCAAAGTCCTGCTGTAAATATTTAGTCAACAGATAATTATTTCAATCTACTGAAATCAATGCATTGCAATGTGTTGGTTACTTTCTATTCAAAATAATGGAAAATTAATAAAAACCTTTACCATAATAATAATACACTCGCACACATTTCTGTCACATTTCATATGGACATCTAAAAAAAATAGCAATCAAAATGTTAATTTATGGAATTCATTAAAGGGGTTGTACACCTTTGACATAACTTTTAGTATTATATAGAGAGCGATATCCTAAGGAAATTTGCAATTAGTTTTCTTTTTTTTTACGGTGTTTGAGTTATTTAGCTTTTTATTCAGCTGCTCTTTTTTTTTAAGCAAATCTGGTTGTTGTGGTCCAAATTACCTTAGCAACCATGCACTGATTTGGATAAGAGAATTGAATATGAATAGGCGAGGGCCTGAATAAAAAGAAGAGTAGTAACAATTAGCAATACATGTGTAGCCTTACAGAGTATTTGCTTTTGAGAAGGGGGTCACTGATGGCCATTTGAATGCTGGAAAGAGTCAGAAGAAAAAGGCAAATAATTCAAAAAGTATATAAAATAAATAATGAAGACCAATTAATATGTTATGGAATGGTTATTTCTAAGCAACTTTTCAAAGAGATACGGACACCTGAAATATAACTCCTTTTTTACATCTGTTATAATATTGGCTTTGAAAGCTACTTCTAACATTGCCATAAAGTATTAGCATGATGCTTTTACAGTACCTGTCTGATCCCCCATGTTCCTGTATGAGGGGGCTGCCATATTTGTGCAGCAGGAGTCCGCTAGAGTTAGAAACTGTAACCAACAGGCTGAGAAGGGACAGTCAAGTTGGCAAAGTCAGAGAGTCAGGCTTAGGAACTTCAACTAACAATTATATACAAAAACAAACCTCTCAGCAAAAAATGATCAACATGACCTATAGGTAACATTTAGGGGCAGATTTACTAAGGGTCGAATTCGACCATGGGAATAGATGGGAATAGTCTGGGAAGTAAAATCCTTCGAATTTGAATATCGAATTCGAAGGATTTTACCGCAATTCGATTGGTGGAACGATCAAATAGTAAAAATTCGAATGATCTAAATAGTTTGAAGCGATCGATTCGAACGATTTTAACCATTTAAACAATTTTTTTTATTCGATCAAAAATAATGAAACCCAATTCGTTAGCATCTGGCGAACTAGGCAGTCAAATAAAAATTTAAAGGGGAAGTACTTCGACTGTCGAATATTCAAATTTTTTTTTAATCATTCGATTCGATCAAATTTTCAAAATTCACTGGTCGAAGTGGTCTTCAAAAACATTCAAAAATTCGAATTCAAATCTTTTTGAAAATTCAATCAAACTTCGAATCCTTCATGTGAATTTAGTAAATCTGCCCCTAAATGTACATTCATATGTTAAAATTCATTTTTTAGTGTCAGTATCACCTTAATATTTTATCAAAAGGTGAATGACCCCTTTAAAGAAAATTAATGCAAAAAATTGTTAAACATTTTCTAAAATGCTGAGTTCCATAGATGGGCAGCAGGTTGTGAAGTTTGGAGGGTAAAGCCAATCTATATAGAAAAGACTTACTAATGATTGATAGTATTATGTACCATGGAAAGTTTTGGGTAATGTATGTATAAGACTTCATATCTCTCTGTCATGTACATGACCACTAGCTTTGACAAACTGATGCATAATCTGAAAGCACATTTACAGTACCTATTTGTAAATTTCACTGTAAAACATTTACTGAAAGTGTGCATTTATTATTAATGGTTGTTGAGACTAGGCATTGAGTCTATTGCTCACATAGTTCCTCCATCAGGCCAGATTGTTTTGGCAAAATTAACAAGCCCTCTGTTATGTGACTATGGCTTTCAGTCACTTTTGTTCTTAATATTAAAAATGCTGGGGCTTAACATTCTTAATACTTTATAAATGTTGTGTCTTCTTCATCTCCAGAACTACTCCTGGGAATATGTAAAGTGAAGCATCATACAATCATATCAAACAAATCAACAAACTGCTTGTCCGGTTTAAATAGACAAAATAATGTACTTGGGGAAAAATGTGCATTTCCAAAGGACTTGAAAAATATCTGCTACTGTCACTGTACTTACTTGGAATGGATCCTTTGGCATAAGAGGCATGTTGAGGATATAAACAAAGAAGCCTTGGAATGCTACTGCTCTTCTGTTAAAGGGGTTGTTCAAATTTTGGTTAACTTTTAGTATGTTCTAGAATGGCCAATTCTAAGCAACTTTTCAATTGTCATTTTTGTTCTTTATAGTTTTTTTTTAATTATTTGTCATATTCCTCTGACTCTTTCCAACTTTTAAATAGGGGTCACTGACCCTATCTAAAGGCCCAAATCCGAAAATCTGCCATCTCAGACCTGTTGAGGTCATGTATAAGTCAATGGGGCAGATTCACTAAAGGACTAAGTGACTAATGCTAGCGAAACTTCGCCAGCAAGACGTCATTTAGTTACTTCACTGATTTACTAATGAGCGCAGGCGTACCTTTGCTAGCGAAGGAGACTTACACTAGCGTTGCTTAGCACTTAAACAACAGGTGAATTTTCGCTCTGGCAAGTGGACGTAACATTGCAAATTCACTGATGATGTGAAAATGTGGATTTTACTGAACATTACCTCTTTTGCTACACTTGCCTTCGCTAGCTCTGACCTGGCCAAGTGCATTGGAGTGCATAGAACATCCTCAATTTTCTGTTACTTCATCATAATTTTTCAGTGTAATATCTTCTAAGTACAAAAAAACGCTGGACTGAAAAATGACATGTCCAGTTTCTTAATAAATTACTAGAAATAGAATACATTAAAAAATATGAAAATAAGGCATTCAGGAAAGAAACCTTTGACATGTGCATAGACTTTTTATTGTTAATGTAAAGGGAAATTTCTTTTTTATAGGCAGTATGAATTATTTTAAGTACATATCTCCTAAACACCAAATGTTCTAAAACTATGGTGAAAGGATGGAAGACTGCAGACACTCATAGGATTCACAAAAGACATACAATTATATTGTTTATTATTATGACCAATGCTAAGACACATGGAATATGCAAATTTGAATGAGCAATGCCACAACATTGGTACTGTACCCTAGATCAGGGCTGTACAACTGGCGGGCCGTGACCCCCACTTGTGTGGTCCCCCACATGGAAGTCGTCCTGCACTACAGAGATTAGCTGGCCCCTACATTGTTTCAGACTCAATCCCCAATAGTGTGCACACGTAAACTCCTCTGCATTGTTCACATTTGGAACACCTCTATTGTTCATATCCTACTGTTCAGTCCCATACTGAAACTGGCCACATTGTTTACCGGTTCACACTCATACAAACTTCTGAAGGCACACCAGCACTGTGTCATTGTAAGTAGTACATCTTTGAGTGGTCCTGATATGTTTCCCGGTCTCCTGCTCTGTTCTGCCTTCCCTATACTCCCTGTGTGTGCCATACTCTGCCTGCCCCATGCTCCCTATATGTGTCATACTTTGCCTGCTCTATGCTCCCTGTTTGTGCCTTATTCTGCCTGCCCCATGCTCCCTGGTTGTGCCATACCCTGCCTGCCCTATGCTCCCAGTGTGTGCTATACTCTGCCCTCCCTATGCTAACTGTGTGTGCCATACTCTGCCTTTTATGTGCCCCACTCTGCCTGTGGAACATAAGCTTGGTATTTTTTCTGGGTGTTTGTTAGCATTAGAACATTATTGTTAGGGGCCCCTAAGGTGTTTAATCATGTGCTGGGGGGGCGGGATGCTGCGTTATCCACAGGGGAGGATGAGGCATATGGATTTAAGGGTATGTCTTAATATGACAAATTTTTTCACATATGAGTGATAAGTGAAATGCCTGCAGTGAGCACACACCATTTGGTTTTTTGGTATGCTACCACAATTAATGTGGACATGTGGTTTTAAGTGGGTGTGGTTTAAAACAGGGAGTGGTCAACACTGGCTTCCATTTTCTGCACTTTGAACCACAGAAGTTGGACAGCACTACCCTATATAAACATGGGAAATATAGATCCTCAGCTGGTTACATAAAGGTTACATTTGATAGAACATACCATTTTAATCTTTAATACTTCCTGTGTAATTTAAAAAAAAAAAATACCTATCCCATATTGTTTCCTTTTAATTGATGATATGGTATGTGTCGCCATTAACTTTCAATTACCACCCGTCAAAGCATCGTGTGTACCGTCGTTGTAGAGATCCGATACCCAAGTAGCATTTTATTTTAACTCACTCCTGAATATGATGTTAGTTTTGTATGTGTAATTATACAGTTGTCCATGAGATCATAGGTATATAAAAAAAATAGAGAACCAGGGTATGGGGTCAATGTGAATTGGGGAACTAACAAGCTAGTGTGGGCTTCTCGCCTGCATCGAGTCACTTGTTTACTTTTAACAGGAATAATGGGCAAATCTGATGGGAAAATCAAACTGACTATTTACATGATAATACAATTTAGATCAAGTTGTGTTTTGCAGTAATGTAAAAGCTGGCTTAATGCCATAGGCCTGAAAGAATTTACAGCACTTTGTGAAATAGCTTCTTTAAACTGATATTCCCTAAACATCACCAGAAATGCTTTCAGCGCCTAGGATAACTGCAGTGTTATAAGATAGTTCCTTCATATTCTCCTCTTGTGGAAAAAGAAAAGCTTTATGGGCTAAGATGCTGGAACAAATTTCCAATCTACCTCTCCCAGGGGTTTTTGGTCAAAATAGGTTAGTATAAAACCTTAATTAAACAACTATAATCTGGCCAGAATCAGAGTCTAAATTGACTCTTTGATTCTGAGAATGCTTTCTAAAACCAATATATATAATTTGCCCATTCTATAAACATTCAAGAACTAGCATGTGT
>CM044433.1:134857257-134872224 GCA_024363595.1 Xenopus borealis | reverse complement strand
CCCCTTCCTTCTAGAACTAAGGCGGGGAAGTATTTCCGGGAGGACTTTGTGCTACTCTTTTTTCCATCCCCCAGCGGCACATGAACCGGTGACACATCAACAGGAGCTGTGGAGGACAAACTGTGACAGTGTGAGAACATGCTGGGTTTTAACGGGATTTTTTTTTATAAAGAGTAGAGAAAAGTACTTGACTGACTTGCCTTATTGGAATGGCGCTAATTGTAGTGTGCTTTTTATGGCTTTTTTAGGGTTTATCGGCAGTCTGTGCCAGCACTGACTGAAAGACAAGGCGTGTGTTTCGGGCTGTCAGTTTGTGACTTCGTGGGCCGAGTGTTTCTGCGTCACGCAGTTCAGTCACTTCCCCCATACTGACTGACAGTAGCTAGTAGTGCTTCCTATGGTTGTCCTTTTCTGCTGACAGGACACAGATAATAATCTGCATGATTCCCCCCAAGGCTTTTCTAAGGGCTAATTAATGCAACCTAAAAAAAATTATATTTACAAAATTATGATAGGTGGCTTTTTATCCTTCTGAGAGTTGTAGTTTACTAGCTTGTTTAGCAGAGGTTTCCTATCCATGCACAATACACATATGTTCTCCAGAGTTCTAGGATGATTAATAAACCTATATCTTTTTTAATTGTCAATGGATGTATGCTATTTATGCTAAAGGCCAATATACTCGGTTTCATATTAAAAAAACAAAAAAAAAACAAAAAGCCTGCTAATTCTGATGACCTTTAAAAAAAACAATCTTGTTATGTTTACCACTACCAATGCAGTTAATTGACAGTCCACCATAAATATGCCCTTTTAGGACTAGCTCCAAAAAACATGCACACACCATACTTATAGCAATACCCCCATTTCAGAATTACGGCTCAGTCACAAGCAGGACTGGACTGAGAATCAAAATAGGCCCTGGCATTTCAGGTACACAGAGGCCCAATCAGCCCACATAGAGGCCCAAACAGTCCCCACCAGCCCACTAAATACTGACTTTCTATGGCACCTTATAGCAGCCCATCTGGCATTTGCCGTAACCCACAGATTGCCAGTCCGGGCCTGGTCACAAGACTTATCCAGCCACATCTGTGAGTTTGTATATGGGGCAAAATAGAAACATTTGTGCACATTGACAATATAAGCACACAGGTCCTGGCATTTCAGGTACACAGAGGCCCAATCAGCCCATACAGAGGCCCAAACAGCCCCACCAGCACACTAAATACTGAATTTGTATTGCACATTATAGGAGCCTCTCAGGCATTTGCCAGAACCCACAGATTGCCAGTCCGAGCCTGTAAGCCTATACTACTGCAAGTTAAAGTCCAATAAAGGAAGAAAATATACTCACAGTTCATGGGTGCATAAACACATTGCAACAGCAAAAATTGTGAGTTTTTCTCCAGGAAAATGATAGCCAAAAATATAATTAACAAAACATTTATTAATACATACAGATATCGTGCCTGTTGGGGCACTTACGCAGTCCTTCATCTGAATGTCCTAATAAACGGTTTGAACTTTTAATGACATTTTTGGTTATCATTTTCCTGGAGAAAAACTAACAATTTTGGCTGTTGCTATGTATATGGGGTCCAATTCAGTTTTATTGGCTCTGCATTTTTGTGATACATGAACATATAGTTCTCAGGGGCCCTAAAGCAACCCCATATTCTATTGTCCTTACTTGCATTTAGTCTTATGTACAGATTGATTGATGGCACCTAGTCATTATCTTTTGCTAAGTGAGTCTGCTACTTTTGGTTATGTAATATTTACAAAAACATTTTGTCAGATCATCATTCACTGTAAATAAAACTTTTTTTTATAGGATCATCCTCCATGCAATCTCTACTTCATCTACCTCCTAAGGGGGCTCTACCAGCCTCTTCTTTGAGGAGGTTTAGGTGTCTACTAAACCAGCTGCTAAACCATCGAGGAGCAATACCACATACAGTTTTCCGGAGCCAGAGCTCCTCTACAGGTACAGAAAACAGAGGTTCTTTCAATTTGTCGTGAGAAGCGCATGGACACATGATTGAATGCAGCAGAATTACAAAAACATATAAGAATTTTTTCATAGTAGCTAAACCACAGTTCAAAAACAAAACGTTAGTTTTAGAACTAACGCATATTCCAAGAGAATACATAATACAAATGAATTTGTTTTAAAAAAGTTAGTAATTATATTTATTATTATTTAAATTATCCATTGATTCTGTGCCTTTATTTCAGTTACAGGTGACACTGTTAGCATTGGGGATGTATCCTATAAAGTCAAATTCCCAAAGAACCCAGAACTGGTGCCCCAAAATTACAGTAAGCTATTCTCTTTGTCTCTTCTGTATACTAGAGTGACACATATTGGTGTAGTTGAGAATGTACACTATATAGAATTATTATGTTATGGAATTATGTTTTTTTTAATTTATTTTATGTTTTAAATGGATATGCACTCTAATATAGGAAATGGTTCTTGACATTGTTTATTTTGGAGGTGGTGAGCTGTTATTTTTTTTTTTTGCAGTTTAGCCCTGCCTAACCTGCCATTGCCTCACTGGGCTGACCGGTTTAAGCTTTCTTATACTTTCCTGTAGTCAATCATTTATGTTCTCATTATAAAAAATCAGGTGGGGCCATGGACTGTCAGTCACTGTCATTGAGGTGTAGGCAGCTAAATGGAGCACAAATAGTACTCTCCATATCTCCATATATTCTTTACAAAGAATATCACTGTGTTGGGAAACAATACTGTATTTGCTCTATGTCCTCTGTATAATGCTACCTTTGAGTTGATCTAGACTGATTGTGTTCGATCATTGGGGTGTACACAAGGTTATGCAAAATGTTGCTCATTTTTTATTGGTGCAGTTACCTAGGGTGGTGATTTAAAGAGGGTTTCACACTCCGCGTCTGACTTACTTTATTTGTAATGTATTGCATGGAATTCAAAACTAGATTATAACAAGTATATGCTGATGTTATTGTGCCAAACTAACTCAGTTAGAAATTCTCAAATAAACATTGTAAACCATTTTTATTGTGGCCGTTCAACTTATTATTTATGTACTTGTGATGTAAAATGATGCAGTTTTGACTCAGATCGGTACATTTTGGTTTAATTGTCACCTGATTGCTATCTGGTTTGTTGTGGTTACTATAGGGGGGTTACATTTACACCATTGTAACCCTTTAGGAAAGGGCCACAAACACATTTCACCCAACTTTTTAAAATGGCAAGTTGTTTGTGATAACTTTAGTTCTGAACCTGCTAAAGTGGTGCCAAAGTGGAGCAGTAAAAAAAAGCTGAATGTACTGTTAAACTGACATAAATGTATGTATATTTTATGTATTAATTACATATTGATGCACATATACAATTTAATAATGCATGTACGATATTATTATGTTTAGGGATAAGTTAAAATATACATTCCCTACCAATATTGTTTTCCTAGCAACGACTTTTATAGTGTTGAGGTCTTGTTGGTGGGTAGGAGTCCCATTGATAAATGTAATGATAGGTAACTAGGTTGGAGATATAGGGGCAAATTTACTTTGCGGCAAAAGTGCGATAGCGACGCCTTCACTGCAATTGGCCGCACATCAGCAGGCAAATTTTTGCCAGTCCATCGCTAATTCACTAAATTTGCGCTAAGGGAGGCAAAAAGTAGCGAAGTTGCGCTACTGTTACTTCCTCAGGCAAAGCACATTTACACTAGCGATGCCTAATTTGCATACGACGCAAAGTTAAAAGTGTGATAGAAGTATATGTTACATGTGCCCACTGTATATTTGAGTTGCCATATGTTAGGAAATGTAGGGGGGGAAGGAGGGTAACCCCGAAAAAATTACGCTATTTTTCAGACTATCACCCTAAAAATAGTAAAAGACGCCAGCATTTTTTGGAACTTAGAAAAAAATTTCAAGTTTCTTTTTTTCAGACTCCTATCTATTGTATTGAACTTAGCCAGGTCTGACCTGGCGAAGTAAAGTCTAAGTCAAGAGGTAACGTTCAGTAAAATGGTCATCTTAGTGAATTAGCGTAATTATGTTCCTTTGTCAGTGCGCAACTTCGCCTGGCGTAAGTGTGTGAAGTTACGCTAGTCTATCTACTTCGCTAGTGAATTTTTGTCAGGGACACTGTTAGTAAATTGGCGAAGTTGTGAAATGACTTCACACTGGCAAATTAGCACTAGCGCTCGATGCTTCAGGCTTTAGTGAATTTGCCCCAAAGTCTTTCTCTTCAGGCTCATTTAGTGAGGAGGATGGATTGGTAACTCCATCATCAGGGCTTCAAAATAGTAAAGTGGGTGTTGACATAAAATTGGGACAACCATTGCTTGTTCAGGTTGGCTGCAGGACAAACTGGAAAAGTACACTCTTCCTCTGTTCCCAAAGATTCCCTGTCTTGAAACCAGAGGTTTGTGTAAAAGTTGCATATAGAGTGGGAAGACGCAGGTATAGCTGCTACAATTGCAACATTTTGTGTGTTTGGGTTCTACAATTTAGGTGTGGGTTTAGTTTTTAATCTTGACCTGCACATCTCTACCTCAGATAATATTGTGAGGTTTCCAAAAGTGAGGAACTAACTAGCATGAAAGTTCAATTCTGTAGTTATTGCTTTAGTTACAACCGTGAGGACACCCAAAACCCCAACAAAAGTGCAAATGTCAGACTATATGATGGCACACCACCTCCTCAGAGGCTGTTGTAATTTTCCATATATCCTATCTCTTTAGACCAGTTGACTGCATGCATGGTTCCACTGGATGTCCCTTAAAGTATGGACTAGTTTCAAGAACTGCAGTTTCTGCATCCAATATTAATAACATTTGTATTGGCAAAACCATGTTTCTTGTAGGGATCAATTGTAAAAAATTACCAAGTACAAGTTGAAATGTACACTTGTCTTTTAATGTTTTGTCAAAATAAAATATAAAAAATACTATGTAATATGTTACATAGGACAAAAATGCTTGATTCTTTTGAACCTGCAGATCAGAAATCAGTGTATAACTAATGAGTCATAAACATTACACCTATAGATGATGCCTATGTAGAATTGATATTCACTGCATACATCTGTGGTATTGTCAAAACCTAATTATTTTTTTTAAATTGACAACATAAGCAACACAAAAGAAGTAAGCATTGCTAATTCAGTTTACAGTAAATTATGATCAGCCACTTTAGACCAAAAGTTATATACTAAGTGACATGTCCATAGCAGGTAGAAGAACTTTGCACTTGGTACAGTTAGGAGTTATTTATTAAAGTATGAATGCCAAAAAAGCGAAAAAATTTAGTGGAAAAAAAAACTCTTTTCGTGATTACAAAATACTCCGTCTCCAGCTGTCGGGGTCATGAAGAAGTCAATGGCAAAGGTCCCAAAACAGAAGATATCATGGTCTGAGTTTCTGCCAAAAATGCGAAAAAAATGGGAGTTTAGAGCGATTTCACAAAAATTTTTAGTGTTTTGGTCCTAAAACCTGAAAATTCGGAAGGTTTTCACAAAATCTCACATTTTTTGTTTTTTTTCCTCTAACCTATTTTATTGAATTTTTTCAAAGATAAATAAGGTCAAATCTTGGATTCTAGTTTGGTTGGATTTCTTTTTCTTAAAAAATCAGAAAACATGGGATTTTAATAAATAACCCCGCTAGTGTTAGAGGATCTTCCAAGTCATATTGGTGTGACACGTGCTGTGCATTATTCTGAATTGCACCATTCTATCATTACATTTTATTTACATAACAGACTGAAAGTTTGAACTTTGCCTTCAAATGGAAACAAATCCGGCATTTGGCTGCCTGTGTCAAACTTACTGCAGTTATCACATATGGTTAATTTAACATCACCCCTATAGCTGAGATAATTCTATAAATATAATTACATGTATATTAATTTCTTCAGGTGTATTCTGCTAATGTTGTTATATGAAAATGGTATTGAAAATGAACAATTAAATATTTGCTAATGGCATCCATTAGACTGCTTTTATTATTAAATTATTGTTGTTATTGTTATTCAGTTTGTTAAAAGACATTTAGTAATGTTAATTAAAACATAGTACAGTTAGATATTTAAAGGAAGTGACAGTTGGTTTGCAACTTGGTTGGATACATGGGCTTTGTTTCTAGGTCATAAGGATTAGGCTACATAATGCTATAGGGTAATGATTCATTGTGCGATATGCACCAATTCTGCAACTGTACAAACAATGTTACTGTTAAGTATTAATATTAACTTATCACGAGTGCTTTATGCCAACATACTACAGCTATATCTGACAGATTAAACAGTTTCATTGCATGGGTCTTAAGCTCCTGGCTTGTTGTGATTTACAAATCTCAAAACAGAAAAAATCCCTGTTTTATGTACTAGATGAAAATGTACTTCAAATCTAGAATGTAATGGACCCTATCAAACCAATCTTGCAGTAAACTCAAAACATCACACTTAAAAGCTTGTATTTTTCTACTAAATAGCATTGATTTTTTATTTTATTGGGGATATCTAACAAGCTATTAACATATTTCCATATTTATAACTGTATATTTATTTTCCCTAAATTCAAGGGGCTATTGTTCAGGTCACCTTTTTACACAGACATTTACACACACACAGCCAGTCTTCTGGCTTCAATATGTGTCATTTTAATGTCATGTTTTTAACATGGTTCACCTGTGAGGGAACCAAGAGAGGAAGTACTGTAATTGGCCTGATTATTGGTAGATCACCCCTGCATTAGTGGTGAAAGCCTACTTTAGAAATCAAAAAGCAGAGCTCTTTAAGTGAAGGCAGTTGTGGGACTACATGTAGGGTTGCCACCTGGCCGGTATTTTTGATGGTTGTTCCCAATGTTAGTAATAGGAAAAGAAAATATATAGGAAGATTGGTATTTTTTTCAAGAAAAGGTGGCAACCCTAGCTACATGTCTGCCCAAGGCCCCACTGTTACACAGAATAATCTAATATATATGGAATTGTTAGGATTTTAGAAATGAATGCATACAAATTACAAAATAACCAAACACTTTTTATCTCCATAAAGATAATTTGACATAAGCAGTTCACTCCCACACACCATAATTATAGTCCATAGCAAGGGACAGACGCACAAGTATCATCACAACGTCTACAACATAGCCTCATTTCTTACACTTGTGTTCCTTAGACCAAGCAACATCTGCACTGCAGAGTATTATGATTGCTTATGTATCCTGATTTATCTATAATTTACGGAGTGCAAAGTAAGAATATTTAATTTTAATAGGAATGAAGGATTCAAAAGGAAATGTGTATTTTCGGTGTATTTAATAAAAGGGAATATGGAGGGGCAGACAGTCTCTAGCTAGTTTCACTCTGATGAATATGCCCCTTCATATCTGTGTGTTCTTTGTATTTATTGGATGAATGTATCTGAAAGCTTAAATGATTTTGCTTATAGTTCCTGATCCCTTATCCCAAGCAAATGTGCAACACCTAAGATGGATCATGCAAAAAGACCTCCTGGGACAAGATGTTTTTCTCATTGGTCCTCCTGGGCCACTAAGAAGGTCCATTGCAATGCAATATTTGGTAAGCAGATTCTCTTTTGCTTCTAATCATTTTTAGAGTACATTCTGTATTTGATTAAAAATAAATGTTTCACCCTGTCGTTAATGGAACCATCAATGATGTTTTTAACAGGAGCTTCTAAAAAAAGAATGTCAGGCAAATCATTTATGAGCTAGAGCATACCTGGAAGTGTGTCTTCATTTTTTTTACATATTAAATTAAAGTAAAATTTGAAATGCTGATGTTAAGCATTTTTTTATTACATGATGGTAACAGAGGAGGCACTGGTTACCGAATAAAGGGTTCACAGGGTATAAATACAATTAAAATATGAAGTTGCATTTGTGCCAGAAAAAATTGGTGATGCTTTATAGGGGGTTACAGTTCTTCCATTTGCTGCTTGGTTTTTAAGCATTACTTAAATTGCTTCTTCCAGGAGCTGACTAAGCGTGAGGTGGAATACATTGCTCTCTCCAGAGACACAACGGAAGCTGATCTAAAACAGAGGAGAGAAATACGGGCAGGAACAGCATTCTACATTGATCAGGCAAGTTGCTATCACGTCCTATTGATCACACTCAAATCCATTGCCTAATTTATTCATTGATGAAGCAGAGGTGCAGGTGTAAATTGGATTATCGTATATTGGCTCAATATATTTAACTCAGATTTATAGTAACAATTGGTTTTCTTCTAGAGAGATGGGCTACAAAACTATTATTGGAGTTCCATACAAATTCCAAACCAATGAGTAAAATAAGAATCAAAAAGGCAGGGTATCTATAATAATACCATCTTTCTATATATATTTTGTTTTGTCTAAACCTGCCCCATCCTTCCTTTCTTCCCTACCACTTTTTTGCTTAAGCAATCCATTCCCTTAATTCATGTGCCCCGGTACACCGATGTTACCAGGACTGGGTTAGCAGAATTATATATATTGAGTTTCAGGGTGATACATTTCTAGACTAGATGGAGAAGCAAGGAAAATACTAGAGATCCTAGTTTATTAGGGACTGGGAAAAGGTGGATATTCAGAGCAAGACTAAGCACAGGGAAACTGCAATTCAGGAATGTAGGAGTTGGCAGCAAGGGTCAGTAACCAGACAGGATTTAAACAGAGAATGTCATAGTCTGGAACACAACTAAAGAGGGGCCTATAAAATCGAATAGGAAGGTCAGTGATCACGAATATCAGTATATTTTAGCATATTGATTGTTTGTAAAGAGATGGAAAAATGCTGTATCATGGTTCTTCCACATTTTTTGTGTACACTAAGGTGCTCCTCCTGCAACTCCATACACTCAGAGTACTGAAATAATGCATAATGTGTGAATGCCTCCTTCACATCAGTTTTTATTGGTGCTTGCATACTGTACGTAGTCTGTACATTTACGGCCAGAATATAATGGAATATTAAAGATTGTTACCAAAACACTTTATTCCTTCAATCTGACTAAATAGATCTTAGTTTGTTTAACAAATTGATAACTCACAGGTATGGAATCTGTTATCAAGAAACCCATTATCCATTAAATTCAGAATTATGGAAAGGCAGTCTCCCATAGACTCCATTTTATCCAAAGAATCCAAGTTTTTAAAATGATTTCTTTTTCTCTGTAATAATAAAACAGTACCTTGATCCAAACTAATATATAATTTATTCTTGGTGGAAGCAAAACCAGACTAGGGTTCATTTAATGTTTACATGATTCTCTAGTAGACTTAAGGTATGAGGATCCAAATTACAGAAATATCCATTATCCAGAAAACCCCAGGTCCGACGTATTCTGGATAACGGGCCCCATGCCTGCACTTCATTCAGCAAAACATTAAAAATGAATACAAATAAAATGCAATACAGGACAGCCTAGAAGTAAATATTTAATTCTCAACATGGATGACAGGCTTTTTTTATTGATAACATTTAGTTTTTCATGATCTTTTTTTTTTGTTCTATATATTTCAGCAGACTGACTGTTGCTGCTAGCAACAGCTACTTTGCAGTTTATTTTTAAATGTGCGCTTCATAAATATTGCAATAAACTTAATAACAATTTCACTCTCGGATGCATGTATTTTGCCTGCATGTATTTGCAGGTAAAGTTGTTTTACTGTGTTAGTCAATAAACTTGTTACAGGGCAACCCTTTTCAATAGTTCATGCAACTATAAATTTGAAACTGAGCTACTCTCCCACTCACATCCAATTTCTGGACACAACCATTCACATCAGGGAAAATACTATTCAAACCACCATATATCAAAAGCCAAAAGATAAACCATCATATCTAATGTATGACAGCTTTCACACTGACCACACTAAACACTCCATCATCTACAGCCAGGCTTTACAATACAATCGTGTATGTTCGGAAACAGCTGCAAGGAATCACCGCCTCAGAACTCTCAAAGCAGATTCATCAATATATATAATCAGGGGCTACAACCCCATGATTATAGATCAATACATTCATGCAGCCACCAGGATTCCCAGAAGTCAACTTCTACAGTATAACCAAAAGCCTGAAATAAATTGTGTTCCCCTAGTGGTCACATAGAACCCACAACTAAGGACCCTCAGAAAAATAGCCAGAGATCTACAGGGTACACTTCATAAGGACAAGAGGCTCCAAAGCATATTCCCAGACCCACCACTTCTAGCATTCAGACAGCCTCCCTACTTAAAAACACTAATAACAAGAATTGCCTTATTGCACCCCACCAAAAATGGAACATATCCCTGTGGCAACAAACAATGTAAAACCTGCCCACACATTCTGACTTTGGACAAAATGCCAATTCTGAACACATTAGGAGTACAGCATCCGTGGCAACTACAACTGTTCTTCTTCCATTGTAGTGTACTTAATACAATGCACTAAATGGATAATGGGGAATGTATATAGGAGAGATTGGGCAAAGTGTGATAAAGAGAAATATACACCAATGAGTTACTGTAACAAATAAAAAAACTGGACATGCCAATAGGCAATCATTTCAATGGCCCTCATCACTCCAAGGATTTAAGAATTTTTGTTCTTAAGGGCAATTTTAAAACAGATAATGAAAGAAAAGTGCCGGAGTACAAACTAATGGAAACTTTCAATTCTTTGGAGAAGGGACTAAACCTGCCTGCCTGCACCAGTCACTTGAAGTTTCCTTGTGAGGCAACTTCGGAAAACTAAGCGCCGCTAGTGCCAGACTGCTAATAATTTTTATATTATAGCCGTCTGGAAGGCAGGGGAAGGCAGTTCCAGGAGATTGTTACCCGAAGAAGAGGTGATTAAATCTCCCCAAATCTGCCCATGTGCCCCTGCCCTTAAACACTGCACACTTACATCTTATGACTAATCATTTGTGAGGCCCTACTCCGAGTAAAGCTCTTGTTAACAATAGGGCCTGTGGTACATAGCACAGTTTAATCACCTGTACTTAAATAGCAGATAGAAACACCACTATAGATTTTATTCTAATTAGCATGAATTCGAAACATGGCACATACCTGTATGTAAATGTATTATCCAAAAACCAGTGGTGTACATTGTTACAAGATAGTCATTGCAACATAAGGTACTTTAGCTTTACATCACTGAAAATTGATCTACACCATGTAGTGCTTGTTTGGACAGTGGCAATATACTACTGAACACTTGGTTTCAGAGCAGTGGCTGTTTGACCTAAAGCATTAACTTAAGTCCTTGTTATCATATAGCTCTATATTTTGATCTGTAGTATTAAATAGTTTAAGCTCTTCCTGCTTCTGTCTGGCCACTGGTTCAAAACAATTTTGGTTCAAAATTTCTTTCTATATAACTGGGTGAATTTCAACTGAATTCCCATGTAACACTCTAATTTATGGCTCATTAAACCTGTGTGCTGGTAAATTGTAAGTTTAAACAACATTCAGCATAGAGGTTTCAGTGTACACAATCCTATATTTGATGGGATTACATGTATAGATTATCTAAATCTCAAAGTCTCTCAAATAAAAGGGCAACTAAAATGTGTTCCCAGTTGGTATTATGTGCACAATTATTTTTTTGATCATTTGTTTTTTTTTTCCAAATCTGCTGGCATAGTTAGTACTTCAGTGGTGAGGTTCCTGCACCCTCTTTGATGAGAGGAGTATTTAATACAGATTATAGTGGGGAGAGAGTGGAGTTAGGGAGACCAGTTAGTAGGAGGCTACAATAGTCTAGGTGGGATAGAACAAAATTGTAGTGGGAAAAGATTGGATTTAGAGAAGCCAGTTAGTAGAAGGTTACAGTGGTCTAGGTGGAATATGGTGAGAGCATGCTTGAGCGTTAAGGTATTTTGGCAATATTTTGTAAGAAAAAGTGACAGGTATTGATAGTGGTGTTAATATGGTCAGAGAAGAAGCTGGAGAAGACAAAGATTAACCCCAGACAACGAGCTGAATTAATAAAGCTAATGAGCACTCCATCAATAGAGGTACTAAATGGGGGAGTTGGACCAGGCTTATGTGGAAAGATTATTAGTTTAATTTTTGTAAGGTTTAGTTTATCAAATGATAAAGTCTACCTTTCAACCATCGATAAATACAATTCTAAAAATCCAATCTGAATGAATAGAAAGTGGGTGAATTTTGAAGATCTAGTGAGTTCAGCTCTAATCTCACTTTTTGTTAATCAACCCCTCAGATAAATGTTTTTGGATATCATCAGCATACAGATAATATTCATAGCCAAATCAGAGGATGAGTGTATATTGAAATAAATAATGGACCAAATAGAGAGCTTTGTTGCACCCCCACATTAAGGGACATATTTATTGTGTAAGATGAAATTTGCCAAAAAAATTTAAATTAATTTATTTATCAAGGTGTGTTTTATTTTACGCTACGTTAATTCCAGATTTGAAGAGAGAAGGTAGTGAAGGATTGGTTAGAAAGGTAAAAAGAGAGCCAAGATGAAGCCTGATTATGGACACCCAACAAATACAGAATTTGCATCAGGAGGGATCAACTGTATCAAATGCAGATAATAGGCCAAGGAGGATTAGGACAGAGAAATGACCTTTGGCTTTGGCAACCTAAAGATGATTTATAATTCTGCACAATGCAGTCTGAATAGAGTGTGCAGGCTGGAAACCAAATTGCAGATGATCCAATTTTAAACTAAAAAGGGCAAACAGGGGGGTTGAAGCTCCTCCATGTTTGTTCTTTGTGAGGTAGATAATTAGGTTACCTTACAAGATTTTTAGATTACCAAAACACTGGGTGAAGGGTGAGGGGTGGACTTCTGTAAGTGTAGTCTAATTATCTACCTTGCAAGGCACAACCACGGAATATCTTAAATTTACCCAATTACCCTGTTTAGTACATTAAATAACATCAATAGATATTTTATTATACAGATAATTACAACAATGGGCAAATGATACATTCAGTACAAGTTAGCCATGAGGAAACCAATTAGGAGGAATCTCTGAAAAATGCTGACCAAACCACCTCTACTGCTTCTTATTCACTTAAAAGCACAGCATACTACTTGTTCAATATGAGTTCAATTAATCAGGATTGGCTTTCTCAGTTCATTCATTGGCTTCGTCATGAGTCTGAAAATAAAGGTGAAAACACCCACACTGTTTTCTTTATTAAGAAGAACCAAGATGCCCTTTCTAAGCACATGATGCATATTACTTTGATATGAGTAAACCAAACTGTCCTCCCAGTACTGCCAACTGGAAAAAGTGAACGAAAGCTGTTTTACTTCCTTTTATTGGTGCATGTAGTTTTGCTTATGTTTTTCTGTAGCCTTATTTGGTTTGGGAGTTCATTTTCTTTGCTGTTAACCTTATTGTACATAGCTATTTAAGGGGTTTAATTATTGTTAATTTTGACCTGTCATAAATGTATATAGAGTATGCAGAAGAGCAGTTATGTTGTTTTCTGTTATGGTCAGTAGTCTCCATATAAACAAATAAAACAATATTTAATTCTGCGGAATTGCCATCTTGGGTTATTTCTGATCTCGCTACACTATACTCATTGATCTTATGTACCCTATTCATAATTCATAAAATTCATAAACGGAAAAAAAAGTGAGATAAAGCTATAACTGTCAATAATGTATTTCTAATTAACTAGATGCAAATCATTTTCTGTGTAATTCCAGTGTGCCTTCAGGTGATTCACTGAAAACTAATTTCATAGAGCACTGTTTGAATTGTGAAAAAATCAAATTCTATTGACTTTTTAGATTTCAGTTTAATTGCCTGAATGTTTAGTTTGATTCAATATATATCTACATACACATTCACATCCTCTAAATCAACAAGCAGTAACACACATTTCATTTAGATGAAAGGCTGTAATAAATGGGTGCATGATCTTTTTCAACCTAAATTACATTTATTATTCGCTTTATGTATTTTTTAAAGGGCTTAGATAGTAGTCTTGAGGGATACTCTTGGCTAGCAATTGTGTCTTCCTGATAATTTATTCTTATTTCTCATCTTGTCTGTTTTGAGCATTGACCTAAGTTTTAAAGGTTTTGCAAGTTAAAACAACAGGGAAGTCTGTGAACAGATAATTGATTGTTACACCTAATAGAACTAGACACCTTGTATGTGACAAAGACGCTCTTATTCCTGCTGCAAAACAAAAACCATTAGAAATTAGTGTTATTGCTTGTGTTGTTAATGTTTTGCTCAACCCCTTCTTTTACACCTATGCTGACTGCCGTATGGTTGCCAAGTTATCATAGTTTTCATTACCAATGAAAAGCCAAAAATGTCTCCAATCTGTAATTTAACATTTATGATGTTGCTTTCTTGAAGGCTTGGGATGTAGAGTACAGACAAAGAAACAGACAAAGAAATTGTGGTGTTTATACAAATGGCCTGCAGGTGTCACTGTGCATAGGACTTGTACTGTGCATACACAGGACTTTCTGTACAGTTTGAAAGTAAAAGTAGGAAGTAAGGCATTTATGTAACGGTTGCATGAATCTGTTAAAAAAGCAGTTATACCCTCCTCATTATCGGCTACCAAAACATAACAAATGGCGACAAGGATGTCTTTTCTACCTCTGCAGCAGCCTGCACCTTTTCTACCAAACCCTGGTGAGCCTACCATACCTTTTACTGCTTGGATCCGTATGTTTGATAATTACATTATTGCTGCTGACAAGGGGGAGATTTCTGCAGCTAGAAAGCATGCTTTACTTATTCATTGCCTAGGAGCGGAGGGACAGCGTATGTTCAATAATTACTATTACCTGATGATACTTATGAAACTGCTCTTACTGCTATAAAGAACCTTTTTGTGCCAAAAGTAAACGTGGTTGCTGAAAGATCTAAATTCTGCCAACGTGGGCAACATAATGGTGAATCCACAGAACATTTTGTAGCAGCTTTGAGAGAGCTGGTTGTT
>CM044433.1:134826582-134841796 GCA_024363595.1 Xenopus borealis | reverse complement strand
AAATACATTGGTTCATAATTGACTGAGATATGCTAGGGCTGATGGAATACACACATACACAAGTTTAGTATTTGCGAGCGCATTAATTTTAATCTTTTCAGTCACCCTCTTAGCGCCAATATATTTGTGGATAACTGATGTTAAATGGTATATGGTGTCAGCCTAGTGATAAGAAGCCTGCAACGTTAACATCTGTAGTTTGAAATGTATTTAAGGTGTGTTAAGAGACAACATACAAGATTATGTCCATATATGTAATAAGTATATATGTAATAATAATAATAATAATAATAATATATATGTAATAAGCTAGGTTTTCTAAAGTACAGATCATGTAACATTATATGATATTAATACCTTTTAATAAAATAGTAATTCTGTATTGGAATTGTGGCTATTATAAAATAATCATTTAAATTGCAATTGATGTTTAATAGATGTTTCATATATAGGGCAGTTGTGTGAAGTTCTAGTTGTGTTTTCCACGACAATTTTGAGTTTTTGAGTTGTATTTTTTGGTCAAAATTATTTGCTTTTTTAAACAGAGTTTGAATAGTCGAGGTTTATTATACCCCAACACTGTAAATCGCTCAAATCTGAAAATACACCATTAAAAACCCGTTGAAGTCATGTAGGAGTCGATGGCAGAGGTCCCTTGAACCATTTGAAGAAGTAATCCATCATGATGATGGAGCCTTTTTCAGTAGGCTTTGCCCGAAAACTCCAATGATTCAAGTGATTTTTTTTTCGCCAAAAAGGGACTCAAAAGGTTTTGCCTTTCAAGTTTTGTCTTAAATAATATACCATTTCAATTTCAAGTTCATTTAAGGGTAAAATGAGTGAGTGAGTTTGTTTAACATTTTTATGGCTACCACATTGCTTTCAGTTAGAATTTACTGAAAGCAATATATCTGATGACACATAAATATGCAGAAAAATTTTTTTGCATTTAAGATGTATCATGTTTGCAGGGTGATCAGAACAAAATACGGGTGACTTAATGAGATTCAAGCTTTTATCATTGGGATTCTCATTCAAATCGAAGCATGGTTGCTGTGGTTATTTAGTCCCTAGTAACCATATTGCTGAAATTGAAAATTGGAGAGGTGTGGCATAAAAAGCTAAATAATGCAAAAAAAGAAAAAAATAAAGAATCCAAACCAATTCCAAATTGTCTCAGAGTATCACTATCATACTAAAAGTTAATATAAAGATGAACAGCCCCTTTAAATATATGCTGGGTACTTCTGCCTTTAATTATAAGGTAAATCCTTGATGGACCTAAGAATACATGTCAGTAATTTGTCAGTAGTTTTTTTTTTTTTTCACTTTTCTGGCATATTGGAGACCGGTTTAAATTTTTTTTGTATTACTTTTTTAATCCACTAGAGTTTAAGATTTACTTTATGATCTTGATGGGAATTTGCCTCTTCCATACTCATGTGATGTTGCTACACCTTTAAATAAAGTTAGTGTTTTGAAGCATGTTATTTATGTAAACTCATGTTTCCAGCTGTATGTATCATGTATGTTGTACAACACATCTTTTTACTGTTGTAGAGTTTCTCAGATTTTGTCGTTTGCTACCACTTTGTGCTCACAAGAATCATCTACCTTGGGTCTTCCTGATTTCCCTGCAGACAATTTGGAATCCGCAATAAGAATTTTGGTAAATGTCTGAATTTAATTTATTGTAGAAGATAAAACTGCACATTGACTATTGGCCATTGAATGTCATTTAACATTCAAACAAACAGCCCATGCCCGCAAGGGACGTTTTGAACTTTGAAGACTAATATTAAACAATGCTATACAAATATTAGCAAGAGAAGCACATATCTGGATACTTAACAGACAAGTGATGCTGTGAATTAACTAGGATGACCATACAAATTGCGTGTCATAATAGTGAACAGTACGGTATACCCTTATTATAAAGCTTAACCTTTTTCATGCTGTCTGGTTTTCTACCAGAACACACATGATTCAACATTCATCAATATGGTAGTTTTGTGTCAGCTCCATAGATTATACTATCCCTGGCATGTAAAGGCTTAAATCACTTTGTGAGTAAAGGTGGCCATACACGGGCAAATAAAGCTGCCGATATCGGTCCTTTAGACCAATTCGGCAGCTTATGTTCCCATGTATGTGCCCATGTACGGGGGCTTCCGATGGGTCTTCCTGATCTGGCCACAATATCGATCGGGAAGGTTCTATTTTTCCAGTGACCATCCTGTCAGTCCCATTGTAATGCGATTGTTTGGCCTTAGGGCCGAATGGTTTGATTACTCCGAAATAGCCCTGTTAGTTGGCATATTGGGGAAAGATCCACTCTTTTGGCGATGTTGCCAGGCGAGCAGATCTCTTCATGTATGCACATCTTAAGTGAACTGTGTACTCTTAAGTCTGAAATATTAAACTTTTTTTCTGCTAGTTCCCATAATGTTTAAGATCATTTTGAAACTTGAACATACTAGTTACTCAATAATCTTTTTGTTTAAAAAATGTAGAATCCTACTTTATTATACATGGTTATGCTAAATGACCATTGTTTGTTTTATATAAACATTTTGTTCACATGCAGCAAGAAAGCTTGTTTTGTTGAATTTTTTTAAATTATATTTATTGCCACACTTTAAAATAAAATGTGTACCTTTAGGATGCATTCCCAATGGTGTCTTCTCAGCGTGTCATAGAAAGGCTTTATCCATACAATGTACTATTGGGCAAAGAAGGCAAAAGCTCAGTGGAGGGTGCACTGAAAGTAAGTGGATTTTTAAAAAATGTTTTCCATTAAGAATACTGGTTTTTAACATTGGTGCTGCTGTGCTGGCTAGACAAAGGTAAAGGACTCATGCAGGAAGTGTTTTTGGATGCTTCTTTACACAATTATTTTGCGACTTGTGAGCTGTCCTGTTTAGAATCTAAATGAGCTCACGATGAGTGAAAGAAGAGACACTTAACCGTCTGCCATGTAGCACAGTTGAACTGCTGTTAAAAAACATATAAGTAGCAATGTAATGTTGATGTTCTGCTGTAGCTGCTTTCATAGAGCTACCACCTTTTTGTCATTTTTTTTTGTGCAATGTCAATAGCAACTTACCTTAACAAAAAATATTAGCATCATAAAACTGTTATAACAAAAGCTAAAAAATCTATTTACATTCAAAGAGACTGTATTTAAAGTGGATACATATGCTGCACCTTCTGTAGAACCAAACAATTAAAAAAATCAGCCCTTTAAATTCCTAATGGAAGAGGGGAAGAATGAAATGTTAATTTAAAAAAAACCAATACAAATAAGGAACAATTGCAAATTGACTTAGAATATTTTGCTACATTTGCATAACTAAATATTACCTCCTTTAACGTTAGTTAGAAGTTAAAACCACATCAGAGGCACATGCTCAGTTTCTCTAAACTTAGCTCCTACAGCTCAGCTCACTGTAGCTTATATAACCTTGCTAATGTCACTTTAGGATCCAGCCACCCTTTTTTGATTCATATTGGTATTGTTCTTTGACTTCTGTCCAACAATAGAAAAAAGTCAATATCATATGTGTTGGATGTGCACATAATCTTATATCTACATTGTTAGCTCCTTTGTCTTGGTCTAGTTGCTGCACAAGCAGACTGCAGAATGAAAGAGATGTGATCATTGATAATTCCAACATAATATCTATTTTGCTTAAAGGAATTGTTCAGTATAAAAGTAAAAATTGGGTAAACAGATAGGCTGTGCAAAATAAAAAATGTTTTCAATATAGTTAGTTAGGCAAAAATGTAATGTATAACGACTGGAGTGACTGCAAGTCTAATCTAACAGAACAGAACACTATTTCTTGCTTTTCAGCTCTCATTTGTTTACACTGACTGTTTACCCTGGTTACCAGGCAGTAACCAATCAATGACTTGAGGGAGGGCCACATTGGTCATAACTGTTGCTTTTGAATCTGAGCTGAATGCTGAGGATCAATTGCAAACTCACTGAACAGTTATGTCCCATGTGGCCCCCCTCAAGTCACTGACTTACTCAAATTTAGAGAGCTGAAAAGCAGGATGTTGTGTTGTTTTCTGTTATGTGATACATCCACTCACTCCAGCTTTTATACATTACATTTTTGACTAACTAACTATATTAGAAACATTTTTTATTTTGCACAGCCTATCTATTTACCCAGTTTTTATTTTTACCCTGAACTGTTCCTTTAAGGATACATTGGCAGGCTGAGATTTAATTTATTGTAATCCACAACCATCTGAAAGACAGTTCCCAAATTGACCCTTAGAGAACACAGTGGTGAGAAGTTTGGTCAAAAATGGAACAAACTGGCCAGTCATATTTCTTTGTGTATGTCTATCATTAAGCTGTACTTGCTTATGCTTTTCAGAGGTTTGAACTAATGGACTCAGGAAGATCATCATTGCCTATGAGAATTGGAAAAGTGGACAATTTTTCCAGCTCTCTAGCTGCTGTCAATATACAGGTTGGAGATAGTACTGTGTGTATAAAGGTATTTCAATCTAGTCTTTTCTACACCAATACAAATATTTCAATTAATATAAGAAAACATGATGAAAGGATCAGTAATACAGTTGAATTCACTGCAATTTGGTGTATTCAAATTAGCAACAATGTGGGTGAGCAATATCACAGTCACTGTTTTTTAGTTTTACAGATGTGAACCTTACACTGAATCTAGGGATGGATGCACCACTTTTTTAGGATTAAGCGTATCCTTTGTGAAACTGAATCCAGAACCTTAATTTGCATATGTAAATTAGTGAAAGAGAACCATGTGTTTTTTGCATGGTGAAAACGTTATTTACTTCCTTGTTTGTGTGGTGAAAAGTCATGTAATTTTTGGATCCAGTTCAGCTGAGAGCAGAGCAAAATAGTGTTTTGTTCTTAAAGGGGTGGTTCACCTTTAAGCTAACTTTTAGTATGTTACAGAATGGCCAATTAAAAGCAACTTTTTCATTGGTTTTCATTATTTATTTTTTACAGTTTTATCATTATTTGACTTTTTATTCTGACTTCAGCTTTCAAATAGGCGTCGCTGACCCCTTAAAAAAAGCTAATGCTCTGTAAGGCTGCAATTGTATTGTTATTGCTAATTTTTATTACTCGTCTTTCTATTCATATTCCAGTCTCTTATTAAAAAAAAATAATGAATGCTAAGGTAATTTGGACCCTAGCTACCAGATTGCTTAAAATGCATATTGAAGAGCTATTAAATAAAAAGCTAAATTAAAAAAAAGGAAACCCAATTTCAAGTTGTCTCAGGATATAATTCTCAACATCATACTAAAAGTTATCTCAAAAATGAACAACCTCTTAAACTAAGCTAAAATATTAAAGAAATGACAGAAAGCCAGGCATCCATTTTTCAGTACATTAATTCTTGTTGGTGAGAGGCTTAGAGCACTTCTCATGTTGAAATATATTTTGAGGACATATTTGTAGAAGTGCATTATAAGTGAAATTTATTTAAATTGTATGAAAAGCCTCTATAAAAATTAATGTATTCCCCGAAACACTTTTGCAATTTAAATATTTTTGTGTTCAATTTTAAGAATCAGAGGATTTAAAATTCCTTTCATTAGACAACTCTTTTAGTGGTCCTGAATTAAAGGAGGCTTTAACAATATTTTTTTGTTTACTTTTACCAGATTTCCCAATAGAGAAAACATTTCAAAGCCCTTTGGTAAAAAGGCCATGTTTATTATTTTTTACAAAGAACTGTTAACAACAATAGTAGGGACTAATGTCAGTATACATTGCATGATCAATTTTACATTGAGAAGCCATGAGGAGTTAAATTATTGGTATCAGGCATGGGCATTAGAATTGCACTTACCTACTCTGTCTGAGCTTGTTTAGACTGTGTGCGTGTGGAAAGAGGTCTTCTGCAGCTCTGCAGAATAAAGCAATCTTGGGCTCCCTGCCTGCTGTTCATATATGTTTCTGTGGTTAACTGTGAGTTCTTTGGACTGAAAACATAGATGGCCACACAAGTTGCCTCTGGTGTGTTATGTACCCACATTTCCTACTTTATGGGGGCCTGTCTGAGTGTCTGAAACACTTACTGTTACCCTAGTGCTAGTTTTTTTTATATTATATTTAAAATTATAGGTCTAGGTTTAGTACATCCATATACACAGGTTAATGTCATTCCAACAAAAGCAACCAAAATAATTTTGAACAAAATGCTTAGTGTAACTAGAATACACTGCTTCTCCATAGGTACCAGCTGGAAGCAGGCCTTTGAATCTACATACAGAATCAACACAATTCATAAAAACTAACAGCCATGAACTGCTGCTGGCAGAAATGATGCAGTCTCACATGGTTAAGGATATGTGCCTTATTGGAGGAAAGGTAAACTTGTGTTTTAATGTTTTTCAAAGTTTCTTAAAGGAACAGTTCAGTGTAAACATGCAACATTACGGGCAGCGCAAAATAAATGTTTCTAATATAGTTAGCCAAAAATGTAATCTATCAAGGCTGCATTGAACGGATATCTAACATTATAGTCAGTCAACGTTTTGAATTCAGGACACATGGGCCATAACAATTCGATTAGTTTGTTTTTGATCCTTAGCATGCAGGTCAGATTCAAACTAACTGAACAGTTATTTACCATATGACAACCCTTAAAGGAGGTGGATGGAGGGAATAGTGTTTCTATTATGTAAGTATGCATTTACTCCAGCTTTTATAGATTACCATTTGGCTGTCTAACTATATTGAAAACATTTTTTATTTTGCACAGTCTATCTAGTTACCCAGTTTCATTTGTATACTGAACAGTTACATTAAACTGATAATGTACTGTATCCTAGGGGCAGATTTATCAAAGTGTGAGATTAGAATTTACCACAATAAATTCACTCACTTTCTATTCATGCTTATGGGATTTTTAGAATCATATTTATCAATGGAGTTCACCATTTGATAAATATGGTTTTAGAAATCCCATTGGAATGAATAAATAACTGTTAAAAAACAAAAACAGTGGATATCGAAAGAGACACACTCTTGGATTACAAAGAAAATACAGAACACAGGGTACCTATTGTAGTTACCTACAACCCACAACTAAACATTATTATAAAAATAGCCAGAGACCTGCAACCCATGCTCCATACAGATACCCGACTAAAACAAATATTCCCGGAACTACCTCTCGTCCTATAGCCAACCACCTAATCTGAGGAAAATGATTGTCAGAAGTGCTTTTCCTAAAACAACTAAAGCAGGTACATTTCCCTGCAACTGCAACAGAAATGAAACCTGCAAATACATCATGTGCAAAGAGCAAATTGCTATACCAAATACACAAAGGGCTAAATTTATCAAAGCGTGAAGTTCCGGCACTAGAGTGAAATTCCGCAGCTCTCAATTAATTTCTATGGGATTTTGAAAGGCGTATTTATCAATGGGTGAAAGCGAACAATCCCATAGAAATGAATGGAGAGCTGCGGAATTTCACTCTAGTGGCGGAACTTCACTCTTATCTTCACTCTTTGATAAATATACCGCATAAAGTTTAGACAATTCTGGATTACTATTTGTGTGCTTCAGCCAATGTGGTATACATGATTACATGTACTAGGTGCTCTACAGGAGGCATATTAAATGTATTCCAAAAATAAATTTAATACAATATGCATTATATAAGAACATATTTTTACATTTAGTTTAACAAAAGATTCTTTTAAACAAACAATATTTCTCTATTTTAAGGGATGTGGTAAATCTGTGATTGCTAAAGAGTTTGCTGGAATGCTGGGGTATGAAGTAGAACCTGTCATGTTGTACCAGGTAACCTTCAGTACACTTACAAATAAGCAATGTATTAGTATATGTCAGTGCCTACATCATCTCTTCTTTTTCTGTATGGTAAAATAGTTAGAACAAAATAATTTGTGAATTATGCATTCAAGTTCTACTTTGTAGATAAAAAATAAATATTGCAATGTCTTAGAGGAGCCAGTTGAAGTACACAATATAACCCTGTCTAATGCAACTGATTCCATTTTAAGGCTAGCTATATCTGCAGACATAGCAACCAATGAGACAGTTGCTATGGGTTACTGCATCTGGGCAAACACAGTGCCTTCTATTACATGACCCAATGCCTTTAATTTTTTATTACTGATAATAGATGATATCAGAGTTTGTCCAACTGTTTAAAACTTTGACCTGTGTTGCTTCTCGCAAATATTATTCCATATGAGATCTTATCTAAAACAAAAAAGACTTTGGCAATGTTCTATTGCAGTTCTATGCAAAACATTTGTTTGCAAAAACTGGTTTGAAATGGTACTACAGGTATGGGACTTCGTATCCAGAATGCTCTGGACCTGCAGTTTTTTCTGGATAATGGATATTTCTGTAATATGCATCTTCATTCCATATGTTTACTAGAAAATCATGTAAACATTAAATAAACCCAATAGACTGGGGTTGCTTCCAATAAGGATTAATTATATCTTCGTTTGGATCAAGTACAGAGTACTGTTTTATTATTACAGAGAAAAGGGGAATACTTTTTAAAATGTTTGATTATTTAGATAAAATGGAGTACAGATGCACCTGGATTTGTAAGTTAAATGCGTCGTAACTCAGGGCTATTTGAAGAAACTGTGTTATCTAAAGTCATCTTAACTCATTTAATGCATTTAACCTTTTCATTAGCATACCAAAGCACCATTGTTTTCAATAGTGAACTCTTTAATTGGATGGGATGCTGTGACACAATATTCTGCGCTAAGTGGGATAAATGGGATAGATGAGTTAAGTTTTTCTGTGTCAAATGTACAATCCAAAGTGGCTTCATCTGTATATGGGAGATGACAATTCGATAAGTCAGAGCTTTCTGGATAACAGGTTTCCAGATAACAGATCCCATACCTGTACCACAAGTGGTCAATTAATGTTAATCACTCACTTATCTTCCAACTAAGAAATTGCCCAAACTGGAAAACAAATCATTTATTTCAGCTGCAAGAGCTTTAAAAGCAAAAATGTTACTTTTAATCTCTACTTACCCTCAGCAGCTGGAAATAAACAGGGAAAGGTAATGTAATTCACAAGCTCCTTCTTTATCAGTATCCCCTTCAGTAAGAACACTGGGTTCTGTTAGCCCTAGGTCATGTTCTTTAACTGGTGTGTAAGACTTGGCGGCACAAGTGTCTTAACCAAACAAGGCTTGATTTCATAGACATTGATTTCATTGATTTCAGCGCTACGCAACAAGTTGGCGCTATAGAAATACATGTTAATAGACAAAAATCATTTGAAGGGGAAAAGGTGCAAAACTGGCCAACACAGGCTGCCATCTTGCAATACTGTTCATTGGAATATAGGATTTTTACTTGACATAGTATACATAAAGAAGCAGTAAGCACAGAGCTTGATCGGATGGCTTCTACTAACTTCCCATATGTTTCTCATATCTTGTTATTGTAATGCAGTGTTGGGAAATACAACAAAAGGAAATGGTGAATCCATTATTTATGGATATTTCTGTTTTTTGTTTCTTCTATGGAATTTTATTTAAAAACATAGAGGTGTTTGTTTATTTAGTCCATTTCAAAAGAAGCCAAAAAGTATGCTGAATTGACAGTTTATCTTCATTTTGTTTATCAACAAAAAAGTGTTTTTCCCCCAACTGTGACAAGATGTAGTAACAGTAATTCATTTAAGTCTAAATATAAGCTAGAATCAAATATACATTTCAAAATAGTAAGTACATAAACACTTGATTAGTAAATTGCAGTAAAGCAAATGAAACAATTCACTAATTACTGTTGTTGACCCCTTATGGTCATGAAACAACCAAACATCTTTATGCACATATATAGTGAAACGGTACTCTAAGAGGCTGATTTACTAAGGTTCAAAGTGAAAATTTGAATGAAATTTGAATTTCGAAGTAATTTTGGGCTACTTTGACTATCGAATAGCCCAAAATTAAATTTGAATTAAAAAATCCTTCGATTATTCGGCAGCTTAAAGCTTCCGAATTGCAATTTTAGCCTCTGGGGGACCTCACAGAACTTGTACTGAAATTTTTTCTAAGTTCCTAGAAATCGAAGTATTTTTGTGAAAATCTTTGAATAGTTTGATCAAATTGAACGATTCGAATGATTTTCATTCGATTTAATACACCCATTTACGATCGAAAATTACCCCCCACAACATTTTGGTGGTGGAATTTCGAAGTTTTTTCACTTCGAAATTTGACCCTTAGTAAATGAGCCCCTTACAATCAATTTTATATTCACTGGTTAACAATATTAAACAAATGTTTTCTTTGTTAAAGGGGTTGTTCACCTTCCAAACACTTTTATCTGTTCAGTGGTTTTCAGATTGTTCTCCATAAATAAAGACTTTTTTCAATTACTTTCCATTATTTATCTTTTACTGTTTTTCCAAAATATAAGTTTAAATTTGAATGTTGGTGTCTCTAGTGTTCGAATCTGGCAGCTCAGTAATTCAGGTGCAGACTTTAAACCGTTACAATTTTGCAACATTTTATTGATACATTTCACAGCAACATCTCTGGATTATTAGCAACTATTGTATCAATTCTAACAGCTGCCTATAAAGAAACCCAGAGATTCTGCTCAGCAGGGACAAAGATAAGAAATGTATCCATTAAATGTATCCATTTAGAACAGTTGGGAGGGTCAGTGACCCCCCCTGCCAGAGCTGCTTTAGAAGGTGAAAAATTACACTTCAATATTAGAAAAACAGTTACAAATAGAAAATAGACATTAATTGGAAAAAGTCATTATTTCTGGTGATCTATCTGAAAACAACTAGTTGTTTGAAGGTGGACAGCCCCTTTAATAGAGACCGCAATTACTACAGGTTCCTGCCCTGGGTTGCAAAGGGCATTTTCATCTCTGGACTTTGAGACTCTTAAGGCCCCCCATACAAATGCAGATAAAAGCTGCCGACAGACCGAGCTTCCCCGATCGATATCTGGCCAAAGTCGGCCAGATCTCGATCTGGCAGGTTAAAAAATCCCGTCGGATCGCAGCTGCATCAGTGTGTGTATGCGGGTCTGTGATCCGACCGCCTGTTTTGGATGCGTTATGATCATTGGGCCCACGATCGGATCAGCCCGATATCGCCCACTTCAATGTGGGCATATTAGGGAGAGATCCGCTCGTTTGGTTAATAGTTAATAGAGGCAGCAGTTTACTACAGGTTCCTATGGGGTTCCTCCCCCGAGTTGCAAAGGGCAGTGCTTGTCTGTTTGATGGATGCACTGATAGTGTAAGTTCAATGTATGTACACTGTTCTTATCCTGGTTGTTCTTTGAAAGTTAGTTTTGTACTTTTATTTTTCAATACTTAACTAATGTTGGGAAATAGTAGAAAAGGCAATAAGATTTACATTTTTCTCCAGTCCTTTCCATTACATGAAAGGATATGGAAAATTACTGTAGTTGTTGGTTTTTACTCAATTCTGTCTAATTCTTTTAAACCATATCTTTTTGAATAAGAGAGTATTTTCCAGGTAACAGTATAAATGTTTTCCCTTATTGGGGATGACCTTTCATTATTCATTTAAAATCCCACTTTGCCTTTCTTTGATTCATAGCATTAAAGCATCTCAGCCTCTATTTTTACCTCGTGGCACATTATAAAGCCTATTTAAGAGTAAATTGGTGGTTTAAAAACTTTCATGCTGAGATTTGACAATTTCTTTGTATTATTCGCTTTAATGGCTTGTTTTTCTCTGTTGCTAACAATTACTCAGTGACTCCCCTGCTTTGCTAATGTTTGTATTTTAAGAAAAATAAAAATGTTTGCATTTGTTTAAAGAAGCAACTTCAATATATTCAATATATAATGGTTTACATTACACAGCTTACTCTTTTATTTTTAAAAATATTTCACATTGCACATAGAAGATGTACTTAATCTTTCTTGCTTGTTAGAATATTAAGGTAGTTGCCTTCTTTAGCATGTCAGCATGTCTTCATGGATATGATAAATTGTATGAAAATTTGGGATTCACCAAATTCGGTTTGAGATTATTAAGCAGGATTTGGCAGAATCCAAGAACCTTGGGAAACCAAGCCAGAACTCTGTACAATGTAAAAAATTTGCCACGCATGCTGCATCTGCAGTTTCTTGGCATAAATAGCAAATTTCTGGTGTCGTCAGGAGTTCAGATTTGCTTTTGTGTTCAGCCAAAGGATTTGGGGGTTAGGCCAAAACCCCTAAAGCAGGGTTTTCATTGCAGCAATGTTTTCTTATCAGTCCATTAAACTTATGGCATACTGTATGGCTTGCTAAATGCAATGGTAAGTTTGCCAAAATTTTCTCCCTATGCAGCTACAGGTTATCAGTCTCAAAATCAACTTACAGGAGTGCAGAAACAAGGTTTCTGATCATACAAGAGATCATTCTAAGAAGGTCATTTTGGTGCTACACTTATGAAATGGCTGGAAATTACCTAGACACTTAAGGGGCGTTAGGTAATGAAAAACACTAAGTTTGCCCATGTGCAATCTATAATCTATTGCAGTCATCTCCAACCAGTAACTCGTGAGCAACATGTTGCTCTCCACCCACTTGGATGTTGCTCCTAGTGGCCTCAAAGCAGGTGCTTATTTTTAAATTCCAGGCTTGGAGGCAAGTTTTGTTGCATAAAAACCAGGTGTACTGCCAAACAGAGCCTCAATGTAGCTTGACAATCCACATAGGGGCTACCAAGTGGGCAATCACAGCACTTATTTGGCACCCCAAGAACATTTTTCTTGCTAGTGTTGTTCCCCAGCTCCTTTTACTTCTGAATGTTGCTCACGGGTTCAAAAGGTTGGGGATCCCTGATCTATTGCAACCAGCAGCATCCTCTGTAACCCTTTTCTTTTAATTTAAATTATTGTAAGGCCTCTTTTTAAAGTTTAATGTTAAAATGTTGGGTAACTTGCCGGTCACTATATCAATAAATACAATGTTGATGATGATATAGAAATTATTTATTTTTGATAAATGCAGGACATGACAGCAAGGGATTTGCTACAACAGAGGTACACTCTTCCAAATGGTGACACTGCCTGGCGTCAGTCCCCACTTGTCACTGCTGCTATTGAAGGCAAACTTGTTATTCTAGATGGTATCCATCGTGTGAATCCAGGAACCCTGTCCATACTGCAGAGGTTGGTATCTACTCCTAGATATACTATATTGCAGGTGTTGTTCTGTTTAGTGCTGCAGAAATATTTATTTCTGCAGCACTAAACAGAGCAAGTAGTGTATATATACACTACTATATAATAATTATATTTATTCATGCATTGTAAGCTTAGCTATGTAACAATGCCATAAACATTAAATATTATTTCCTGTGATATTGTCCTCTATATTTGTACATCCTGGTAGGTCCATTTATTGGAGGTTGTGGCCGTGCACATTTTTGTAGCTCTGGAAAGTAGGCTCCAGTCTACAGTGGTCTGCTGTTCAGCTTGCAATGGTTTCTCTTCAACTGGTTTGACTTCACTTGTTATTCACTTACCTTCCAGAGGCAGAACTGTTCCAAAGCTATCTGTGTTTCTTCCAAAGTTGGTTTCAGAATGGGCAGACACTAGTAGTTTTTTATTTTTTAAGTTCATGCACTTTCTCACTTTTTATATAGCCCTGTGGTTAGATCCAGTATACTTCGATGATAATCTAGTTTCTAAGTTAAATGTTTTTTAACTGAGATCTCAGCTCCCCGTTTTACACAGTACATAGTCATTAAATCCTTGGAGGTTGCTCAGCTGAAACCGTAAAGCAAAAAGTCAGCCATGATAACCATGACACCCATCCTGTAGGAGACATCTGCTACTGAAAATGCGTGCTGGGACAGCCATTTTATATTAATATATTGCATACCTTGGGGCTATAAACAAACTGTTTAGGACATGAATCGTGCAGACCAGTGATTTTCTAGGTGGTGGGAAAAGTCGTTATGTGTAGATAGATGCATGTTGAGGATGTCTATGTAAACTAGTTGTACAGAGGGGATAGTACATTTAGACGTATAGTACTGTAGGTTATTTTAATATGTAGTTTATTTCTTTCATACTAGTATGCTGATTTCACTAATATTACTATTCCTATCACAAAGTTTGTTTGAATCAGCATTTTGAATACCTAGAATCTAAGGAGGTGGATACTTCGAGAGGATCAATTTAGGTCTATAGCAAGGCTGTGGGGTGAACATAAAAAGGTTTCTTGTGTGCTCCATGAGCAAACCATATTATGCATCTCTTCTTTAGGGTGAAAGGGAGCATAGCCAGTGCCTGCTTCAACATGGTAGTGCTGCTTTATGATGTTGTTCTGTACCAATAAAACATGTCAGTTACATTGTTAAGCTATTATGCTGTTCTAATGATGCCACTATGCAGCAGTAATGCACAAATTGCATCCTACTTTGGTTGCAAAATGGGCATCAAGACCAGCACTCTATATCTCTGCTCCTGATAGTCTTGTTTCCAACTGTGGACTGTTTAACTGTTTACTGTTTTTTTTTTGCATTTCTTTTATCATCTTGCTTCATGGCTTGTTTCTGGTATTTTTGTCACTGTCCCAATCTATGCTCATGGTACTTAGGGGTCTTGAAGTTATGCCTTCTGTTAAAGGTTTCTGAAACCTTTATGTGAAGATTTGTAGGGCACCAAGCAGAACAAACTAAAGATTGGTCTTCTATTGTACTAGGTTAATGTGCTACTTTCCTTTATGATATTCCAGCTGAAGGGTTGTATGGTCCTAGGGTGATCAAGAGCTCCAAACACTTAAATATAAAAATAAACATTTTTCTGTTATTTTAATACAATATTTAGTCTGGTGTTTGAACATAAGGTACTGTATGTCAAAGATATAGGACAATAAATGGAAATTATTGAACAGGAACTGGTATTGCCATTGCTTTCTCCTTATCCCTTCTCCATTCTTATAGGGATGGCAGTTATGCTTTCACCTATGAAAACCACTTAAACATGTAGCTAAATTCTTGTGCCTTTGAATGCATATATAAAGCATATAGCCTGCTTAATAAAATATGCTGAACATTACTGGGTAAATGCATTCTACATAAAGTCTCTGTCTGATCATATATCAATTCTGAAAACAATCAATATTTTAACTAGCTTATTTTGCTACTGAAAGGGAAACTGTCATGGGAAAACATGTTTTTTTT